>JBAMDO010000110.1:0-180188 GCA_037074765.1 Mansonella perstans
CATTTGTTCCATTATCATTCTTTCCATTCATGCAACGAACATCCTACTTTTAAATGTACGATTTATTTGACAATTTAATTTTAATAATTAAATGGAAAAAGTATAATGAAAAAGAATTTAGAGCATGAATGAATAAAGCATAAATACAAAATAAAGTATAAATAATCTGAAATATGAGTTATAAGTATACAATGAAGTACTGTATAAAAAAATATTTGCAAATGAAAAATTGTGTAACGTTTAAAAGCAAAAAAAGTACACGTTATTAAAAACGTGTAACGTGAAAAACATTTGAAGCGTAGAATTTTTCAAATTACTACTTTTATTCGATACAAATGGAATGTTGTGCAGAGCCTTCTTAGCTCAGTTGGTAGAGCATCAGACTTTTAATCTGAGGGTCGTGGGTTCGAGTCCCACAGAGGGCGCCAAGCTTTTACGCTTTTTTATCATGGTGAATTTAATGATCAGTAATAGTTATTCGCACGTCTGTCATTCTTCTATTACTATTATTATTATAATTAGTAATATTATGAAGTTTTTTTTATTACTACGGCCTTCTATTTCCTACTTCTGTTACATTATTCAAATGCTATTTATTATTTTTATTTACTTTATAATTATTAATTTTTTTTACTGTTATTATTATTATTATCACTATTATTTATTATTGTTATTTATCTTTTTACTATTACTATTTTTATTACCAACTTTATTATTATGTTGCCGCTATTAATACTATCCGCTATCTTTTCATTATCAGAGCAGTTAGTTTCGTGAATTTGCACTCAACAAAAAAAAAAAGAAAAAAAAAACGATTAGAAAATCGATTTAAACGATACTAGGCGTTAAGATAAATGATGATTTAATTAATTGATCAGTAGAATAAAAGTAAGCATTCAATGAAGTAAATTGAATTAATAATTATTTAATAAAATCAGCGACTTAATTTACAAGAAACTTGTAAATATGTACCAATTAAAAATAAATGATAATCCATTTATTTGTTTTAGCTGCAAAATTTTGATAATTTTAGTGATGATAACATAAGCTAAATTTTCATTTGAAATCTTATAAGAAAAATATAATTGCAGTAAACGATAGTTAGCTAATAATATCATTATCAATGATAATTGTGTCAAACATTCATTTTACTTTGAAAGAAATGATTCAGTGGAAATATTTGTATGCACATTTCTATTGAAAATTTTCTAATGGAAAAAAAAACGGAAAAAGAACTTTCTAAATTTGTTACATAAGAATGAGAAATTCGGTTCAAAAATTTGCAAACAGCAATTTGTTATCTTTCTTTTTCTTCCAATTTTTTCATTGTTTCTTTTTTAAATTTTTTATGCAATCAATATTTTAGCTTCCATTAGTTTCTAAGTTTTTATTCAACAAAGAAAAAAGAAAAAGAAAGGAAAGCAAATTTATAAATTGCAAATTTTTCGTTGAAAATTGTTTTTAACGACAATGCAAACAAATTAATTGCACATAAATTTAAATTTTTACAATTAGCATTGAAAATTTTTTCTCGTCAAATTGTAAACTACTTTCATTTACAATGATATATGTAAATGATAATTTCTTCAGTGGAAGATTATTTTAAAAAAAGTAAAAAATAAAACTAAAATTTTGATATATCTGATATATGCAATTAATTGTATCGTTGTCACCATAATGTTCTCAGAGAAACAAAAGAAAACATGAATCATCACTTGACATAAAGAATTGTCTGAGCAGTTACAATGAACAACGATTTCTGAATTTAATTCAAATTCCAATTCTGATTTTCAGACTCAGGAGTCGTTTAATTCAAATACCAATTCCGATTTTCAAATTTTCATTACAATTAAATTAAAGAAATTAGAATGCTATGCATATAATATAATTGAACTGTTGACAAACTCTTATATATCATGTCTTTTTAAAGATTAGCCTAAAAATGAATAATCACTATTAATTGATTGCTTCTTTTTGATTCAGTACTGAAAATTGAAATGATTTCGTGGATTATTTTAATTATCGATAGCGTGCAAATTAATTATTTATTAATTAGTAATCGAAATTATTAGTTAAATAATACTGCTAATAAACAAAATGTTCATGTGAATATTTTAAATAATTTGAAATAATTTGCAATGAAATAGAAAATATTATTTCTCAACAATTTCATTTTTCAAACAATAAATTTGATTGTCTCATAATTCTAATGTATATATATATATGTATATGTATATGTGCATCTACCCTCTGCAAAATTGATTTATCATCGTTATCAATAATTTGATAAGCATTTGAATGCTATCAGTAATCTCTTTTTTCCAATGCTTTTTCTCGCGGTTCCTCTCTCTCTTTCCCTCTCTCTCTCTCTCTTTCTCTCTCTTTACCATCTCTTATCAATTCACTTTATGATTTCAAAGAGATTTGCCAGAGAATGAAAAGGAAATAAGGAGAGAGAGAAAGAGCAGCGAATAAGTGAATGAGAAAGAGGGAGAGTGAGAGAAAGAGAGAGAAATAAAGAGAGAGCAACTCCATTAACTTTAATCTCCAGTTATCATTCTTTCAGCTCGAACTTCTCGAAGATGGTGACGACAATTGGTAATCTCCGAGGTCATCATGATGTCATGTCATTTGCAACTTTTCCAACAATACTTCTTCCAATCCTTCTTACAATTACCAATGTTTTCTGCAATGAACAAATAACTTCATTTGCTGCTACTAAAAACGAACATTTTACAAGGTTTATTAATTTCATTAATTAAAATTTTATTATTTAAAGCGAAAAAGTTTTGTGTAATTTTTGTTAATTTCATTACAGTAATTTTTACTATGTTTTAAAATTTTCTTTAATTTGATAAAATTTCCTTAAAATTTAAAACATCCTTTTTTTTTTTTTAATTTCTCTATCTTTTTTTGTCTAATTTCTTTTTAAATTTGTCGAATTTTTTTTTCGATTGGATCAAAATTTGAACATTTTATTATGATACAGCAACAATGAGATTTGATTTATATGTAACAAATAACATATGACTATTTCTATTGTAATTAAACTCATATTTTATTGTATCTATTATTTACACTGTATTATAATGATACGATAAAGATATAATAAGTACAAAAAATCAGTCTGATTATTCAGATGTAAACAATACATTAACAATAAAATATAAAGAGTGAAATACATTCATTCATCAAAAATTTCCTCTGGTATATACAAAACAAATGATTTTAATTCGAAAATTTTAGAAGAAAAATTCTGAAAATTTAAAAAAGTAATAGAAATTGTAAAATAATTAATGTATTTTAAATTCATGTAAATCAATCATAACCAAATATTTTTTTTTCTTCCTTTTATCCTGTAATTGTTCTTATTTAATTTTTTTTTAAGTTCAAAATTTTTTTTTGATTTGCTGTATTAGAATGCATTTAACGGTTTTTTCGCTTTCTTTTTTATTTATTTATTACAAATTAATGTAAATTTAAGCATAGTACGAATTGCATTTGCACAATAATAGTTCTCCAAAAAAAAAAAAAAAAAAGAAAAAAATGTGTTCACCGAATTAATCAGAAGAGTATTTCAGGATAGCGCTACGTAAACAGGATACGCTTCGTGCGCATCTGATAAAAGCAGACGCATTGGATTCATATAATAAATTGGTTGATTTTCAAATTCAACGAAAAAAAATTCAACGAAAGATTGGATTTGATTTTGGTTTAGCTTTAGAGCCAAATGCGATAAATGAAAGTGATGAAATGTTGAAAAACTATATGGATGTATGTGCAATTAAAACTGGATATTTTCATCTAAATTTAACTTCTTGCAAATTTTTTTTTTTGAAAAATTAATTACATTAATAATAAAGAAATAAATATCAGAAAGAAAAAAAAATTTTTTTAAAGTCAATTCAAATTAAAATTTTTTAGAAATATATTAATAAAAATTGTTAGTTTTAACTTTTATTTTGCAAAATGCAAAGAAATGAATAAATAGCAACAAGCGAGCATTGGAATTTGGTAATTGTTTCCATATATTTGCTCAATTTAATTAGCAATTATTAATTTTTCAGGCACAATATTATGGTGAAATTTCGATCGGTACACCGGCGCAAAATTTTAGTGTTGTTTTTGATACCGGTTCATCAAATCTTTGGATTCCATCCGTAAAATGTCCTTTATTGGATATTGCATGTTGTATGTTTGATTTCGATAACTGATAATGAATAATTTTTCATTATTCATTTTATTATTCGGTAACTGATAATAAATAATTTTTTATTATTCATTTTATTATTCGGTAACTGATAATGAATAATTTTTTATTATTCATTTTATTATTCGATTACAAAATGAATGATTTTTGGAAAAACAAAAAACAAAAAATGCATCAAAGTGATAAAATTTTTCATTTGATTAAATATTATTTCAATTATTAGGAATGTTTCATTAATAAATAGCATTTAAGATTAAATTATTTATAATATTTGATTAATAAGTAGTATTTGAATTATTTTATGACATTTAATTAATAAATAGCATTTCGATTATTTTATGATATTTTATCAATAAACTTCAATTACTAATAATTATTTCACCTTGTTAAGTTAAAAGCAAACCAAAATATTATATTTATCATAATAATCTAAACTTTATTTTGCTGGACTAAATAGATTGCAAAAAAAAAGCCCTGTTTTGTTTCTCTTCTCCTTTTCTCCGTTTTTTTTTTCTTTGCAGTATTCCATAACAAATACAAAGGGAAAGAATCGACAAGTTATAAACCGGACGGTAGAAAAATACAAATTCATTATGGAACAGGTTCAATGGAAGGATTCATTTCGTTGGATAACATTTGTGTTCGTCTGCGCGTTCATTATTTTAAATAATTTTAATTATTTATAAAGCTTACATCAACCTTATATTCAAAGAAAATAATTTTTTAAATAATTGTTGTATCTCTTATTATACATTTTCTGTTTCGCATTTGCAATTAATCTTTGAAGTTTAGTTTTTCTTCATTTTTATTATTTATTTTTGTATTTGCCTCAAGTTTTTTTAATAAATTAAAAAAAGTAGCGATTGTAGATTGCTGGTATTTGTGTTACGGAGCAGCCTTTTGCTGAAGCAACTGCAGAACCTGGTGTAACATTTGTTATGGCTAAATTTGATGGTATATTGGGTATGGCATTTCCGGAAATTTCAGTTCTTGGATTAAATCCGGTATTTCATACAATGATTAAGCAAAAAGTGGTTCGAGAACCGGTGTTTGCTTTTTGGCTTGATAGGTTGTTTGGATTTTCGTTTTTCTTGCAAGTCTTTTAAATTTCACATTTAAATAAAAATTTTGCAAATATTTGCAAGCAGTGTTGTGATGAATTTATTTTCACCCTTTATTTTTTTCCTGCTCACTTCTTGTTTTGGTATTTTAAAATTTTTTTTTCTTCATATTCTAAGCTTAGTATTTGTTACACTTTACGGTTATTGCTGATATTATTATAATTATCTTTATTGTTTTTTGTTCTTGTTGTTTACATTGTATTTATTGTTACTGTTTATTTTTATTGTTTATTGTCGCTATCTATTGTTTGTTGTTGCTGTTGTTTGCTGTTTTGTTTGTTTTTGTCGTTTGCTATTGTTGCTATTTTTTGTTTTATTTGTTTATCAGTCTTGCTTTTTAGCAGTTATTGCTGATGTTATTTAATCATTTTTGTTGTAATTAAATATTTATTTTAGAAATCCAAATAATGAAATTGGTGGTGAAATTACATTTGGTGGCATTGATAAGAATAGATTTGTATCACCGATCACATATACACCCGTATCAAAACAGGGATACTGGCAATTTAAAATGGATACCATACAGAGCAACGGTAAGGAAATTGGTTGCACCAAAGGATGTCAGGTACTATTTGATTACTTTAATTTTCATTTTCTTTTTTTTTTGTTATCATAAATGACTTATGAAATATTTATATTTAATACAATCATGAAAATATTCTAATATTACAATAAATCAATTTCATAAAATTAAAAAAGCGAAATATTATCCGTTTAAATTTTATTACATATTAAAAATAAATTTAGATTTCACGATCATTCTTTCCTTTTACACAAAACACTTAACTTCTTTTCAATTTTTTTTTTTAACTCAAAAATAACAATGCGACCTGTATGTCAGCATTACAACTTAATTATGATAAAAAGCAAAATCAATTTCATAAAATGACATACTAAAAAAAAAAAAAAAAAAATAACACACCAATAAATTTAAATGGCAAAGTTAATAATTTCCTGACTGGTACTTAAATCATTATTTATCTTCAAAGTAACAAAATCAATTAGTTGCTCATAACATTAAGATTGAAACAATTCATAATATTAAGGCAATAAAAGAAAACCGGCATGATAATTTCAGGCTATAGCAGACACGGGAACAAGCCTAATTGCTGGTCCAAAAAGTCAAATTGAGAAAATTCAGAATTATATAGGTGCGGAATATATCTATGCTGGTGAATATTTCATACCATGCTACAAAGTATCATCCCTACCTGAAATTGCATTTGTTATTGCTGGTAAAAGTTATACTTTGAAAGGATCAGATTATGTTTTGAATGTAAGTGTAACATTTTTTTTTT
Source organism: Mansonella perstans (assembly GCA_037074765.1). Classification (NCBI taxonomy): domain Eukaryota; kingdom Metazoa; phylum Nematoda; class Chromadorea; order Rhabditida; family Onchocercidae; genus Mansonella; species Mansonella perstans. The sequence goes on from JBAMDO010000110.1 coordinate 6,630, forward strand.
CAATCAGTTTTAAATTTCATAAAAAAATAAAAGTTTTTTTAAATAAAATTTAATTAATGCAAAATTTCTAACTATAACCAAAAGAAGTTTGGTTATATTTTGTTGGATTTTGCTTTTTTTGGATTTTGCAAAATTTTTGTAAACAACAAAATACTAATAACATTTTTTTTTTTAAGGTAACAACAAAGACTGGCAAATCGATTTGTCTTTCCGGTTTCATGGGCATTGACCTACCGGAACGTGTGGGAGAATTATGGATTCTTGGTGATATATTCATTGGACGCTATTACACCGTGTTTGATGTAGGAAAATCTCGGGTAGGTTTCGCACAAGCTCGTGACAGCAATGGCAAACCAATTGGTAGACGTGTGCAAACGGTTATGGAACAGGAATATCAATATATATCCAATCAATCAACAGTACTATCAATCTCATATGATTGGAACTCAGTTTGAACTTATAATTGAAATCCGTTATTCCTTTTTCATGTAACAATTACAACAATTTATAATTAGTTTATGATAAAATTTGTCTAGATCTTGATTGAAATTCACACACACAAATGGAAAATAAACTATGAAAAAAATAATTTCCTTAAATTAGTAGAAAAAGTGCATAAGAGAAGCAAGCAAGCGATTTTGCATAACGATGTCAAATGGATCCAGAGAAAGTAATTTCTGATATAAATTCATATGTATAAAGGATCGAATAAGAGGAATTTCATTGTTGACTAAAAAAATTGCAATTTGAATAATAAATCCAAATAATTTATTAAAGCGAATTAACTCATTTCTCTACTTACTTGTTCATCTAAAATGACAGTAAAATGATTGAATTCAAAGGAACAAATTTGGATGGGGACAGTTTGTGACATAGATATTGGCTATGAATCTAAGTTGAAAGATCTAATGCAACAGAAACCAACGATCAAAAAGATTCTTTCTATTGAATGGTATGGCAAGACTTGTATTGGATTATTCCGTCTATTATGAGGTCCATTATGCAGAAATTGTTCAGCCTTTTATAGTAAGAATTAACAGGATACTTTTTGTTATCTGGAAATATTCATTCAATCACTTTAATTTGAATTTTTCGTAGAAACATTGAAACGTTTCTAAAACTTCAAAAATATAATTTCCTTCTATACTTTCATAAAATGGATGTAATAATATTTCATAGAATAACTTTATATAATAATTTCTACAATTTCGTATGATTTCCTATAATATTAAAAGTATAATTTTCTCGAAGTATAATTTCCCCCGGTCTGAAATATTAGAAAAACTGAGAAATTTTACGTGCTGCAAGCAATCGTATTACAGTTCTATTACACACTTCTAGCAAAAAGCTTTTTAAGATTCCCAGAAAAGGATTCATCACATGAGGGATATTTTTTCTATGTCTAAAGTGATGAGTCCTTTATTCATCCTTCAATTGTGTGGCTATGCTTCCAATCTTCTATTATGAAGCACATCACCATTTTATAGGGTTTTCTTTTCCTGTAACACTTCAGCCTTTCATAAGCCTCGACGACCCACAGTTTCGTCATTTCCAACTCCAATTTGATCTTCAATTTAATCTCTCACTGGAACATGAAATTCTCCACCTTCTCCACAAATAAGAAACCCACCTATAATTGAATATGTATTCTCTGTATTCGCTACGAAAACTTTTACTGCCATCAATAGACCTTTATCATACATCTTGCGTCTGTGTCAGCAACACAATAAACTTCATCATTAACTTCTCCTAACCAAAGATAAAATATTTTTTTGCATCCCGCAGTTGATGGCAATGTTGATTTTTGACTCTTCATGTTTCTGCAAAAAATGCAAATTAAAATAATCAAATGAAAGTTTTCAGGTGACAAAAAATATTTCGTTAATCTGCTTTTATATAATAAAAAATTGATCATGTAAATCACACAATTTTTGTCCAATAAATATTCGGTAGAGAAGTAGCAACTTTTCATTTTTTTGAATGAAATGCAAATTAAAGTAATTCAGTGAAATTTTCTAGGCGATAAAAAATATGCCTTTTTTTTTTGATCTTTGACTGAAACTGTATTAAAAATTTTTCAGCATAAAAGACCTAACTTTTTTGTTTAGGACTCAAAGTCAATTTCTCTGTTGCCACAAACAGTTTTCCTTCAATTCTATCGTTTTACAATTTTGACTAGTCATGGAAACTTTTACAAAAAGGAGTCATTGAATTTATTTTCACCGTTTTATTCAATCACCCGAATTTAAGCCTAAATGTTCTGTACATAGCAATTGCCATTATTCACTGAAAAAGCATGCCACAAATTAGTCTTGTGAAACAATTAGTATTTAAACAATAGCATTTTATGAAATATTCGAAAAAAATGCATGCTTTCACAGATTTACTAAACTTTTATAATAATTAGATCCATTCAGTGAAACGTCCAAGAATTTGAAATCAATTTGTGATAGAAATTAGTTTGACGATTGAAGTTACTGAATACATTTCTAATTTACAGCTTCAAGGAACGATGAATTTTGAATTTCTTGCTATCCTTACATTCTTTGTGGCCCATGCAATCGCAACCAATGTCACTTCAGCAGGTAAACAATTTGGACTATAAGCAGAATGATTCGAATCGGTGTCCACTGTATATACTTGAAAAACTAAGTGATGCATTTGCTATTTAAATATCTGAAGAACTTGAAGCATAGTGAAGATTAAATTGGAATTTCAGGAAGAAGAGATGACCAAAAATACGATGAAGATTTATTAAAGAAAATTTTTATTCATTCTCCAACAGGAACGATTATTGCTGAATATTTGTCGCACGAAGATTTACAAAATATCGCGTTAGTAATATTCTTTATAATTATGTTAAAAATGCTCCTTAAAATCAAATCATGTCCACCAAATTCCGTTATTTCAAATATTGGTCATCGCAAGTGATATGGCAAATTGCAAGTAGTAAGCTGCAATTAGTGGATTGATATTAGTTATAATGAATAATTTTTCTAATATCATTTAACAGTGAAATTCCTATCATGTCTGAATCTGCAAACTCCGTGCTAAAGCGTCGATCCAAAATACTACATTATCGGGATGGCAAAATGAACCCGCCATATTTAAGGAAAGCTTATGACCTCATATCTCGAACAAATTTCACTGATCCGAAGGTATGTCCCTTTTTTGTTACTTTATGTTTGAATATAGTTGAAATAATATATTGATTAGAAGACGCAATTATTTATTTTCAGAAGTTTTCTCTTATCTCATTGTCGAAATATTGCAAATTTTTCTTCGTCAGCTTCTTAATCGTATAAAAAGTGAAAAAAAATTCGCCAAAAATCAAAAATAAATTTATGCAAAGTGAAGATATGTTGTAAATTCAATCTTTAGAACTCAACAATTTTCAAGAAATGCCATTGGTCACCATATGAAGCTATTTTGTTTGGCAGTGGAAAACCGCTGAATGTAGTTGCCGGACCGGTATTTTGCGGAGTACTGATGGTGATGTCTCACAAAGATCATCTAAAGATATTCAGAAGAACCATGTTTGGTTAGGAAATTGTGACGAATTTTTGGACTAACCATAATTAATTAAAAAATGACGTAAAATCAGTATGTAGCAAAGAAAACAGTTTGGATTATACGAAATTTCAGGCCCGAATGACGCATTTATTTCGGGATATGAAACTGAGGAAAAAGAAAATCCAATGAATGGGTTGATTATTCCGTATTTTCGCCATTTAGACATTCAGATTCGTGCAGTGTCAATAAATAGCATCCTGTTGGTCATCCTTTGTATTTGCAGAAGCAAATTGTGATCATTGTGACCGTTTGACATATGCTAAAGTCAAGCGGTCTTGAAATTTAATTTTTCTGATATAAAGATTAAAGTACTTTCAATCACATCGCCATCATAGTTGAGTGACAATATGACTTTTCTGCTGCTATATTAAGAACACCATAGATGACAATAGAAGAAATAATTTAATTAAACAATGTATTTAGAATGTGATTTTTTCTCCAAGAGCAAGAAAAACTCCAAAATTGATTATTACTATATTTTTTTTTTTTTTTTGATATATAATCGAATTTTCAGAAATAATTGGCGAAATTATCAGTCATGGATCGAGGACAAGGAGAGAGTGAGTTGATCAGAAATTAATGAAAATGTGATGTATAGGTGGAAATGTGATCTTTGAACCAATGCTCTCAACTTATAATGAATAATCATGAATTTCAGCTGCCGTTGAAGTTAGCCATTGTGATTAGTAACGATAATAATCAAGAAGATGCTAAAAAGCAAACATTGAATGCAGTCGAAATTATCAAGAAGAATTTCGGTAGTGTGCCGATTTGCTTTGTTGCTCAACCGGATACTCGAAAGAATGTGTAAGTTAGATTTGATAATTTTTTGATCACAAGATGAATCTGAAGCAGCGAAACAGGGTTTGAAAGTGTGCCTTTGATTACGCCAATTTTCACTCACGGAAAGTTTGATGGAATCCCAAATATTAATTTGACAATTCCGGTGTTGGACAAATGTGATAAAAAATAAAAAACCAATATTAAATTATTATGGTAGACTAATTTTGACTAGTTTTATCGCTGTTACAAGGAATCTTGTAGTGAAAATAATGGAAAAAATTTGAAATGGCAAAAGGACTGCACGGTATTAATGCTTCACGGATCTAATGTAGAAACATTGGTCTTTGTTATGGATAAAAATTACACCAAAGAAACATTGAGAGCAGAGTTTGAGAAGTTGAAGGTTTGACGTTTTTATTGACTCTAGCAGTGTTTAGTCTCAGTCATTAATACGCAAAGTCAATTTTTATTAGGAATACTATTTTACTGCTATATATGCTTAATTTCACATGGCTTTACTTACTATTCACTGTAAATATGCTTACTGTAAATATGCTCCTTTTTTTGCTAATTTAAAATTTGTTTTTTCTGCAGAAGGAATCGTTTTTCCTTGACAATCATGAAACAGTAGCATTCCATTTTACAGTGGTCAATGGGAATGAGCCTGAAGATAGTGAAGAGATATTCAGGTTGGATATTTAGAATGTTTAACAGGATGTTTGTGGCAGTTTGCAAGGAGGCATATTGGTATAATGTCACAACAAAATTGGACGGGGCAGATAAATCTGCTAGCATTGCATTTTTTCAAAGCATATCAGTAATAATTATTGTAGTACACTAAGCTAAGTGAATTCGAATTTATATCGCATACTGCTTTTCCATATTCGAATATGCTATTACAATTTTCAATGATTTTTCCTGTATATCACTTTTTTTGCAGTAATACATTCCCAGATATTCCTCTAAGTACGTTACGTTTACTTGATGAATCATCGACGACTGGAGTATACTATGATGCTGAAACAGAATTTCGTTTCAATGGCGGTCCCGTATATGTGATTATTGGAACTAAACAGTACGGTTGAGAAAATCCAATTACGGAAAATTCGATGATTTCTCAGTAGTTGATCCCATGCAACTTTATTGGGAAGTATCATAAACATTTGATAAAATATACAAACAAATGATTGGTTTGAAGTGTCGAATATATGTCTGAAAATACTACTACCTATTGTTTGAAAATTTACAAGAAAATTTATGCAAAGGATCTCAAACAGAATGATTCACACGATTTCTATCTTTTAATCACGATAGCACTTCGTGTATGAAATTTTATGAACTGAAGTGTAAATCACGGAACAAAATATGAACTAAGAAGATTTAATTACAGCAGAAGTTGTTATTTCTACCTTTTGTGGAACTGAACTGAGCATAATGACATAAAGTCTGGAGCAAATTAGTGGAATTGAAAAGAATTCCAATTTGACCTAAATGTCTGAAGAAAAGCTTTTTTCACTTTGCAGTTTCAAGAAAATTGATGACCGCTTGATCCTTTGTCTGATCATAAGACATTTGCGCTCAAATGAGTGAAATCTGAGAGATGATTGAGTCCAATGATTCGTTAGTCAAAGCAATATTTAGATGGTCACATTCAGCAATTCGTCGGTGCCTCCTGAAATTTTGATATTTTTTTGGTTAGAGTGTCACATTCCTTAAATAGTGCCGTCTAAAAAGAAAGAAGGGCCTCTATTGCGGTATTAATATTTCTGAAGTATACTTTAGTAGTTTATTTTACCGGATCATTGCTAATTAATTATTTATTGCGTCATGAATATATTTCTCATATCTTTATGTTAGGATTAAGGAAGGCTGAAAAATATTAAAACACGGTGGACAACATTTCTAACTGCTCAAATATCATTCTACATGACAAAACATAACTGAAGCAATTTTAGAGTCAACAATTCCTCAAGATAATATCAAAATAACTTCTAGAATTTGCTTTAATTGCCTACTGCTCAAAAATAATAACTTTAAAGTTCACTGAACGAGTGGGAATGTAATTTTGTCCAAATGGAATAAAATGTCACAATACTGGACCGGAAAATTGAAGGCGATATATACAAGTAAATCATTTCATTAATATTGTCTTTCATTAACAAATATCATTCAATAATAATGCAAATTAAAAAATGTGAAATTTTATTTTGCGCACAAAATAATAAATCCTTAATTTATATTTTAGTCATACCTGACTTTATGATACCAATGCCAAGCAGTGATAAAGTTATCACTTTCTGCTTGAATATAAAATACTATGTAGATATGTTTTTGGTAATTCCATGTCTTATATTTCCCTTGAATCATTTAATTAAATTAAAATGAACAAATTTAATTAATTGCTTTTCTTTATCTTTAACTATCTTTAACTTGCTAATTTCCCAAAATCAAGTTCAGTTAATTAATTAAAAGAACGAAAAATTTTGTAAATACGACAAAAATTGTCTCATCTGGATTCGTTGTTAAATTATGAATGAATGAAACCAAATAATAAAAACAGTAAATGTCAAATAATTTGTGCAAGTTTAAATGAAAATATGTGCAAATAATCCTTAAATTTATTAATTTATCGAGTTTTTTTCAACCAAATTAATGAATTAAATAGTTCTATGCAGCTCCACCAAACTAATTTGCATTAACGTAAAACTTATAACAGTGGGTTTATCTACACCAGCATTAAGCATTATGCACATAATAATTAATTTACATTAACATTAACCATTAGTTGTCGGGCTTCGCGAACGAAAATCTGAGGAGAATGCTACCGAGTTTTGTTACAGATTTACTAATGATTGAAAAGTCCGATGCAGGACAGATAAATCTGTTTGCATAGAGCAGAAGGGTAGATCCGATTGAAAAATATGGCCAATATGGGCGATTTACAGGTAATCTGAAATGAGATAGCAGCATTTTGAATAGGGTCTCTCTCTGTTTCCGCTTTAGAGATTACTGATCATCGAAACAAATGTACTGATATGTACTGATATCTCAGAGACAGAGACACATCTCATATAAGTAGTTCACCATACAGGACAATCTAGGGGAGAGGATTATCCTTCATCCTGAAAGCGTGTCCTATCCAGCTCAACTGCGTCCTCAACGGCATGGCTTCAATCCTGTGATAGCTGCCTGCTGAAGGACTGCCTCATTTACATGATCAATACTGTAAATGATGTTTTTAAGATTAAATAGAGGTACCGCTGAGGAAGCATTCAATGAGACACAAGTGGTGTCGATAGATGAACATTCATTCATTCATATGAACGGGTAGGTAGTAGTACAATAGCTTAATAATAAGCATTTCTACTGCTTTACTTCATATTTTTACTGCACTAGACCTTTTTATGGAGCTTTTGAAGATTTATATGTCTTTTCTACTTTGTGATTGAGCCATCCAAGGAATTGATCTTCCCACACTGCAAACTGTTAGACTGACTGTGAATCTCTAATGGTATTGTATGGAAGATGGCTTTCAACTTGTAGTCAAGTTGATGGAAGACCTCTGTCTACTTATGCTGACTTCTAGCCTAAAGAGCTTGGTGGTCTCTACAAACAGAATGTTCAGCGGGGCTTTTATTCCTTTTAAGTTAAATATAACCAACCATCAGTACTGCAACGGATACAAATGCATTAAATATTTAGCAAACAGTAAAGAATTAATTTGCGTATACACTGAGCGTGAAAAATGAAGCAATTTTTTACATTAACACTATGCTTTGAATGTAAAATGTTTAAATGATTTGAATAAATATTAAACACACACTGATAAATTCATTTACATAAATATTAAACAATTAAGCATAAAATGGACAATATAACACTAATCACAAAATGATCAGTTAATTAACAAGCACACAGTGATGAAGCCTAACAATAATAAATCCTTTCATAGTAACATTAAGCATTAAGTGTACATTAAGTGTGTACTAAAATGATTTTTTTGTAAATGAACAGTAAGCATAATGATCGAATTTATATTGTACTGTTAATAAAATATTTTTTCTATCATATAGGGTAGATACTGTATGTTACAGTATACATATACACATATATATATATATATAATACATTTTGCATGATTATAGTGACAAAAAAGTAAAAGGTGACAGAGTTCTAAAGAGGATTTGGTGTTAAAAATGAATTAAATATGTAAAATTATCCTAGAATTGGCTAAAAACTTGAATGAATAAAATATGCATAATTTGCTTGAGAAAATGTTTCAGAAGTGGTCTCTTTTAAGCACAAAAAATATATACATTAACTTTGTGAATACTCAGACATTTATTTATCTCATTTTATACAATTCCTTTCAACGACAATTTTGTTGTTGAAAATTTGATGTGATGGCTTTTCTTTCGAATTAATAGCTATCATATGAAAATGCCACATACCGTCAGTTAATTAATTTTAATTAATTTTTCGATTCCTTTTTTCATATTTCCTCCTTTGAATTTCCAAAAAAATGTTCGATTAATTAAATTCGATTCATTGATTAAAATTCGATAATATGAGACAAATATTTTTATAAAAAATTTTTTTTGCACTTAAATTTAATTATTTTACAACGTGTGGCGTATCAGTTATTTCATCTATTCTTTTGTAAGCCTTTGTTCATGAATTTTAAAAAATCGCTTTATAGAAATCTTAAGGATCAAAAATTTTAAAAAAAAATTTTAGAAAAATAGCAAAGCATAGTGAGCTGCCAATTGTTTTCAATTAATGTGGCAAGACGATAGCTTCATTGCTCCATTCCTATTAAAGATATTTATAAAGTTTTATAAAGTGATAATGATGAGGCACGATAGTAATTGATTCATTATTGCAATATTTTCCTTGCAAATGTTTTAATTATAAACTTTATCACGATCCATATGCTTTAATTATAAACATTAGTCATATTGTTATGAAAGACATCTATGATACGGCAAATCTATTATGTTTCACTGTCTAAAAAGTATTTCAAAAATTCCGAAATATTGAAATAAATTTTAATGCAAGTGTAATTTGTTATAACAAGCAAGTAATTAGTTGTGTAGTGGAAAAACTTTTCAACAAAAAATTTCAAGAAATTTCATAAAAAAAATTTCAAGGAAAAAATTCAGAACCAATGAATATATTTGGAGATTGAGATTATCATTTCATTTCAAATAACTATCAAATTTCAAAGCTTCCAGAATTTTAGTATTTGCTTGTTTCCATTCTATAAGCTTAACTTTGATTCAGTATGTCGAAATTTCAATAAATTGGCCACAAATATTTTCGATGATATTAGTGATTCAAAAAAATCGATGAATTTAACTGATCATATAGTTTGAAATGTCAATGGTAACAAAAAATGATGTTTTAAGCAAATATTATAATTTTCTAATTCATTTCATATCAAATTCCGATAAATCCCTTTTTTCATTTTTTTGGCTAGTAAAAATTAAAAAAATAGAAAGCAGGAAGAGTTGAATGCTGAAGTATGTAGGGTAATGATTTGAAAAGTTTCTTAAGTTTTTAAAAAACTGACAAAACAATTCAATTTGAAAACTTAATCTCACATGAATTTGCATTTTTATCAGTGCGTCAATAATTTTGATACACATTAAATTTTAAATTTTTTTCGGAAAGATGATAAAGTTTGAAATCTTATTTTAAGTTATTAATTATTCAGGTAGGTTTTTTGAGGCAAAATTGCATAGTAATTTGTTGAATAAATCTCCCATTCTAATTTATTTAAATGTGTTAGTTCGAATTTATTAGCATTTAATTTCTTCGAAAGTAAAAAGTTTCCTTTTTTTTTGCAATTAAGTTTTCTACATTTCGTTATATTTTCAACAAAGTAATTGACATCAGTTGAACATGACAAATCTGCATGTACACGCGAAATATAGCTTTGCAAAAAAAAAGTTGGAATCTAACATTAAAATAAAAATTAATTCATAAAGAAAGTTTTTTGCGTTCTTTTTTTTTAAACTATTCATTTCTGTTTTTCTGCTGACCATCATCACTATAATAGTTTTTATATGAAATATTTTTTATAACTTCTGATCTTTCATGATCATTTCCAATTTCCCATTATCTCAAAAAAAAAAGAAAAATGAATCATAATAATAAATCAAGTGAAGCTCCAAAATATTGCATTTTTCATTTTACTGAAAATTAAATCCTGTATATCACTAAAACAAATATCGCCTGGCTCATTTATCAGATTAATATCAAGTGATTTGCGACCAAATCTGAACAAATCATTTGCGTTTTCTTTAATAGCTTTTTATTTACCATTCTCCACACATTTATTTATTCTTTTTTTTTCAGTTTTTTAATTTTTGTTATCTAAAAATATATCATTTTGAAAATTTGAAAATTTATCTTTAAAATTGGAAATATTGATTGAGAAAATTTATTGAATCTATTTTACAATAACGCATTTTGTTTGTCTTAAAATAATTCACAGTTGATTGCATTCTAATTTAAATAATTTGTTAAACAAAAAAAACTTTTCGCTTGCAATCAAAATAAAAAACCGGAATTTTTTTTGGTAAAATTTCATTTGCAATAATTCAAAAGTTGCTGAAAAAAAAAAAAAATTTCGTTTTTTCTTTTTTTTGCTGTAAATGCTTATTGATAATATTTTTTTGCGTTTGGAATTCTTGCTAAAAAAAATTTTCCAAAAAATTTCTTGATACTTAAACTTCAATTCAAGAGTTTTTCACAAAATTTTTACTTTAGATCTAAAATCAGTTGAATAAATACTTGAATATTTTAAGCTGAGCAAATTTTGAACAATATTTTTTTGCTGTGGTTTGGCTACAAATATTTATTGTTGTATTACATGTGAAAGATTTGAAAAATAAAACGCTTATCTTTGATCAATTATTTCAATTAAAAAAAAAATACACACGAATAAGTAGACGAATATAAATCGTTTAATTATTTCCAAAAAAAAATTTCGCACATTTCTGAGCTGAAATGTTTTTTTTGTTTTTACCTACTATTTTAAAAATAAATGGTAATTTTGAAGATCTTTGGATAATTTTGCAATTTGTAAACTAATGCGATTTCAGAAATTACTATTCTTTTTTATCAATAATTGATAGATGAGTTTCATTGCTAAGAATTGATTGTTTTAACTTTGTTTTTCTTGTTTTCCATTTTACCTTAATTCATAAAACATACCCAATAAATGCATTTTTTTTTCAAATGTGGATTTTGCAAACAATGCACATCTCATATTGTATCCTTTCGTTATCACTGATTGTTATCATTGATTTCCTAAATATTTGTCCTATAAGATGACTAAAATCAATTTGTTCTAAACAAAAAACAAAAAAATAAGTTTATTATTTATTTTTTACGATCAATTTGATATAATTCCTAATTTTCGAATAAGTAAACAACAATAACAGTAATGTAATTTAATATCAATGAGAAGTTTTTTTTTTCTTTTTTCCTCCTTCAGCGAATTTCTATGCAAAAAATAATCACAGTAGAACTTTTCATTTCTTTTAAAATTTAAAATTTTATGAAGATTAATTACCAAACACTTTATTACTTGCTATCAATGCATGAAAATAAATAAAAGAAGGTGGTGAAAGGAAAAATTTTACACTCAAGTGGAAATTAAATAATTCATCAATGGTAATCATTCGGTTCAAAATATTAAAATAAAACTGTCAGTTAAGGCTGTTTCATTTCTTCATTAATTTATTTTGATATCTTAATTGGTATTTTTGATTTTTGTTTATTTTGCCTGATTATTTTAAATTAAATAATTTTTAGAATTCAATTCAAAATTCCAGAACCATGCAGCAATATGATCCAACAACAACAACAACCACTACTACTACTGCACTAACAACTTCTGCCGCGACTACTATAACTGCTACTACTACTATTAATACAGCTACTACTATTGCAAAAGCAATGTCACACATTTGTAGCATTCATTTCCACTTGGTAGCTGGAGAAACACCACTGAAAACAATGAATGACAATGAAGCAAAATGTAAGAGAAATTTGCAAAAAAAGAAATTAGTTAACTTAATTTTTTTTAATAAAGCAGAAATGAAATGATGAAATATGTGCAGTAATTTTTGCAGTATTTCATTTTGCAAATTAAACACAAATTTTCAAACTTTTTAATTTCTTTTTCCAAAAATATTTTTTATTTCTAATAAAAATTATGCAATTGTCAAAAAAAAAATGAAAAATTAAAAATTTTTTGTCTCTATAATCAATAAATTTTAACAATTTTTTTTTCACCCAGATTTCCCATTGTTCCTTTTTCTTTGTTTTTTTGTTTATTTGTTTTAGCAACAAGTTACTTTCCGACTAATCAACAAAATTATTCGAGTAGTAAAAAAAAAAAGTATGTCTTACATCACTTACCGAACGATACGGCAATAATCGATATGTTGGATACGGTTTTGCAGATATGCTGATTTATAAAAATTTTATTTGGAAATTGTTAAATTGATACATATTACCGTTTAGCTTTTTTCTTCAAATTCACTACCACAAATGAGTTACACCAGTATCAAATCGGAAATATTGAAGACATGGAGACATTCATGATGCTGTTGTTTCGTTTGAAATTACCCTTAAAATCCAATGCCAAAGAGAGAAGATATCGCAAAAGTTCCTGCACTATCTACATCACCTAAGCAAACTTACCGTTGCATATGATCATACGTATGATCAATATCATTATATGCAATCACATTCACCTACTGTATTGGTTTTGTTAGTCTTTGTTACTCATAAGAGAATCTGTGTCAAACGTGAATGTAATCCTACAAATTATCGTTCGCAAAGCCAAGCCATAATAATAATGAAAAAATGTTAAATTTTTATCAAAATGATAATCTGTTAAAGCGTATGTGTCATTGCAGCTAATAGTATTAGCTATAAAATTAATAAGAAATGTTATTTCATTAAATTACACTTTTTTTGATTCAAAAATCAATAAATTTTAATTTATTGAAAAGATTCTTGAAAATTACATCAAATTATTTTTTTTTTTTTTTTTTTTTTTAAGGAACTGAAATCATTTTTACATTCAAACTATAAAATATAATATCGTTCAAATTTAGTTTCACTTGCTTCAAAAACAATACAAACTCAAATTCCACCAAAAATTCCATCAGTTTTACAACAACAACTTCAATCAACATCGACACCAATGCATCGCGATAAATGGTCTACTAAAGTGGAATTTTTACTAGCAGTGATCGGTTATGCGGTTGATCTTGGTAATATCTGGAGATTCCCATCAACATGCTATAAATATGGCGGGGGTATTTCCATTTTCTGTTTTTTTTGTCCTCTCTTCCTTTTCTTTTCTCTCTTTTTCGCCATGCTTTAGATAATTACAATTTTAGATTTTGGTGCTAATTTTGACATGATGAAACATTTAAAATATGTTAAATATATGTGTTAGAAGTTTTTTTAAATATTAAGAAAGAATATCTTATTTTCTTTTATTGATACTTTCAATTATTTCATATTTGAAAATATAAATTATTCAAATTCACGTGAATCTACGTGTGCGAATGTAAATCATTTAAATTCATCTGGTAAAAATGGAAATGATTCAAAACGATCGGTAAACCTACTTGTTGATTATGCAAATTAGGATGATTTGAAAAAAATCATACAGAAGAGTTTAGCAAAATTTCAAATAATTTATTCAAACAATTCAAATAATTTAATTTTCCCAACACTAAATGAAAAAAATTAATATAACATTTAATAATGGTTAAATTACATATTTTCGATATAAAACGAGTTATTATTTAAAAAGATTAATCAATCAGTAAATTAATCAATTAATGAATAAACCACTTCATCAATAAAATAATGAAAATCGTCCTATAGGCGCATTTTTGATACCATATTTCATAATGCTATTTATTGGTGGTTTACCGGTATTTTACATGGAATTAGTCCTCGGACAATTTCATCGTTCTGGTTGTATAAGTATTTGGAAAAAGATTTGTCCAATGTTCAAAGGTAAGAAGTAAAATTCTTTTCATTTGCATTCGTAAAAAATACTAAATTTTAATCTCACAACATTCAATTAAATATAATTTTCAAAAAAAAAAAGTGAAAACTTTTGTTATCAAATTAATTTCAATTAGTTCGATTTTTTTCCTATTAATTTCATTATTTTTTGAAAAAATACAATAATAAATTATTACAGGTATCGGTTATGGTATATGTTTCATATGTACATTTATTGCTTGTTTCTATAATGCTATTATTGCACATGCTCTATACTACTTATTCAGTTCTTTGCAGGTAAAATTTTTCATTAAATTTTAAAATGATTTTTATGGAGTTTCCACTTTAAAGTAAGCAAGAAATTAAAAAGAAAAACGAATTTTCAAATCTTTCAGTAATTATTTATTAATTAACTTGAGCTTTTTTATGTCAAAATTTAGTAATCAAAAAATGCCAAGTCAATAATGCCATCATTTGTTGTTACGACGAGGAAAAAAAATTTCCGCCAATAATTTATTTTTACATTTTTGCTACATTTGAAATTATTTTGTTAAATTTATATTTTGATTCATTGTTAAAGTTATTGCTATTATTAACATCATCATTATTTTACCATTATTATAGATTACTATTGCCGCTATTATTATTAGTAGTAGTAGTTATTGCTTTGCTTTTCTGTTACAAATATTTTGATGGGACCATTTTACAATCGGATTTGTTATGTTATTATTATCACCATTATTAATGATAAAATAATAATAATTATTAATATTATTGATGATTATTACATTACCTTTTATTTTTATTATAATTTTTTAATTATTTATTACTCGCCTCTTTTTTATAACAATTGCAGCATTATTATTAATCATTGTACTATTTTTTTGTTTGTTGATACCATTTTATAGTCGGAAGTACCGTGGAAAACCTGCAACAATCCATGGAACACACCACTGTGTGCAATTAATTTAAACGATTCAAATGCTACCACTGCAACCAATCTAAGCGGAAAATTACGGATGCCTTCTGAGGAATTTTTCTTGTTGGTTTAGCGTTTGAAGCAATGCTTTATAATAATTAATAACAGAAAATGTTCCTGTCGAGACGTTTAAAAATCATTTTAAAATTTTTAAAATTATTACCTTGTTTTTGTTTTATTGTTAACGAAGATTGAAAAATTTTTTTACCCTCATTTCGATTTTTTTTCTGTTTAAAGTAGACTGTTCGATTGGATTAAAATTAGCTATATTTAAATGAATTTTATGTTTTAATGCAAAAAATAATTCATTTCCATAAATTATAATAAATGAATGGTTTGGAAACGTAAATTACTTTTTTTTGAGAGGAGAATTTATTTCTGAAAATTTCAAATATCAAAACTTTTATAATATGATTTTCATGTGTCAATTAGGCTGGGATTAAACAGCACTGCAGCAATTCAACTAATTAATTCAATTATTTCGATTAGATTATAATTAGTTAGATTGCGTTTTTCTTTTCCTCTATTAATAATTTTTAAAAAATACGAAAAAAAAATGATGCGAAAGTTTTTTGATCAGATTTAATGTGCTAGAAGAAAATTATTCCCGTGGTTTCGATGATATCGGTAATATTAAGCCATCATTAGCTCTCTGTCTTGCCGTTGTTTTCATTCTTGTCTATTTTGCCGTTTGGAAAGGACCACGAAGTACCGGTAAAGTATGTTTGTTTTGCATTCATTTTTTTTTTATATTTTTAAAAATTACTCTTTAATTAATAAACACAATACGACTTATAAAATTTCCAAATACCAATGTATATCATCAAAAATATGCAGGAATCAAATCAATTGTACCATGATTTTTTGTTAGCATTTAGCAATAAAATTGTTGGTTGCTTCCTTCCGTGTGCTAATTTTAATTAACATTTTACTTTTTTATTGAACTTACACAAAACTCTTTAATAAATCAATCTGCATCCTAGCAAAAGCACAAATGTTTGAGCTATAAACTATTTCAAGTATATGCCGAAAAATTCAGTACATTTCGGATAGATCAATTAAAACATTGTTTTATATAAAGGATAATAAAGTTTTAAGTTTACTACTGTCATTGAGTCTAAATTAAACTAGTTATGCAATGCAAAAATTAATTTTCAAAAATTTAACAAAAAATTTTAACAGTACGTATGGATAACAGCTACTGCACCATATGTAATTTTATCCGTACTGTTTGTACGTGGAATTACTTTACCTGGCGCATCAAATGGAATTTATTATTATTTGATACCAGACTTTCAAATGCTTCTTAACATTGACGTTTGGACGGCAGCTGCGACACAGATTTTCTTCTCACTTGGTCCTGGATTTGGTGTATTATTTGCATTAAGTAGTTATAATGATTTTCAAAATAATTGTTATCGGTATGTTTTCTTTTTTCTGAAAGAAAACAACAAAAAATGAAATGAGAATTTCCATAAACACAAGAGATAAAAGCACAAAGGGGTGTTATTCCTTAAAGAGAAGTTAGTTTTCGATTTTCAGAAACACTACCTTAAAATTATCAATAATTAAAATTGTAAGGCATTTGTATTTTTAAGAGATATACATAATTTGCAGAATTTTCAAATATTATTTTAAAACCATTTTTAAGTATTATTTTAAATTTGTCCTTGAAAAATATGTTCCTCTCATAATTAAATAATTAACTGAATTGAATTAAAGACGTAATATTGTCAATAAATTCAAATAATAATTTAAATTATAGGATCTTCTTGATAAATATATAAATATATGTGTCACGCAACTAAATTAGTAATTTAAATTGAATTAAATTTAAATATGATCATTGTAGAATGGTTTTTTTCTAAAAAAAATGAAACATTGAATTGAAATTTAAATTTTAAATTAAAAATCACATTGTTATATGCAGTGATACATTGGTGACAGCATTTATTAATTGTGGTACATCAATTTTTGCCGGTTTTGTAATCTTTTCAACACTTGGCTATATGTCAGCCATAACAAATTTGCCAATTGATGAGGTTGTTGGGGACAATGATGCAAATATTATATTTATCGTTTATCCACAAGCAATTGCTACAATGTCATACGCAAATTGCTGGTCATTCTTATTTTTTATCATGTTAATTACTCTTGGCATCGATAGTACGGCAAGTTTTTTTAAAAGCCTTAAGGCTTTTCTTTGGCGATATTTAAAATTATTTTTTTTTAGATTTGATGAATGACATACAATAATTATATTACGGAAAAAACAATTTTTTAGAAAAATTACTCTTACTTTAAGTTTTCATATTACTTTTTTGTATATTATAATTTAAAAATTTGGATTTATTTTTTTTTGAAATAAAGTTAGCGATTTTTAAAGAAAAGAAAACTTTTGAAAACTTCGAAGTTTTTTTTTTGTAAAAAAATTTCATATACAAAAGTTATATGATTTTTTTTTTAGAAGCGGGATCTTCTTAACCCACTGTGTTTATCAAGCCCGTTCCCTTTGGCTGTGATTATGCTAGACAGTTTCGCTAGATAGGACAGTGGGGATCTCGTTAATCCATTCCTGCGCATCACGAATTGGCGATGAGGCATTTGGCTACCTTAAGAGAGTCATAGTTACTCCCGCCGTTTACCCGCGCTTGGTTGAATTTCTTCACAACAACTTTCGACAATTTTTTCACTTTTTATACAATTTTTAGTTCAGTGGAATTGAAGCATTAATTACGGGATTTTGTGATGAATATCCGGAAATTCTGAGAAGAAAACGTGAAATATTTGTAGGTGTCGTAATCATTGCCTATTATTTTGGTAGTCTTCCAACTGTCACTTATGTAAGTATCATTATCATTAAACTAATCTTCCTTTCTTACTTAATCATTGTTTAATTAATAAGCGATAAATTAGTTTTTTTCTGGCATAATAATTATCAAGAAAAAAATGATAAAGTATTTTGATAGTAATATTCAAAAAGAATAAAAGCAAAAATGTTTAAATATAACTGTATTGAGTAATTTCTGTTTGTTTTTTCTTTTCAATACATATAAGTATGCTTTGTGAACTGAATTGTTAAAGGAGGAAAAGTTTTTTCCTTTATTTTAGGGTGGCAAATATGTTATAGCATTCCTTGATGAATATGGTGTATCATTATCGGTACTGTTTATTGTAATGTGTGAAATGGTTGCCGTTTGTTGGTTTTATGGAATACGACAATTTAGCCGAGATATACAACAAATGCTTGGATTTTATCCAGGAATATATTGGAGATTTTGTTGGACATGTTGTCCAATTATCATAACTGTATATTTTTCATTCTTTTTCTTGCATAAATCTAGAATTTTTTTTTGAAGACTAAAAGAAATTATTCATTGGGAAACATCAGCCCAAAGTATTTTAATTTGTCTGTAATAGTAATTGCTATTTAATGTCCATAGATATATCTATCTGACAGTGTGGAAAAAATCAAATTTAAGGACCATATTTTTTTTTTATTTCTTTCAGACAATTTTCCTATTGACCATTTATAAAACATCATTGGCACCAATGACCATTGGATCATACACATATCCGCAATGGAGTGTTTATCTTGGATGGTTCATACGATTAACATCAATTCTTAGTATCCCAATTTTTGCGATATACTATCTATGCAATGCTAAAGGAACCTTAAAACAGGTTAAAATTTTAAGAAATTTCAAATCAAATTTAAAAAAAATTGATATTCAAATTTTTCAATGTTTAAATAGAGTACATCACACGAAATATATATAGGTACAGCGTAAAATATTCTTGAAAGTATTAAAATAATGCAAAAATGTTATTTAGGAATTTAAAATTTAACATTTAAATCCTATAATTGATTGGTGATCGATATAAAGAATAATTTAGCGTTGGCGATTTCTAATAAAACCACAATAAAATGGCACTGATCATTCACGGATATCATTATCAATAGCGCCATCAGTATCTAATGGCACCAATGCGCCGGATAAAAATGATACTACAATCAGTACCCTCCGTTTATAGAAAATTATCTGAAAATTTTTAATATAATTGAAAAATTTTTTGTCATTTCTGATCTTACTGCAATATAATGAATCCTTATCAGTAATATGCTAAATTATCAACTGGAAAAATAAAAAAAATTCGACGAAACATCTTGGCAGCAATGTTAAATCAAAGAAATTTGCACATCAGTGCTACTAATAGATTTATTGAAAAACAAAACCATTAAGGCAAAAAATTTTGCACTGCGATGGATAATTGTACAATATTCATTTGCGTGATATTCTAAATTGTAATTTGTTTTGTTCAAAAGAAAGAATTTTTTTTTTTTTTATTCAATATTATTTATAATTAATATCTTAAATCTGTCAAGTAAATATATTTAAAATGCTTTTCATTAGGTTAGTTAGCATGTAGTGTTGCCAAACATGTTTTATTGTTTTTTTTCAATCTGTGTTTTTAGCAATGAAAATGAAAATTTCCATTTTCAATTTTTTGAGAAAATTTCTGAGAAATGAAGAAGAGAAGGAGAAAAGAACGAAAGATGGAATTTATATAGAAATATTCATCAATTTTAGATTTTTAAAGAGTTCGCTGATAGAAACAAAATTGCTAAATTTATTTTAATAGCAAAACATATTTCGAAATCATTACTTGATGAATTTCTTTAAAAAAAAGTATTGGAGAGCTTACAATATCCAGTTCACATAAGTTAAAGTAGTGATGATAATTCAAGGTAAATCTGCTGGCAGTTTGATAACAGCACTGAAATAGCGGAATTTATTTATGCCAATACGTAATCACATAAACTGTTCTTTGGACGGATAACAAAAAGTAATTTGTAATAAGAAGAATATAACTAATGTTAGTTTTATCTGATATAGTGTAAATTCAAAAAGTCACTAGACGTAAATTCTATAGAAAATTTACCAATTAACAAATCGAGCAATGAAAATGAATTTCGATTAATTGATAACTTTCAGTTTAGGCATGATTGCACAAAAAATAATCAATACTTATAATATTGCAAAAGGAAAATTTAATTATGTCATTAAATTCGAATTTTCTTATCAACGTGGCTGAAATAACGAAATTATAGATGCCATTAAGTTCGAGAATCAGCTATTTGATTCGAAACAATTCTGAATAATTAGGAAATGATTTTTTAAGTGTCTCGAAAATTTTCTGAAGCCTTCTTCATCTTTCATAGAATAAATAACTTTTCAACCAAATGCAATAACATCTGTTAACCGTATCAAAAAAAAAGCCAAATCACTGAGCCAAGTTATTGATTTGTCACTCCGGAATCTAGCGAGTAACTAATTCGCTGTCGCTTTCGTAAATTTTATTCCAATGCAAAAGCTTTTTCACATCTTTTTGATAGACTAAATTTTAGTTAAAATACACAATTTCATTCACTTATTAATGAGAAAAATTAAAAATGGGTTTTTTATTGCAAAAAGCGAAATTTTAAATTTCTCTTTTTGACAAAGTTATAGATGGGTTTTTACGAAGTGAAAAATCACTTCCCAAATCAATAATATATTTTATCACAATTTCTATGCATTAGAACTATTCCACCGTGTCATATTCCGGTAGCATATTGGCCGACAATTCCTCATACAGTTCACTGAAGTTCAACCTGTCGAAAAGTTATGTACTTGATAGTTACGAGTGCTGGACTAAATAACTTAAGTCTGATAATTCAGAATACAATATCTTGGCTAAAACCGACTGAGAAGTAATTTGACATAAGTTTATAGGACTTCAATATTATGGACTAAATATTGTTATTTATGAATATTAAAATAGAAAGACCATCTTTTTCTTTTCCCTTTAATAACGGTAATATCTATGGAAACGCTAGAATTAAATGTCGAATTGGTATATTCGATTTTGTTATACACGTTTGTCGAAGATTTTTCTATGGAATCATATTTTTAGAAGTTGGAATCGTCCAATGATCCGAGTAGAAAATAGATGCCAGTATGAAGTCTTTAATTGTGGTAGAATTTATCTCTAATGCTATTAGCCAATTTTTTTTCTGAATGCTGACATTTTTTTAGGTTTAAATTTTTTTTTCTGTTTTGAATATATTTCGGTTAACTCATTTCTGTAAGCTGATGAATTGATATCCTTTCATGCATAAAAAATTCCATCTTATATTCAAACCACTATCTGTTCTGACAAAGATAACTCATTATCTTTCATCAATAGTAAATATTAGGAATAATAGTAATGTTTCAGTTCTTTTTTTTACTCTTCTCATCCTGTATATATGCAATTCACCGTAATCCTTGTTGTTTTATTTCATTTCATCTCTATATACCAATACTATACCATTTGTTGGTATAATTGAAATTTTAGAGGTAAAGATGAAATAATTGCCGCAAAAACATTATCATTAATGAAATAACAAGTTAGCGCAGTTTTAGCCAAGACCTTACATTCTAGATTTAGCCAAAATCTTGTATGCTATCAGTAATAATGAATTTCATTGAAAATTATTGATGGTAATATTTCAGTGACGTTTTAAGATTTTTTTTTATTCCTTGGCTAAGTAAAAGCAGTCGGATTGCTTGACAAAATGTGAACAAATTTTATAACATATCGAATAACTAAAATCCTAAATTGGAAATGGAAATTTTCATTTTTATTGCTAAAAACACAGATTGAAAAAAATCAATAATGCATATTTTGCAACACTACATGCTAACTAACCTAATGAAAAGCATTTTAAATGTATTTACTTGACAGATTTAAGATATTAATTATAAATAATATTGAATAAAAAAAAAAAAATTTCTTTCTTTCGAACAAAACAAATTACAATTTAGAATATCATGCAAATGAATACTGTACAATTATCTATCGCAGTGCAAAATTTATTACTTATATATTAACTGTAAAATTGCAGTTTAAAGTTATCCTCTCATTAATGATTGGTGTTGCTGTTGTTGTTTTTCTGCTGTTGAAAAAAAAGAAAACTCATTAATTATCAGCCTCTCATTCATGACAGGTACAAAAAAGGGATACAGTATCATTAAATCATTATCATTAAATGTGCAATTACAACGGTAAATGTCAACTTTATAATTGAAAGTTTTGTTTGATAGACAATTGCTCTATCAATTGGACAAAAATGATATGCCGTAACTAGTCTAATCTTTGAGTAAGGAATATAAAGCAGTGTGGACAACTTATTTATTATTGATTTTTTATTAATGATTACTTTAAGGATTCTGCATCAATGTTTTTTTTTTTTTTTTACAATTAAACCAATTTTGCTTAAAAATCAAAAAAAAAGTGATTGTTCATTTTTAAGCAAATTTATACAATAAGCTTCTCTTATATCTTTTTTAACCCTTGACCTTCAAGTTGGTAAATATGAAATGCATGTTTGTTATTAATTATCATGTGCATGAAAAGTGACCGAGCAGTTTTATTTATTTTAAAATCTACGCATGCAATTTAAACTATTCGGGATTTCTATTCGGGATTTACTCCATTTTTCTGGAATATGCATGCAATACTTTCGACAGAATCGTGCTACATTTTTTTGTCGTGTTCAGGATTAATAAAAAAGTTTAAATTGCATCGTGCTGCATTTTCTTATCGTGTTCAGGGTTAGTTTAAATTGCATCGTGCTGCATTTTTTTTTGTCATGTTCGGGATTAGTTTAAATTGCATCGTGCTGCATTTTTTTATCGTGTTCAGGATTAGTTTAAATTGCATCGTGCTGCATTTTTTTATCGTGTTCAGGATTAGTTTAAATTGCATCGTGCTGCATTTTTTTATCGTGTTCAGGGTTAGTTTAAATTGCATCGTGCTGCATTTTTTTATCGTGTTCAGGATTAGTTTAAATTGCATCATGCTGCATTTTTTTATCGTGTTCAGGATTAGTTTAAATTGTATCGTGCTGCATTTTTTTCCCTGCAAGAAACATTCAATTGTGTGCTGCAAAAATGTACAAGTATTGCAGCGAGCTGCTTTTCAGTTTAAATATTCAATGCGAGGGAAAAAGAATGATTAGCTTAATAGGATTGAGGGAAATCAATTTCATGCTTTCTATTGGTCATTTGATGGTCAAAAAGGTCACAGTGTTTCATTTACTATTGGTCATTCATTATATTGAATAGCCTACTAGTATGTTTCAAATATTTCACCCGCCAATAATTTTCCTCTCACTGCTGCTACTGTCAGTCAGTCAATTCTAGTGTGTTTGCTGGGTCAACAGAGTTACTTGCAAAATAGAGGATTTCTCTGAATCTCTCCACTAACCATCATCTTTCAATCACTTCTTCTCTTACACCTCTACATTTTCCTCATCTCTATCATTTTGTCAAATCTCCGCCTAAATCATAATATTTTCATTGTTGTCATTTCGCGCAGATATGCTGCTGTATTTTTAGTTTTTGGACCCAACCACGTGCTATCTACCTTTATCTTTTTCCCTTTTTGACCTCATTTATAGCAATACTTTTCTTTTTTCTTTTTCTTATCAACAATAGTAGCAATAGTAATTTGTATAGAACAGTAGTAGTAGTATTGGTTGTAGTACTGACAATTGTAAATAATAGTAATAATGGTAGTGATAGTGGTAGTGGTAGTAGTAGTAATAATAGTAGTAGTAGTAGTAGTAGTAGTAGTAGTAGTAGTAGTAGTAGTACTATTAGTAGTAGTAGTAGTAGTACTACCAGCAGTAGTAGTAGTAGTAGTAGCAGTGTATTATTATTATTAGAAGTAGTAGTAGTAGTAGCAGTAGTAATAGTACCATTAGTAGTAGTAGTAATAGTAGTGCCAATAGTAGTAGTAGCAATAGTAATCGTAGTAGTAGTAAATACGAGTATAGCAGTAGGTAGTAATAATAATAGTAAGTAGTAGTAATAGTAATTAAATAGTAGTAGTAGTAGTTACAATGCAAGTAATAACATAAGTAGTAATAATATTTGTTCACTCAACTTTCATCAAAGTTCGTTTAATTGATTAGCATTAACAGAAAAGATCATTTTAAATTATCACATCTCTCCTGTTTTTCTTTGTCAAGCATATATAGAATATTAGTTGTTGCAGTTTGATTTGTGGAACAATTTTTATTTTCAATTTGTGCTAAAAATTTTAGCATGACATCTGCATCTATAGCAGTTTGCAACCAATCAAATTAAGGCTATTAATCTAATTATTCGTAGATTAGTCGTAAATTTGTAATACTTCAACTAAGAACTTCAACTCTTAAGTCTTCAATTATCTTATCACTCATTATATACCATTATATGCTATTCTTGTTCAGTTTCAAAATTTTTTGAAAATTCGCTTCGTTTAGAACTTTCGGGTTTACATCGCACTACACTCATCGTACAATCACTAACAATCATTGTTATGGCTAAGACTGGAGCAAAAGGTTCGAAGAAATCAGCCAAAAAGTCAGGTGGAGCATCAACATCAAAGCAAAAGAAGGCGAAAAAAGTCAAAGTGAATTTATGAATCTAGTGAAATTTATTTAAATTTATTTCTTTTTTTTACTTGCATTAATTTAAAACTGTTTTAGTTGATTCAGTGGGAAATATCGATTACTTTGACACAAAAACTAATGTAATCATGATGGTAATATATGTGATTCTATCATATTTGTTTTTCTGTGATATTTTTTTACAGGATCCGAATGCACCGAAACGAGCGAAGTCAGCTTACATGTTCTGGTTGGTGGAAAATCGTTCACGTATAGCGAAGCCTGGTATGTCTGTCATTGATGTAAGCAAGGCAGCTGGTGTCGAGTGGGGCAAGGTAAAAGATAAAAGTAAGTATGAGAAGATGGCCAGCCAGGATAAACAACGATATGAAGCGGTTAGTTTTTTTCTTCAGGTTTTATGTTTGGAATTTGTTTTGTGAGAATTTGAAAAAAATCCTAGTCGCATAACATTAATCAATTTCATATTAATGATTATTTGGTGAATGATAAGAATATTTGTTAGTAGGAACAATATGCGATTAATCTTAGTAATTAAACAGTCGTATCGGTCAAGTTATGCATCATTAGTTTATCATTATCATTCGCTATGATATTATTTTTTCAAAGTATACTCATGATATTATATTATATCATGACCCTGAGTTATTTAACCATAATATTATTATCATTTTGTCGCAATTATTGAAAAATGGTAAAAATTCCATTATATGATTCTGTTTGATTAATTAATTAATTTTATGATGATGTAAAATATCAGTTATTGTTTTTTAAAAAAAAAAAAGAAAAAAAAGGTAGGATGAAGAGGGTAAAACAGGGAGAAATTTTGATGTAGATCAAACTCTTTTAGATGAAACCCTTGTAAATGGTAAAACATTAGGTGGAAAACTTTCATTCAATTCAATTAATTATTTGTAAATTAATTTCAGGAAAAGAAAAAATACAAGAAGAAATGAGATTAAAGAAAAAAATACAAACGATCAGCAATTCTTTTTTCTATTCATTTTAATATCTTTTATCATGCGTTTATTTTTAAATTGCTTATTTTAATCATGCTTGATTTTGTCTTAATATAAACAACTTATTTTTCTTTTTTTTCATTCCTCTTTTTCCTAAAAACTTTTCGATTTTCTTTCAGCAAATTTTTCCCTCATTCCTATCCCTTCCGTCTTTTTTCCCTTTTTTTACACAGTCCAAAATTGTTGTTTTAAAATTTCATTTTCCTTCTCCCATAATACTTTCATGCAAATTTTAACAAAAGCAAAAACTACGGTTCACCAAAGAATGGCGAACAAATTTAATGGGTTGCAAAATTCATAGGATCAGAGATTCAGCTTTCAGCACCGACATCTTTCAACATTACTCATACTAAATGCTAAATGCTTAAAAACTTTTAAATTTATCCTTGCAGTATTTTTTTGCCTAAATTCCTTCTCAATGATCTTGAATTGTATTGATTGCTAACTAATTTGAAAATACCTCAATTTTGGATTTTTGGATGCGTCTCATTTAAAAAAACAAAAAAAAAAAAAAAAAAACAGGAAAGAGTAAATGTTATTGAGAAAATTCAGCAGCAGATGTCTTTTGAAATTTTGTTGGAATTGTATTAAAGTGCATTGATAAAATTACCAATTTGAATATGATAATTGCACTATTCACATATCTCATCATATTTGGCTTGTAACATTCAAACAGGCTACCATTAAAATGTGTTTTCAAGTACTGTAACTATTGACATATATTATAGAGCTTAAAGCTATAAAATATATGAGATGGTAAAAAAAAAAAGGAATATTAAGAATTAGCATCAGCAGTGGTTAATGTAATACAAAATGCAGGTAGTTATGTGAATTAAGAAAAGCAAAAATGTGTCAAAGCAAAGCGAAAAAAAACGATCTGTGTTACTTTTTAGTAATAGCAATATTTATTGAAATAATTTATCAAATGAATTCAAACGTTGAATCAATCGATTGGATGCATCCGAGAAAAGCCAATTGAGTTGCAGGTATTTTTTGTGAATAGGATCAGGTTCGAAATTTTAGCTCTCTCAATGGAATGCTAACATTTAAATTTTATTCTTTATTCTGTTTGTTGATTGAGAAAATAGGAAATTTAAATGTAATATTACAAAAGATGTGAACAATTCCACAAGTCACCAATTTTTGTTAACATATCCAGCTGATAGGATTGTCAGCATTATAAGAATAAGTGCGAAATTGTTCAATTGATGATTGTCAAATTTAAACTATCTCTACTTTGAAGCTTTTTAATGTTATTATTATCATTCTAAAAACAATGACCTGAATGATAAGGGTGTAATTTTCATTTGGGAAATATTTTTAAGATGTGCTCGAAGTGATTAAAGTAATTAAGGACATTCATAGTGAAATTAAATTTCTTGATAATGGATTCAAGTTTGTAATTGAATTAACGGATTTGCAATTAGCTTACTAGCCATTTATTGGAATTGTTTTTGTAGATGATATGGTGGATGAAGTGTTTTTCAAATTTTAAGCTATGTCGTTTCGTGTGATTGCTTATCGTTCGATGACTGCAAAATGTCGTCGAGCTATTTGCCAATTTTCAAGCTTTACGCAATCTTCAATTTCTGGTCATCAGGTATGATTTTTAAGTTTTTTTTCAATTTGTATGCTGTTATTAGCTTTATTTGTTCTAGCTGTCGAAATTACTACTGACATGATGGAATAATGTTATAAGCTTAAAATTAAATTGCATAAATAATAAGTAACACTTTAAGCATACCTAAAAAAATGGATTTGATTTAATTCAAATTCTGCCTTCACATATGTTATCGAAAATGACAATTTCTTGATGAACTTTATACCAACATTGTTTTGTTCGTAAAGTTATCATTCTACAGCAAAAAAAAAATGACCTCATATTGACCTAACTTCATGTGGTTCCTGATGTTATTGTTTGCGTGCGTTATTGTACACATACGTCTGCCGTTTGTTACTCTGTGGATGTCTTTCACTTGAACAATAAAATCTATTATAGCCTTCATTGATGCATAATTTCATTTCATTGATTTAAAACATTTTAAATCAATAGTTTGATTTAGTATGATAGAATAAGTTCATTACTAACAGAATTTGGTTGTTTTGTTTCAGTGAAAAATATATAAAAATTTTTCCAGATATCAGAGCAGAATGTATCAAAAGATAACAATAAATCATTTGTTCTTTTGGATGAATGTAGATCTGTGATACCGGTTTTTGATTTAAATCGAAGATTAGGGAATGTTTTTGCTCAATTTCGATATCGACATTTTTTCGAAAAGGAATTCACTGTTCAAGGCTTTCTCAACGGTGCAATACAGGTGATCATAGCTAATGATAGTGAATAGTTCATTTTTATAAAAATTGATTTGAAAGTGTTTTTGTGAATTTCTTTTTGACCAGTGATTATATTTTCAACTTAAAAAGGAAAAAAGATTATCCTAGTATCTAAAAATTAAAACTTTCAAGTTCTATCTTTTAATGACCTTTTAAAAAATTTATTATATGAAATCATACGTGGTGGCCAGGAAAGCCAGTAAACATATTACTTCTAAAATTTTAGTATTTCTACTATGCATAAAGTTTTAAGCTATATTCACTTAGCTCTTTCAAGATCGATTTTTCGAGAGACCGGTTAGTGGTGCTTTATAATTTTGATTTCAGCTTTTCAAGATTTATTATTAAAATTTTCCCTTTTAAAAGCTCTTCCTGTTTCAGGTTTTTTGATATCCTTTCTAAAGCTATATCAGTTATCAGTAGGATTATTTCTAGGCTACTATACTATGTACAGATTATGCATAATTACTTTTAAGTAGTGCATAGTTAATTGATTATTGTTGGAAAATGAAAATTCCAGTGCAGATTGGAATTTGTATAAGATTTTACAAACTACTGTTACTGCCAGGACATTGGATTGGAATCCCTTTACAAAACTTATAATTTTGCATTATTGCTTTAAAAATTATATTTGATCGCTTGCACAATGCTATAACAAATCGATTGGATTATTTCTAGGCTGCTGTTTTATGTGCCAATTACATTCGTCATGGAGATTGGGGAAATTTAAGAAGGATTATGATTGATGAAGCTGTTTCTGAATTGCAAACGCGATTCGATCCATTTCATATGGAAGATTTCGCATCGTTGCAATTCTCTATTAATGATGTTATTTATTCTGTTATCTGTTCATCTTATACATGTGGCAAAATACAACCAAATGGTTTGTTCTTTTTCCATTTATTTGGAATATAATTACTTGTTAGTTCCATATTAGGAGACATTTATATTCATTTTTCTTCCTCTTTTGAAAATTAGAAGCCAAAAATTACTACCTTTTTTTTCTGATTATGTTGGCCCGCAAAATCGTTGTAAAACTAAAATGGATAATATAAAGCTATATGAATATTTTTTTGAGTAAAAATTTACATAATTCTAGATCTTCAGATTAGATCTGATTGCATATTTTTTCGATTTTTTTTTTTTTTGAAACCATTTTTGCAGCTCAGATCTTATGCTTTCATAAATCCGATTAAGGACAATTGGATATTATTTCGTTATTTCAGTTTCTGGATTCCGGTCATTCTTTCCACTAAAACATCGAGCTTTTTATTCACAAGCTATCATTTACATCAAGAAGAGCAATATCGATGAAAGTAAAAGTATTGAATATTTGCTAGAAAAGTCACCTCCTCGGAGCTTACTCATCTGCAACATCACGTAAGCTTTTTATATGCTGTAATCGATTAATTTGTCCAAAAGGAAAATTACTGTGCAACAGCACCAAGAAATAGAGAAAAAAAAACTTTGAACGGAAATGACCCTTAGAAGCTAGGAAATTAGGGCAAAAAGCTTGAAATGATACTCAGGATGAAAGAAAGAATATGCGATATCGAAAAAGTCTAAAAAGAATGCTACCTTCATTTTACGTTTTACATTTTATCTTTTTTCCATTGGTTTTCTTTTTTTTTTATTTTCTTATCTTTCAAAATTACTTTTCTATATTCTGCGAGTAAAATAATCAACAAAAATCACTTCTGGAAGAAACAAAAATCATTTTCAGATTATCGAGAATTTTAAACCCACTTGGGATGTGGAAAGTTACCCGAATCAATTTTTTTGACTACCCTTAACAATTAAGTGAGTTTAATAGAAATATTTGGGACAGTGTTATTTAAATGCAACGTGCCGTAAAGATCACTTTCAAGTTTGGATTTCGCGAACAGATTATGTCGTTGTTGTACGACTGAATATGTCAGACTGAATTTGGTTTTTCTAGATTTTTCCTTCGATTGTTCATATTGCTTCAGTTTTCAGCTTTCATAAATTTATACCTCAGATAAGCTTTTGATAGCTTTATGACAGTTAATATTTTGCGCGGAACAACAAAATTCATATCTTGACTTGATTTCTATTCAGAACTAACGTAATTAGAAATGTTCGGCAATGGAGCACAGTGTTTAGAATACACTACGTAATGCAAACTTCATGAATCAAAACTACAGACTAGAATCTTCTATAAAACATTGAATAAAATTAATATAAAAAATTAAAATTATAAAAATTAAGAATTACAGTAAAAAATTCCATAACAATTGATCTAACATTACTATTAACTTCATATCTACGATTAATGCTTATGTCGTTCCTCTTCTAGTACCCAGAAAGGGACCTAAGTATCTGCCAAAGTTTGGATTTAGAGACATTTTATGAAATTTGGAAGATAATATAAAGCCTTTCACTTTCTCTGTCTTAACAAAAATTTGACGAGTTTTACAAGAACTCAATCATATTATCCTGTTAAATCTATTTCTCCCTACTTATAAATACAACAATGATTACTTATTTAATATGAATTGATGTGTAGTCATTTGAAGGGCTTCCCATTCTGCTTTGAAAGCTTGCTTCGGATCTTGTGGCACTGCCATTGCTGCACCGCTCATCTGATCCTCCATCATCCGAGACTGATCGGCTGCATTATTTTCACCAAGTACCAAGGTATAGATTGCTCGTAGACCAAATACATTTAAGAAGTACCATGACGCGGATGATACCCATGCAGCATCCAATGATGCCAGTTCAATTCCTGAGAAACTTGAATGACAGTGAAATTTCGTTTAATCTCAAAAATTTTCTTTAGAAAATTGAAACTTCAATTTCGTTTCCAAATTTTCATAGTTTCAAAAGCCAGAGAAACAAGTACATGCGTTTTTTCTCAAGTTTAAAATTTAAAATGGTAAAACTGAATATGGTAAAACTGAATATTGCTTCATTTGAAATTAGAAACAAGCCATTATAATTTCGAAACCTCTTTGAAGCATTGGTTTAAACCTTAGCGTGAGTGGAAATGGAACTCGCGTTGTCACGAAACCACTGAACGTCCAGTTTATCCAACCACCAATGACAATCATAGGTAAAACGTTCAACAAATTACCCTTTAAAAGAGAGAGAGGAAGTCTTTTCCAGCAATTTATGTTTAATAAAATAGCATTTTATAATTTAATCAAATATAAGTTATAAAACAACAAGAAGATACATCATGGGATTTCCAAACATGGATTTTACGAAAACTTGGTAACTTTACACGCCAACAATTAGATCCTAACTACACTATCTTCAATAATTTCATTAAAATCAGAAATAAAGTGCATTTTGCATACATTTTCATTAACACTGAAAGATATTTTATTGATCTTTTGAAAGACACTTAGAGAATTATTTCTTGAAAAGTTCAAATGAAACAACATCATCAGCTCAAACATCAGCAATTAAGTAAATTAGTACCAAGTTCAAACTAATGTTGTTTCAATTTGATAGAGTGTAATTTGGTACAAAGTAATAAATTAGGACAAAAAACCTTTAACATATCCGTCATCATTGTTGGATCGGCCATAGGATTCTGCATCTGTGATGGTCGCCGCATGCCCTAAAAAATCAAAGTGCTTTCTAGTGGTAAGCAATCATGTCAATAATGTTTGCTTTGAAGCTGTATCTATGATATCTTTAATGAATTTCATTTATTGATTGTGGACTTTCTGATAAGTTTTCTAATCGCAGACCTACGCTTCTTAATTAATAAATGGTCCCAGTAGAGCTTTGTTCTCCATAAGGTTTCAAAATTTCATCCACACTTTTCTCAAACAAAACGAAATGCTAATCCGAGCATTGATACCAAACAGTGATAACAATAATTATCATCGCCATAATAATAAGTTTAAAAAAAACCTAACCTTTGTTATATACCCGTTTTCTTCATTTAGCAAAAAGTTTTTCCGCATATTAAACGATGCTTTCGGTAAGAATCGTCCATTTTCTCGTAATAATCGAGAACGTATCAAATATTGGCTGCAAATTGCAGAACAAAAAATAATTTCAATAAATAGACAAGAAAATTTAATAAAATGCAATGATGACCAGTAAATTCGGAACTGACAAGTAAAGCATACGAATACACAACAGAAATATTATGGGATGATATCATGAATTTAATAAAAAATAAAATTAGATGGAGAAACTTGAAACTAACTGACGTATAGCAAGTTACTCAGTAAATCAAACATTACGAATATCATTAATTAATTGTTAATTGCTAATATTAGAAAAGTGACCTATCCCGAACTTGCTGCAACTCCAACTTCTTTCTGCTTGTGAATATTAAAGCTACATAATGTCGCAATACTCCAACCAAAAATGTAATCAGGATAACTGGCAGAAAAACCCATGTTCGGATTGCTGGATCAAGAAGCAATTCTGTCATATCGATAAAAACAGTTCACAGCTATTCATCGACTTTAATAATTACCGACCTGAAAGCGAATTACAAAAAAAAAAGCGAAACTCATTCAGCTAACTTGGAACTTACTGATGATCTTTATGTCATAAAATCCTTTGAATATTTCGCCAAATTACTCCTATAAGATAAGTTTCAACTGCTAAGAAAATGGAGTAATAATGATGTAACATTTTATTTCATGGTTTTTATTTCACTTATTCTCGAAATTAACAATGATTATTTAGACGTAATATAACGTCATTTAATTCCTAGATCACAGTATTCTGTCAAAGAATCACTAAGATGCTTAGTGACGAACACTCGGTAGCTAGTGGTAAATGGTATCTCAAGATGCTTTAATAAATCATATATTTTAAACCATCTAAATAAAACAAAAATATAAAACCTAAATTGAAAGAACCGAATCACGTCAAACTCCAGCTATCATATTATTTTTTGTTCAAATTCACAAAACCACAAGTAATTAGAGATATTAATTAGGCAAAAAACCATTCATTGAATAGCAAAACAAATTGAAAATGAATTTTTATAAAAATTTCACTGAGCAAAACAATTAGCATGTATTCATAAATTAAAATCAAAAAATGATTGCGGCAGAATTCTGTGCAAATTTTCGAGCATTACACGTTCTGAACAATTTTCTTCAGCATTGGTAGCACTTCTGAAAAAAACAAATGAAAATTAAACAGTTCCAAAATCAAACTAAATTTTGCAAAATAAAAGCAATTTTTCAGTGTTCAAAGTAAACAAACTGAGAGGTTATAGTCAGAGATAAATCTATTCATTAAACATAAACAATTAAACTGCTTGAAATGAATAAAAAAATTCATAAACAGAAATAAAGAATAGATTCTGATCTGATTCATTATGTATAACTGAAACGTAACTGAAAATGTAACTATGGCTAATGAGTGCATATATAATGAATATACAGAATTCATAATCAAATTATTGGAAAAAAATCTGGTAATCTTTAACCTTTTAGACTGACCTCTAATTAATCACTAATTTGTAATAATCTACAGTCATTGGTAAATCGTAAGTCATTAGCAAAATTATAACTTTTACAAAGATAAACAATTTCAAAACTTAACTATTTTCATAAACAATTGAAAAAAGCGCACCTGTACAACATTTCTTTCACAATTTCTGTTACAACTTTTGATAAAACATATACGACATCGCTGGGAAATGAATCAACTGCATTTTTGTGGCATAAAAGCAGACATCGCCGAACTGTTGCTTCAGAGATTGTCCGAGTTCTCATTATCTAAGCACACTATAAAATATGAAAAGAAAAAAAAAGCGATAGAACATTCCATTCTTGAATTTAAAATTAAGGAAAAATATTCTCTGCAAAACATTTCTATTATATTTACAGATATTTCATATAATTCGAGATACTTCGAAAGAATAAATCGAAATTTTGGATAACAACAAAAGTTGCATTGCTAGAACGCACAGACTGAAAATTAATTTTTTATTTAAAGCTATGTGACAGAATGAAAGATATAAACATTATGTGTAAACATTTCAACACAGTTGTTCGGATTACTCCGGTTGGTCTGACTGATATTATATTAATAACACTAACTTCATACGAAAACGATAACAATAATTAGTCCGAGATAGTCGGCTAATGTTACACGCACGTTATTGATTTATGGCAGCATACATAATCAATAATTGAGATCGAGCAATAAAAATCTCGATGACCGCAAGCTACAATTCCAAATTAATCAGTGACAGTAAACAACACTCGGCATTTCCACCAGATAATAGAAGAAGCGAGATATCAGGTATCAGTCGCCCTCCTGCACCGAAATTCCCAGAAATCTCACCAATAAAAAAGTATTTCACCATCCTTCACGAGCCATCTAATCCACGACAAACACTTCGAAGAAAAATTCGTTACACTGATTGACATCTGAAAAATGCATTGCAAAGGTCCAGATTCTAAAGATAATAATAAAAGAGCTATTTATTCTATTTTAACTACGCTCTCAGATAGCAATACCAAAGACGCAATACCAAGGGCACAGCAACAACAGTTTCAAAAATAAATCGAAATTTATAGGAAGCAACAAATTGAGCATAAATTCAGTATTATCTTTATAATTCAGTATTATCTTTTTTTTTTTTTTTTTTTTTTGAACCAGTGAAAAATACATACTTTTTGAGAAATCACAAGTTTTCAAGTTGTTTTACAGAAGATAGTACCAGATGCATCCTCGCACGTATCGAATGCGCTTCGCGTTCGTAGGATGCAGCGCGTTCATTTAATAGATCAATTTTCTTCGCAATAAAATCCTGCAAGAAATCTTTACATAAATGGATAAAAATTTCTTTTAGTAAAATTTCAAATCCCAATATGAACTGTGAGAAAAAAGAGAGAAAACATTACAATGGAAACATCAATAAAATTGTGTCGTAAAATTATCAATTGAGTTTCAACTTCCTCAACTAAAATCACTTACTTCTGCTCGTTTCAAAGTTAATTCAGCATAGATATCATCTAACAGTTTCACGATAACATGATCCCATTTATCACTGCAACGACAGAAAATTATTTAACAATGATTTGCTCATTTCAACAAAATCAATTTTCCGATATCTACTATACATTATTCATGTATTTCTTATCAGTCAAAATGACTGTTGTAAATAATTTTAATTTCAATAATCGAAAAAAAACCACTCGAAAAATTTTTTCCTATATAATTGACTATTGAACAAAAGAGCAAAGCTGATATGATTATATATATAAATGTTAAAATCTATCACCAGAAACTAACATCACTGCCTCACAAAAGATATTTTTACCAATATTCATCTGTGTTTTCAGTGGTTCTTCAGAATCCAATTCCTAAAGCTTTTTACAAGAGAAAATGATGATAAGAACATGATAATTTGAAACAGAAAATTAAAAAATCCTTTCAAGACCTAAATTCCAGATTTGAAAAAAAAAATTACCATAAACTTATTCGTGAAAAAGAAACTTAACTAGTATCTACTAAATGACATATTTTTGTGACCTACGTAACAAGATTCATTCAATGTTAGCAACATTTATGTTCATTAAGGATAAAATAAACTGATCAATTTATTAAAATAATCTCTTAAAAATGATTACTAAAAAATTACTCTGATACTTAACAAACAATTTCAACAATCTTGAAATTTTTTTTCTTTTGAACTAACCTTAATTTTATTAATGAAGAGTAATAGTGTTTCATACTCTTTCACTTCATCCACAATACAATTTAACACTTTAATCATTTCGTTATAATCGGATTGTAGCCTTTCTATCGCAAATTTACGATATTTCTCGCATAACTCATCTTTTTCCTTCATTTCAAGCCTGCAATACTAGCCAATTAATCTATTGCTAATACAGTGGATAAGTTGAAGTAATTTACAATGAAAAAATTTAGTTTCATTTAATTTATTTTTTCTATAGCTTATTCGAAGATTCTACGACATATGCGTACGTAAATTTGCGAGCGATATTCACGCAAAAAGAAATTTGATATACCAAAAATTGATTCAGAATCATTTTTCTTTAAATTTTCAACATTTTTCCCTCATACAGATGATTATACCGCGATGTACGATTTTGTTTTAGTAATCGAATAAGCCAAAAATCGCATCATGCAAAACACTGCAGGTTTATTTACTTGCACCATCAATTTATGCTAGAGATGGTCGTCGTATATGACAGAATAAAATCCTGCTACTGCTCTCGAGGAATTCTCGAGATAGGATCAGTCTTCTTGACTAATTTCTGGTTTACCGGGGCGCTTAATAGTTAAACCTTACTCAATGATTGCATACCCCATATTTTCAGCGATATTTATTATAATAAAACCTCATTTCACTCTCCAAATGCCTAGCACGTACCTAACACATGACCTTACATCACTCGTCATTACAAACTACGCAATTCACGTTTCAGCAGGTGTTCTTTCCACGGTTCATATTCAAGTTGCAATTGTGCTTTTATTATGTCGCTTGAGAAATATGAAGTGACAATCGTGTGGTGCGCTCGTTTACTTCTGCTTTTAACTTATTTGTACTCCTTGTTTAAGTTCATGTTTAACTTAATTATCACTGTATTTATCCAGATTTCTCAATCCGGAAATCTGGATAACAAATTAGCATTCCGGTTAATTTATTAAAAGAAACGTTTGAGAGATGATCATAGTTATTCGTGATTGTATCTTGACGTTTTACTTAATTATCACACGTTTTACTTAATTATCACTCTATTTAACCAGATTTGCTACCGATATTCTTCCGTTCAACTATTATTTTGTTCCGGAAATCTGCATAACGTATTAACATTCCGGTTAATTTACCAAAAGAAACGTTTAAGAGATGATTGTAGTTATTCATGATTCTATCATACTAATCTTCCAGATATGGCAGATTTAGAAACAAAATTGCTCAATGGTGATACAGTTGGTTACTGCAGTAGTAGTGACGAAGATGATATGAAGGATGATAAAGTTGATAACACTTCAAAAAATTTCCAATGTATTGAAACTACTGCACCAAAAAAGTTTGCATCAAGAAATTATCGGAATACTGGACCAAAAGGTGTGTTAGAGGATTATAAAATTTGTAAGACACAAATTGAGGAAGAAGAATCGAAGAAATATGAACAGGTAAATTTTTTTTTTTCGTTTCTTTTTTTGTGTATAAATCGAATATTTAACTGTTTATTAATTTAATTTTCTAATATTTTATTAGTCATAGTATATCATATACAAATCATTTACTATGTGAGTAAATTACAATCTTAATTTAAGACAAATAAAAAAATGTTGATCGTCATTTGACAAGCAACATTATGTGATGGTTGTGATTAATAGTAGAAGTTATGTAGAACATGTGGCATAAAAGAGATACCCGAAAATATCTAAATGATGTTAAGTTTAAAAGACATGGTAAGTGTTCAACATATGCAGCATATGATCATAAATATAAATGAAGAGAAGAAATGTAGAATAGTTTGTATTTAAATTATATTTCATCTTTAAGCTTAGCTGTTTTCGTATGTTTTTTTGAGCAAAATAAATTGGTACATTTTCTTTTGTGGACAATCTAAGTTCAAGTTTGCGTGGTGACAATTATTTGAAAAATTCTTGTCGGATCTTAAACTGGTATGGCGAAAAAGATTTATTATTAATGTATTTATTGATATACTAAAGACACTATTAGAATAGTTAAGCAGTGATTTTATGAACGAATTAAACAGATATGTTTTCAGATATCTATTAAAGAAAAATATGGAAATCCATGTTGATGTTGATAATGTCATCTGATTTATGATATTTTTCAGATTATTGCTCGAGCCAAAATGTGTACTTTATTAGGGGAGTCAGAAAGTGAAAATCTGGAAGATATTCGAAGAAAAAGATTACAAGAAATGAAAGATCATTTATATGCCATGAGAAAGGTAAATTTTCCTTTTATTGTCTTTTCTTATCCCAAGTACAAAATTTCATCAAAATTTAAGTGTAGTATATGTGGTATATATGTAATTTGGTTGAGTGATTCGCTCATTGTGGTTTCCAGAATGATTGAAAAAATTCAAACCTATTTAATCACTGTGTTTCTACTGGGGAAAAATTATTAAATGATATTTACTATTTTCAGATAGATGAATTAACAGAAAAAGAACAATTCTTGAGTTACATCGAATCAAATCGGAATCGATGGGTTCTCATACACATTTACGATGAAGAAAATGAAGGTTGCATAACGTTGAATAAACTTTTCAATACGCTTGCTATTCGTTATCCACACTTGAAGCTAGCCAAAGTGTTACCACAGACGATTGGAATGTCGCCACAGTTCGTATGTTTAGCATAATTTAATGTAGCTTTTTTTCTGCTTGATTTATTTCTTTTAGAATTTCGGAACTCTGCATTTATAATTAAATTCGAAATATTTGGTATATACATAGCAAAGTTCTTCGCTTTCATTTATGCTTTTCTAATTGGCTTGTATCATACATCAGTTGATAAACATGGATTAGTACTTAAAATTAGCTTAAGTAAAAATTAAAATTAGCTCAAAAAAAAAGTAGTATTTAAAATCAATTTACTTTAAAAAAAAAAAAGTTACACTTGAACTAGGAATACCGCATTTTCTTTATATTGTATTTCTTTCTTTTAGCATCCATTAATTTATTAATTTAGCGGATGAAAGCTCTTCCGGCATTGCAAGTTTATCGAAATGAGTCATTGGTAGGTAATTTTATTCGCATAACAGATCAGCTTGGAGAAAAATTCACGGTGGATCAATTAATTCATTTTTTGAGCAAGTTAGTTCATTTTTCGGTAATATCAATATTTGATATCAATACCTAAATTCCCACTATTTTCGAAACGTGCAGTTCGAAGCTTATTATCGAATTTCCTCATGAAATCAGTTCAGAATTCATTTTTCATTTGTTTTTAATTTCAGTCATATTTTCTTTAACTGCTATGCAGTTGCTATTCCTTAACGGTCAGTGAATTGATGCTTACTCATTTATTCCCACTTATTCTTTAGGATTTCATTTTTAAAGGAGTGAAATCACGCTAGATATGACAAGTTATCCGACAAATGCAGGAGATAACTACGCCGAAGATGATATCAGTTTTGATGATGATTGCTGAAATACTATTAATTTCAATTGTCGATCGATCTCAGCTTCTTGCATTTCACGTACTTCTTTTACTCTGTCTTTCACTTGTGCTTTCAGTGCTCTCTTCTAGTCGGATTTTAAATTATACGGTTGCAAAGTTCCAATAAATTTAATCATTTTGAAAGATTATTGAACTGTATTTTAAGTTTGGTTACGGAGATAATGAAATCAGCCTGGAATAAGCAACTTTTTAGTGATTGTACTTGGGTAAAAATTGATAAGTTATAAAGGATTGTTAAGCGGTCGACTTATTTGCTTTTTCATTATTACTTTGGTCATTTTATTCATCCTATAACATTATCAAAATTTCACTTGTTTGAAATGTTAGTAATTCGTTCAGTTTTGTGTTAGTTTTTATCAGTTGGATACTTTAAATAAGTAACACTGTTTAATTTATTGCTTTTCCTGCTTATTTTAATTACAATAAACCGTGATATTCACATAGCCAAATATATGTCGAAGCTTTAAAACTACTTGGGACATACCGGTTGGATCATTACATGAACTAATGAAGAAGAGCAAGGTATTTTTGGATTTTTTCTGCTTTTTCTTTGACAATGATCGAAAAGGTACGCATTAATCACATAAAAAAATTAAAGAAATGGTGGAGATTTTTTGTTGTAATCAATTTTTTTAAAATGATGAATAGAGTTTGCACTTATGTTTAGTTGCATTATAAAATGCGAAAATCCAAAATTCATCATTAATGCTTCCATTTCATTTCAAACGATTGAAAGGTAAGTAATTTTTGAACATATCAAACGAGTTATTGATATCGGTGAGATTTATAAAAGTTTAAAAGTCCTAATGGAATATGAGCTTTGTGGTACTTTTCCAGATTTTTTCGCAAATACAATACTTGAAAGCTTCAAAAGATAACTGCAAGCATTGGGCGATGGTGCTGGGAATAAGATAAAATTTTCAGGATGATGATGATGATGATGAAGATGGTAGTATTGCATTCCTGACTGTTAACAAATTTTAGAAATTCGATTTAATTATGCATAAATTATCATTTTAGGTTATGAAACATTGAATGTGAAGAATGGATGAGGATCGTTACCTGTACTCACCGCTAGGTATTATGTTTGTTACTATGGGTGAAAATCATGAACAAGTCTCATTTGTTTATCCGTTCCAAAGTACTTCTACATTTCAATCCGGTATGTTATTTCTGTAATAAATTCCGATTAGATATTTTTATTATTACGATTTTCTAATTCTAATCGTTTGTATATTCATATATTTTTTATCATTTAAGCATTAAAATTAAGTCTATTTGTTATTATTAAGAGATTAGAAATTTCAAAAAAGAAACAATGTTTCAGCAAAAATAAAGCTGACGAAAAAGGAAATTATACAAATGTATATCTGTTTTTTTTCTTTCAGAATCAGATTCCTTTTCATCTTCTGAACCGTTTCAGATTGTTTCCTCGTAAGTTTGATTTTTTTTTCCAAATTTAACAATGCTGTTAAACTGCTTATATATAAGAATATCGAAAAGAGCTCCTTCAGATAATATCTAAGTGAATAAGTTCTGATACAGTATGTTAAAGGTTTTGCGTTATTTTTTTTTCCGATATAATTTCAAATAGAATTCACACATTCATATAAATAATTTTTGCAATTTCTAGACGATCGATGAAAGGAAGTGATGAGCAAAATAAAAGTGATGCAGAGCAATATGGGTTATTTATTTAAATTTCAGTTTTAGCTCTCTTTAATTTTTGATCCCTTAAAATGCAAGTGTTTTAATCACATTTTCTCATTAATTCATATAATCAAAATTACGATATTAGACTGTATGTTTTTAACAGACAAAGTACTACTTTATTTTCAGAGTACCAACAAAAATTCTTGCTCACTTGCTCTCTGCTCGAGGTATTTGTGAGAAACCATTCGAAATTAAAATTGATAATATACGATTTGCTGGTTTCCCTAAAACAGTAAGATTTATCCATTCCTTTCAAGATCGTATCTCTATTTTTAATTCTATTATACATATCTAAAATTATATTTCATCGTATTATGGAAATGTACTGCACTGGAAAGTTCTGTGGTTGTTTTAAATTTCAAAAAAACAGATATCACTGTTGAACATATATCTGTAACAAATTTTCTACAACTTACTTTTGCTGCTAGAAGGAAATAAAATGAAATGGAAGAGATTTAATTGTTCAGTGCAGCAATCTTAAGGTTTCACATCCAACTGGTCGTTCACCGCAGACATTTCACGTTGTTTTCATTCTAACTACAAAAACGACAGATGATCTCGCTACTTCATTTCAGGAGCTCAGGTGCATTTCCTGTTATAAATTAAATTCTACTGGAAACTCTTGGATATTTTTTGGATTAATCTTAAAAAATTTATGAACATTGATTATTATCTTATTCTTTTTGATATTTTTAGTCGTAAAATTGCTATTGCAATAGATGCGGAGCAAACACGTTGCGATTATTTAGCTGAACAAATGACAGTGATATTAAATGAACATGAGAAGAATGAATCTTTTCCAGAAGGTAATTACACATAGTTCTCTATGCTGCTTTAATTTTGTCGTATTACTCGTGAAAGTTATGAATCATGTGTAAAGTGATAAATTGTTCGAAACTTATTTGTTAATGGGAATTTAGGCCAGGCATTCCCGTATCATGAAGTATTGGCGCACTGTTCATTGGCACAGGATCTTCGAGATATATTCAATGATGTTAGCGAATACGGTGTAGTTCACGTTTTCCTAAATGATTGCATTGAGGTGGGCTTTTGCGTTGAACCACGTGCACTTTTACATGCAGGATTGACACCTAAAACCAGGTAAGTATGGATTTGTGAACTATTTCTTGCATTCAGTACTATTGCTCTCGGAAATCGTTATGCAAATTGATTTTATAACTTTTGAAAATTCTAAAGAAATTGTTTCCGTTATATTTAAGGAGCGAAATAGAGGCGACCATCCTAAGGCTAAAACCATATCATGGGATTTTATTACTGGAAGATGTTGTACTAGGACATGACTCGAATCCGACATTGCGTTCTTTTCTGAAATATTGTCACCCGGACCAGAGGTTTATTTGTTTTGTAATCTTTTTTAGTTTTTTTTTTTTTTTTTTGTGACAACTGAAATATTCCATTATTTTTCAGTTTGATTAGCATCAGCGATTCATCGGGTCTCTCACTGCTCCAAGTTCTTATCGTCGTCAGGCATTTACTATTATGGGCACGCGCTATTGTTATATATCCACTATGTGGTAGTAACATTTATACTTCTGCTGCATCACCAAAATCATTGTCAAGGTGAACTTTCAGCTTCCGAAATTCTTTTTGTGATGTGAAATAGATTTGGTAGAATTCTGTTGCTTCATTAACAAGAAATACGTTATCTTTTAGATATTATTCTTTCTGATTATTTGGATTTTGAAAATTCGAAATTATCTTTAGTTAGAGTTTTTTCTCATGAGAGATAACAAAACAAAAATTTAAAAAAACCAAAAAACTTACTGAAATAACTCAAATTTTGGTAGTTTCATACAGCTTATAGTAATTCTAATACATCAAATATTGAAATTTCTTACATATCTTTAAAATTAAATACAGAAACAATTAAATAAACAATTGTTTGTTCATTTTTTAAGGTTAAGTGAACAGTTTGGTGAAATTTTCGAAAATGCTCACTTACCTATTATATTGGCGCAATTTTCTCCACCATGTTCATTAACGGAATTTTTAAATGCTTCTATATATAGTTTTAATGAGCAGGTATGCTTCATGATCATTTTATAACTAATCGTTGGGAAAATATTTCAAAATCATCATTCTAAGTTTTCATTTACACCTCATTCAGTACCAAATATATGGTCACATCAAAGAATTCTCATTGAAGAAGCTTACTTACATTGATAAAAGCGTTTTTTCATTTCCGTTGGAATAATCATTGCTAAATTTTCGTAAAATAGTAAAAGTTAAAGGTTTCCGAAATCGTAAAGGTTGAAGGTTAGTAAATAAATAAATACCACCTTTTTATTTTATCAGCAGTAGTGCATGCTAAATATGTACAAATTTTGAGTGTTTAAATAGCAGTGATAAAATGAGATTACTGAAAATTGAAAATTTAAGAATTCCACGCGATTATTTTTGAGAATAATTCAGCAGAAAATTACAAAGATATAAGGTTTATGAAATTTTATTAGTAATCATTTTGGGATTTATGAATGTAAAATCCTCAAATGATATAATATCTTTAGCAAATTCTTTATTTTTATCTTTATCTTTAGCAAATTCGGATACGAATGGTTGCACGACTATTGCGTGATGATTTAATTACACAACTTCATACATTTCTTTATTTAATGCCACCATTTTCAAATGAAATTGTCGATGAGTTCGTTTTCGTTTTTTTTTCTTGTTTTTTTGTTTTTTCTTTTTCTTCTGAAGGAAGACATAAAAAATATTTGTTAGCAAATGACAAACTTCCCAATTTTTAATTTATCTTTTCTTTGTTTTTTTTTTTTTAAGGTCTATCATACGAACACTTGAAAAAAATGATGGCAAATTGCATCAGCTATTATCAAGCGCAATGCTAACAACTCAAATTAAAGCTTCAGTAGTTCAAATTTGTAAAACGATGCTTAAGCAGCAGTCACAGGAATATGTTGAAGATTTGCTTGAATT
Organism: Mansonella perstans; assembly: GCA_037074765.1. Taxonomy (NCBI): domain Eukaryota; kingdom Metazoa; phylum Nematoda; class Chromadorea; order Rhabditida; family Onchocercidae; genus Mansonella; species Mansonella perstans. The sequence goes on from JBAMDO010000110.1 coordinate 50,668, forward strand.
ATTTTTAAGGTAAGCTTTTATAATTTCATAAATTCATAAAAAAAAAAAAAAACTGCTTGAGTTATCCCTGAAATGAAATTTTATTATTTCATAAATTTGTCATAACAAAAAAAATGTTTGGAAATTTTTCTTTTCAGATTTATACCCTATTTAAATGGTGAACATCATATCGAAGACATAATGTATCGGATGAATCTGGAACGATCATCCGTAATGCATGTTTTGGATACATTTGCTTGCGTAATTGCTGCATTTATGAGACCCGAATATGTTTAAATAGCAATTTGTTATGCAAATATGCGCCTTCCATTTTTCGTCACTCTTTATTTTGAGTCTTTTTTTTAAATCAAAATTTGATTACTAAGAACAATTGATGTAATTCTCGTTCACTTTTTTTTTTTGACCTATTCGCTTGTTTGGATGGTAATGAATGCGAAGTGTGACTAAGCATATAAATGGCTTAGTGTTTAAATTTTTAAATTCTTACCATGATAAGAATTTAAAAATTATTTTTTTTATTCAAGAAATTTTTGCACAACATAAAGCATATCGCAATATATTGCTGGAATCAGCAATATATTATAAATTGTTCCATTCTTACTGCATTTTGCTTATCACTGTTTCTCCGCGATTAAAAATCCTCAAATGCTCTGGTTAAAATTTATCTGTTCTATGTTGTTCCACTTCCTAGTGTTTTTTCACAACATATGAAATTGATAAGTAATAAACTCTGTATATTTTCAAGTATATCATTGTTTGTTATCTCAAGCGATATTATTAATAGTAAGAAAGAAACTATACGACGGAGTTTCTACATAGAGAAAGAAAGAAAGTATTTAATGTAATAACAATTTTCGTTGCATTTTTTAATTTGCAAAAATTTGCTTTATGTATTTTCACATTTGTCAAAATTTTTTCGTAAAAACTTTTTTTAAAGCATTACATTGACCTTTTCGATTCGATTGACCTTTTGAAATTGAAGATAGAATAAAGCATTTGGTGGAAGGAAGACCCATTTTCCTTTGTTCTCAACTGCAGTGCTATGGTAATTTGACTAAATGCTTAGATTTTATTATTTAAAAATTAAAGTAGCATTTTGCTATATTATTAGTCTGAAGAAATGATATTTTCAAAACTCAATAATTTCTCTCGTTTCTTCCCATGTGCGGCACCTAATCTTTTCTCTTCTTCATCAATTTTCTTCCAATCATTCCATGTCAAATATTCAATATTCCGTTCTAGTAACCGTTGATGTGAACCCGTAATTTGTGCAGCTTTCAAACCATATTTTTGCAGATCGGAACACAATCGATCAGCTACAGTACTGGCATTCATCTAAAACAATTTCCACTTGAAAAATCTTAAAAGTATATTTTATAAAAACAATTCTTATGCGCTTTAATCATCTACGGTTCCCATATTTTTGTTTAGCACACAAGCGTATGCTTTCATATACATTCCATTTTCCTGCTGCAATACTTTTTTTAAGCTAAGATTCTTAAATTTCACACATGTATGTATGTCACATACTACTTGTTTAATTATAAAATTGACGTCAGATCAAACCTGTGTATGAGCAATAATTCCTCGAGGTGTATGTGCGCACCAGCCTACAGCATAAACCAAGTTTTCTTCGTTCGTTGCTACACGAACACTATCAAGCATCTTAATTTTACGATCTGCATCCATTGGTACGCCATCTAGAGCAACATTTTCAAATCCAATACAATAAAGTAATAGGCCGCATGGAAGATGTTCTTTGTGGCCACTTAGTGAATGAGTTACCTCTAGTGCCTTAACCAGTCCACGATCATCTGTCACCACCTGTCATAAGATAGATATCCTTATTTTTCTTCTCGGAAAAAAGTAATAAGAATATTAAATATAATGTCCTTATAGCAGCACCTTAATTAATGGAACCCAGTGATCCACAAGGGAAATCTAAATGAAATAACACTTAAATTCAAATGAGATGAGATAAAAAATACAAAGTGAGATAAAAAAATAAGGCAAAGTTACTTCTTGAAGTCCAGAATAAAATTCTAAATAAAATGTAGTAATTTTTGAAAAAAAATTCGACACTTTTTAAGAAACTATCATAGCACTTTTTTTTAAATTCAAAATTAACCTTTTCTGGCGTTCTTCGAAATAACAGCTGGCAATGACGATCCGACATTGGTTTGTCTAGATGGATATTATTTAAAAGTAACTCGGTAATACGTTTCTTTGGTCTTGATAGTGTCTGTTGTGTCTCCTTTACAGCAAGCAAGTCACAATGTTCAATTTCCACAGAAAATGAACAATTTGGCAGTGCAATTTGTTCCCGTAATTCTTTTATGGTAAATGAAATCTGAAATAAATCATTTGAAAACTGAAATCAAAATAATACTCAGGAAACGAATTTTTATTTTGAAAATACAAAAGTTCTTTAAGTTTTTTTTTTGGATCGCTTCCCCAGGATTATCCGTCAGCGCAATAATGAGTCTGAGTTGCACCAGTCATCTCTCACTACAGATTTGTTGAGGGTTCATTTTTTCTGTGGTGTTCCTGGGTGCCATTTGCCTTGCTATATTTCTGATTTTAAAACCAATTAACATCGAATAAACCTCTTAAAACTAACATCTAATAAACCTCGTCGACCAACAATAGTTACATTACGTATCTGAGAACGTGAAAGAGTATCCAGTATTGATACTGGTATATCTGTTCCCAATAAGCGATCCGTACCACATGAAAGGATCACACGTGAACAGTCCAATGCTACATTACCATTGCCAATGATTACCTGAAATAATTTTTGAACTGAGTCTTTTAAGGAAAAAAAAGTTCTAAAAACCCGAGAAATGAGCGAAATAAAAAAATTCGCTGAATTTATCCATGACATTGAAATGTTATTTAAAACTGTCACCGCTTCTTTGCAGTTCAAAAGCGGCGCTTTGATACCAGACATTCCATTATACCAAAATACAAAGTCACCACCCGAAAAAACATTTGTCGCATCAATTCCAGGAATACCTAATCGCTTCTGACGTCGTGCACCGTATGCTAGTACTACAGCATCATAGTCTGAACAAAGTTCATCAAATTTGACATCTCGACCAATGTAAACGTTGCAAAATAGGTTCAATCTGTAAAAATGAATTTAGGCAGAAATTTTCAATTTATGAAATGAGAAATTTCAAAATCCAGAAAAAAGAAACTGAAGGAAAAAGTAAAAAACATTTATGACAACAAAAGTGTTATAGTTTAATAATTACTATAGATACATGTGAGTTAACACTGAAATATATCATTTGTTGTTGCTGATAAATTTTATAGCTGCCAAAATGAAAATTGACTGAACACGAATTTTAGGAGTAAACCAATGAATGGCAAGGCCTAGCGTGTTTTTTGTATCTTCAATAATAATGAAATATTTATTAAATATATTTTAACATTGTCATGAAATTTAGATGAACTTTTTGTCATGACTTTAAAAACTTTTTATTTCACCAAAATTTTAAATAGTTGGGGAAAGAATTAAAATCATTCAGAATGGATGATTTCTTTAAAAAAGAACTTTTTTTAGCAAAATAAAAGGAAGAAATATATTATATTTGGAATATTACATTTAATTACCTGCTATATTTACCTTCCGCCTGGCCAGCCCTAACTTCCAGTGTGTCTTAATTTGATTTTTAGATGTGTAATTATTTATCTTGCTTGCTTGAAAACAAAGAAAGAATAAAAAAATCTGGAAAAAATAAAAAACTGAAAAGAATAAAAAATTTCAAGCCCCAAATCTGAACAAAAATGACTTTGTGGTGTTAAAAGTTGATTAATTATGAATTAAAATTTTTACTGAAAGATTTATTTTGTTCTTTTTTTTTAATGATAATAATATTGCTATTTGTTACTCAATTATTTAAACGCTGACGAATTCATTTATGACAGCACTATTACCTAGTATTTGATTATTTGAATACTGAAGAAATTATTTACAGCAATACACTGTTATTTAATATTTAATTGTTTGAAATAATGAAGAACTTATTTGTAGTAGTCCTATTATTTGTTATTTAATTATTTAAATTATCAGAAACTTATTTATACATTCTGCACTTTTTAGAATTTCATTTATTTGAATACTCAGAATTTATATATTTTGCATTTTGCTATTATTTAGCATTCCACTATTTGAATACTCGGAATTTATATATTTTGTATTTTGCTATTACTTAGTATTTTATTATTTGAATACTGAAGAACTTATTTACAATAATATCAGTATTTGTTACAGTAAAAGAAAATTAAATGCCGATGTTAAATTTCCTATCACCTATACCCCATATTGTTCCTTACCTATCTTGATTTTCCACAAACAGCCTGTCAAAATGTGTTAGGCAATTTTTCATTTCTGGATGATCCGGTGCTATTCCATATCGTGCTAAACCATATGGTACCATATTGTTTTCGTAAACATCCACATAACATTCTGCTAATCGGCGGAATATTCCAGCACAAACATATAGGCCTAAAATTTCAAAAAGAAAATAAAAATAGAAAACTCTTCCTATGCGAGTTACCCAAATTCTAATTTTTTTTTTCATTGCATATTACTTACCTTTCAATTAATTACATATCAAGTTAATTAGAGAATTAATAGTAGTACAAAAATTATCGTTTCTTCTATCAATTTATTTACTCACTTGTTGATATATATATATCAATGTATGTATGTATGTATATATATATACATATTCTATTCTATATACATTCTTTATATTCTATATATGTTCTATATACATATATTCTAATTCTATATACATATATATATATATATATATAGAATTTGTATTGTTAAAACAGCAAAAATCGAATGGAAATGGAAAATTTACCAGCTGGTCCAGCACCAACAACAGCAATACGTGGTGGCCTCGGAAATGTAGCAAGATTATGTCTAACCCATGTGATAACTACTGAGGTAGCACATCTAAGGATGGTAGCTTCACCAAACATTTTCACCAAGCAACCATCCGTCAGGCAATTCACCACCAATTCATTAGTGTTGTTGCTGTGGGGGGAAAAAAAAACATTAATTTGACGGTTTGACATTTTTAAATTACCGAACTTACTTTTACACGTAAATTAAATTTCGTACTTTAAAAATATGGAACGTAAAATAATCAAATGACTTTTTCCAAAATACTAAAAAATCCCTTAAACTATATTATTTTAATTCTCTGCCAAAATTACAACCTTAACGAATTCGACGATTGTTTTTTGGCATACAAATCACACAGAGGTCAAATTCATTTCACATAACATCAAAGTTCATCGCTCTTACTCTATATTCATAAAAATTATCGCGAAAATGATAAAATGTGATCTGTATATTTGTTGCAATAAGAAATGCTGTATAAAACATATCATACGTGATTTACTTCACGTTTTATTGATAACAAAAATTGAAAATGAAGTTTATTTGAAAATCATGTTAAAATTGAGAGCGAAAGAAAAAAAGCAAATTGTGAGTTTTAGAACAATGTGGACAAAAAAAAAAGCTAAAAGAAAATTAAAAGATAAGAAAGACTGATAGGAATAAGAAATTATAACGGATTTTGGAATATATAACAATAAACAAACAGCTGTTCACATTATTCGTCGAGATATTCGAATATGCACAGATGAAATTAAGCGATTTCGTGTTTTAAAATCCACTTCGTCACATAATGGAAATAAACTATCTGTAACCTGAAATGAGAGAAGCATCACAAAATCACCTTAGTTCATCGATGATAAAAGAAATGTAAATAAATATCTTCGCTTAAACTGATGCTTAACTTTTCATTAAATTCTTTATTGATTAATCCATAAACTCAGATGATGACTCTTCTAAATGATACCGCAAAAAAAAAAAACAAACACGGCTAAGCTTTAACATTTCGGAGAATGCTTAGAGTGTCAGCCGTTTTACCTCCCTCCTTGGTTTTAAAACAAGAGAATGTTAATTCCCGCAGATCTGATTTAAGATTATGTTTTTAAACCGATCATTTTATTTCTTTTCCGGTAGTTAGTTAAAATTATCAGCCTGAACTACTATTTCTCGACAAAATATCATTCAAACTCTCGTAATACAGCATCGTATTCCGCAGATCTACAATTACATGCACTTTACCAAGAAATTATTCTTGTGAAACACGCATTTTACTTACCTTAATAGTACCAGTTTTAACATCTAATTTCACCGTATCGACTAACTTCCGCTGGATCTGTAATGCAACATTTATCGTTCGACTAATGGCTGCCCCTAAGCCATGAAGTGTAACTTCATTCATCTTCTCTTCCAGAAGTCTAATTATGCGAGCCTTTTGTGCTGCGATACTTGTATGCCTGCAAATATCTTCATCGAGTAATTCTGCTGTTTTACTTGTAAATATAATATTTTAGAATATGAAATCGGATAATTTTATCTTTCCCAGCATTTCTGCTCATTGACCTATCTTTCTTAACATTTATACTTATTTACAAAATCCCAAATCACTGTTTCAAGGAAAAACGAACACTGCATTATTTTTCTTTGCTGAAGCTTCATGCCTGCATGCTAATTGAGCCAAACTCTGTGAAATTATGTGTGCTTCGAATAATTATAAAAAGGTTAATATATGGAAACAAAAAAAAGGGCTAAATTCAAAAAACAAGAGAAGATAGATCAACCTGCCTTGTTATATAAATGTCATTTTTCGCTTTTGGAAATTGTGGTGGAAGATTCTTCCGCAGTTCATATTCCATCTGAAAGAAAATCCACTCAAAGTTATGCTACATTTTTTTTGATCATTCATGTTATAAATACACAAAAGATGCAAGATTCACCTAACCTGATGGTATCTTTTTAATTGCCCAAGCATTTCGACGCATTCAACAAAAATATTTCAGTATCTAAGTACATAAACAAAATCTATTCAAATGAGAAACAATGTACTTGTGATTTAATCTATGAAATCATGATAACACACAGAATTATCTACAGGTAATCAGCAATGATTAAAGTAAATTATGCACACTTATATACAACAGTAATGGTTTTTTTAGTGAGCAAAGACTTTTGCATACGTTTTGAAAGAACAAAATCAAGTTACATTGTCTGAAAAATGTAACAGTGCATTTTTAGTTTTTTGTAATCGTCGAATAAAGACATGAATCGCTCTGTTCGATTCATCGGTTAATTATATTTTTGATTAAATGAATAAAAGACGCAATATAAATTTTACATTATGAAAAAAGAAATAAATCAATGTTTATTAGGAAATGGCCGAATTAAATATCAGCAAAATCAAGAACAAAGTTTACTAAAAAGTACGCAGTTATAAATTCATTATACCTCATCAATATGTGTCATCCTTGCACATCGACAATGATCAGAGGAAAAGAACAACGAATGCCATCGAAAAACAAGCAAGCGCAATCCAAGGACTTAAACGCTCTCCGATTCGAGCAAATTTCCAAAAGATGCCCAGAAAACTAAAGAAAAATTATCTCAACTTGATTTAATCACTTTAGTGCTTAATGTATAAGTGATCGCTTAGGATAAGTAAATAAAAAAAGTAATGCGGAATATTTGTAACATCTTCCTGTTATATTTTCAATCTTTCGTAATTTACATGAGTATTTTTTGGCATGTTAAAATCTGCAATTACGTGTTCCCGCTCGATAACTATACTTAAGGCTATCCTCGTTCTTACGCAAGCTCATATATACTAACTATAGTTACCCGCCGCACTACTACATCTGCTCATGGTGAAATATAAAACTTTCAGACAATTTCGATTTTTCTCTTCCTGATTGATTCCATACTATTCTGGCTTAATTTATGAAGAAAAATTGCTAGGCTGAATAAAATAAATTCCATACGAGTTACTTCTAAAAATAAAGATATATTCTCAAAGATGAGTAAAACTATAACAGAAAGAGAAATTAACAAAACTAACCCTTCTTTATTACGATCGATCAGCTTCGGTACAAAAGCGCGTATATAGGTACAGGTGCAAATTAACAATAAAAGTACGATGATGAGACTTTGAAAATTGAATAGAGCCGACTAAAGTAAATTAAATTCATAATAATTGAATTTAACCAAAACAAATCTGAAGCTAAAACTTTAGTTGCTCCAAGCAAAAAAAAAACACTGGACAGAGTCCATCATGTGTTAGCTTTTTTGAAAGTCTGGTTTAATTTTAAGAATCAAGCAAAAATATGCCATTCAATTTTCCTAGCACAATTTCTGCTATACCCTTTGCTAGCTTTTGGCAACTAGTTTAAAAGGAGTATTTTGTCTATGTTTATTTCTACAAGTATGATCTAAAACAACTTTATGAATAAATTTACCAGTTTGAAAAAAGTTTACTTTGAGGACTGTCCTGAAATAAAAATCATAGTTATTCAGCTAAAATAACAATGAATTTAAGGACTTTTTAAATTAAATTTGAAATTATACAATACAATATTTGGCGTATTTTTAATGTAAAATACACTTCAATGGAAATAATTAACTCTCTCAAATTCAAACATTTTAAGATAACCCCAAAATACTTCTAAATATTCCCACAGAGTAACTGGAGACATAAAGAACCGATCACGTACGAATCCTCTTACTATCACTCCACGTGTAACACATTTTCCGCGGAGGTACCCAGTGAAAATAAATTCCCAATATGGTTTGAGAATTACTGCACAGCTGAGACAGGTATTTCTTCTACAAACAGATAAGGCTAGTATTTTTGACGTAAATGTTCACGTAACAGTTTATGCAACTACGAATATTTATTTGAATGCATTGACGTAATCGATGCAAAACTAGCAAATTTTTAAGAGTAAATGACGTAGTTCAATTGATGCAAATGCGACAAATTACAGAGCAAATACGTCAAAAGAAGTATCTTTGTACTTCAAAGTTTTTACAGTTAAATGATTAATTAATTACGCCTAATTGCAGATGTACATTAATGTATTCAACCTGTCGTTCAAAAAAGTTGACATTTTTTTGGTGTTTTGAAATAATTTTTATACAGCGAGATATGAAAAGCATTCTCCTACACAATAATCTGATCCTAATAAAAGAATCGAAACATTTTGAAAAATATTTTTGCTTCATCTAAATATCAGCAACTATCCCTCTGCAAAATTTCACTAATTATTTCGCTAGTTTAATTACTCACAACATTAAATTACATTAAAAGAGAATATTAATCAGTTGAGATTTTAATCAAACTTCAACAGAAGGAAGCATTGCTTTTCAGCAATAATTGTGCATGCAAAATATAATGTAGGCTTATCAAAACCAAACAAGAATAAGGCTTGAATTTTATTTGCAAGCTAAAATGCTGTTAAATAAAAATCAAAAATGATGCAAAAGGAAGAAAGAAAAATTCGGAAATATTTAAGTGCTGAGAATAGGCATACAATCACGACTTCATATATCTGCAGATAAAAACTGAATTTCAAGAATATGCAGAAAAATTATTTTTTACAAGGCCTATGAAAATCGCAACAAAACAACTATAGCAAAAAAAACATTATTGAAATTATTAAAGAAAAAAAGAAAGACACGTCAAATGATAAAAAGCAAATTGATGAAAATCAAAAGCAACTGGTTCATATTTGGATATTTAACACTGGAATTTAAAAATCCAAGACTTTGAAATTGGAAATAATGCTACATAATTCTTACCATATCAATACATATAAATAATTCTACTTTGTCATAATAATACCCGTTTCATCCAGACTGAGCAATACCCGCAAAACTGTTCTTCATTTGAAACACTTCTCGAAAAAATGCTCATCGTCACCCCAATCTAAGTAATACTCATCACGTATCAAATCAAATGTACCATCGGACGAAAATGTGAACAAATTATAGCTTCCATCATCACAAATTGCAACCATAGCCTATAAAGTTTGCATGTTTAATTTCAAAGCTAAAAAAATATAAAAAAAATTTTCATCATCAACAACTGAAAAGCACTTCAATATCGCATTCTCTTCGGTATTCTGATTTACGGCCATATTTTGCAAGCAGTTCTCCTTTTATCATCATTAGAAAACAAATATAGCAAATGGCCAAACAGTGCTGTTAAACTGAGAGTTGAGAATTAAACTGAGAATTTATGAAGAAATTTCTCATCACTTCATAAATTCAAATTTGAGAGTTAAAATCTCGCATCATTTCATAAATTCAGACTTCTAATTGCTACAAGATGATCAAGAAAGGACATAAAAACATCTCATAACTTACATGGCTGCGTAAAACAAAACGACTTTTGACTTCTGTGTCATTAGATTCATTAGTATTTTTTATAAAAGCCAATTCAGTATGTGTAACATTCTGAGTAGCTCTCGATAATTTGAACTGTATCCGAGCACGAGCAGCATCCTCCGATATGATACCCACTTGTTGCCATCTGTAAAAGAAAAAAAATCATTATAATGTTTCAAAAGACGTTTCATTAAATAGTCTCAGAAATTACATGAAGACAGACAGATATTAAATTTGAAAGCAGGAAAGAGAATAAGATTTCTCATTTAGCATGCACCCAAAATTAATCAGAAAAACTATTATATTACAAAAAGCACTCTGAATAATCTAAAATAATTTACCCAAATTCTATTTCTTATACTATCTATGGTATGAGATTCGCCGTATCAACAAAATCGAGAATGTTTTGAGCGAGTGTTGTATTGCAAATCTTTTGCAGTTCAAGTGTATTATTGGTGGTAGTGATCTATGTAATATTAATTTCAATATAATTACAACTTACAAATGATTCCATTTATACATCCATGTAAGGCCTAACAATTCAAATAACGTACAATGATTTCTTGTTCGTCCACGTTGGATCATTATTTTTTACAGCGAAAATATGTACAGTATCTTTATCACTTGCAACCGCCAAAAAACTAGAGCATGGTGAAAAACGTAAGCTGAAAAAATCGCCAAAATTAACTGACCATCTTTCTGACTAGATTTATTTTTTCTTGTTAAAACAAAACATTTGAAACAATAAACAGTGCACTGCAGTGCGCTGTTATGCAGATCAAATCACAATAACATCCTTCTTTGCACTCATTTGAAAGTAAAAAACCAAGCAAAGAATTCAGCACCAAATAAATTATAAAGGTACTCGTAAAATCATAATTTGTCAAGTAATAGTTGTAAATCCTTAACAAATTCCTACATTTACGTTGTTTTCAAACACTGCAGTTATTATACTAACCAATGTAAAGTGACCGGGTCGGCGCCTCGTCTGAATTCACGTATTAGTTCCGCAGTTTTCGTATCAAAAATTCGTACCACCGTCCCCTGAAATGCAGGGAAAATTTTCTATTGGAAAGAATAAAGATTGAAAAGTGATCGTTGAAATTCAAGCTGTACAGTCGAAATGATTACGAAGATTTTAACCACAAAAAAGTTGATGTTCAGACTGTAATGAAACTTTGAGAAAGCTTCATGGAAATCATGAAATTCGAAATTTCCATTTTTCTTACTCAACTTAACGAAATTATCTTACTTTAGTGGAACCAGTAGCGAAAAGAGTAGCCGAGCTATTCAGTGCTAGCTGCACAACATCAGATTGGTGAGCATTGACTAATACTGGTGTTAATGTTGTATGCCGCGCAACATCACGTAAATTGATATACTTCAAGAAAAAGACAAAAATTATGTCGAAAATTATAATTACGGAAAGGTTAATTGATCCTAATTACAAATTATTTGTGAACTAGACTAATCTTGTTGTCATTATAAAAAATGAATTACTAAATTATTTAATGTAACACAGTTTTAGGATCCCAAATATACCGGATACGGCCATAAAACCTTAAACACAAATCATGATTTCAGTCATTAAAAGTTGTGTTTAATAATTTCATTAGCTAGGGTGTTGATTGTTTCAAAGATATTTATCAAAAAATGATCAAAACATATCTTCCTCGCTTATCTAGTGCTTTAATGACTTCGACTTTAGCATAAGTTAAGGCTAATATTATTACTATTTAATACTTCCATATTTAAAAAGTCCAAAAAATCACTATCAAAAAAAACTAAACATACCAAAACAGTGCCTTTTTGTTGTCCTGGATAAATGAGAAGCTCCATATTTGGATCATTGCTAAGTTCACATAATCCATGAACATTCGTTCCCGTCTCAATTGTTTTCACCGGGTCCAAGTCATGTGGAAAATTAAATATATGAATTTTTTTCATTTCTACTAGAACCATCCTGTAAGAGATTGAAAAATATATAATAAGGAACTGTATGAATGAAGAAGAAAGCCAATTATCATAAGTGAACAATCAATGCAAAAAAAAAATATCGTTGACCTCGTTTTTGACATCTGGAAGTTCAGAACAGTTGCAGTACTGGTGTATTCCATGTAAAAGTCATCCTTCTTCCTTTCATCATTCCACACCATTACTATAGTAAAAGAACCAAATATATTAAAAATTCTGTATACATATGTCTATAAATGATACAAAGACCGATATTTCAAAAAGTCGAAATAATTTAGCAAATAAAGTTATCACAATCCAGATTTAATAAAATATAGTACATTTCAACGAAATCTCATCGAAAAATTATCGATTTGTCAATTTTCACCTTCATCAATCGATAATTCATACCTAACAATGGTTATCAGTGAAGAAAAAACGCGCTAATTTTTAAAATCGTTCAACTCTCATCAACTTACCGACATTTTCCGCATATTTTGGGCAGAATCCACCACTAACCATTGCAAAAAAATTTGAGCAACCAAGAACTTTGCCAATTCTCAAGCTTCCGACAATCCGTTTATCTATAATCGTCATTTTACTTGATGAAATGACAGATTTCAATCATAGATTTCAATGACAGATTTCAATCAAGCATTCCTATCAATCTAGTTTTGTTCCTATCCTAATCCTGTATTGAAGTCCATTCAAGTCCTCTTGGGATCTTTTAGAAATTTTGAACTGGGCGTGATCCCAATGAATGATAACTGACTTCACGCCAAAATCTGATTCAAAGCTTATCGTATTCAATTGAATGCATTTCATACTCAAATAATTTCGATATTAAATCACAATTATTATCTCTTCCTGCTTCTTTCCTTAAATAATTAGCTTATTTAATTAGTAAACATTTGAATACTTTCATACAAAAACCAACCTAAACAGATTAATTGATGTAACGGATTGCACTGAAAGATACGAAATCCATCTTCCGCTGCTACGGCAAACATATTTTGCTCCGAATTTACAGAAATGCCGTATACTTTCTTCATTTTGCTGAAAACAAGGAAAAATATTATTAATTTTAACCTTTTACCTTTTACTACGTTTAATAACGTTTATATGATGATATAATTACTTATGAATTAGGAACTTTAACAACAAAAAATTCAAAATTAAATGATTAATCCATAGGGATAAGACTAACAAGATTAACTTAAAAAGATTAAGTTAAAAAAATTAACTGATCATTAGTAATATTACTTGGTTCAATTCTGTAGATGATATCTTTCAAAAAAACAATTTGTAGTATAGAAAAAATGAAGAATAGCCTTTTCAAATCTTACACCAATAACTTCTTTCATTATTTTCCATAGAAAATATTCAACTTTCTTTCATTATTACTTTCCGTACTTTTGATATTCAATTTTTGATATTCAATAATACAAGAAAGAAATAAATTTATTGAATATTTTTAATCGTAAAAATTAAAATAAAAATTTGTGAGAGATAGAAATGAAGCAAAAATTCGTCACGTATATTCTCGGAATAGGCTACGGCAATTTTTCCAAAGATCTCACAAAATCATACTATTGGATCAATTAATCAAATTCTATAATTAAAGAAAGAAAAAAGATCGATTAATGTTGTAAATTGAAAATCGAAAAAAAAAACAGATAATATATATTACACAGAAATTATTTCACTAATTACAATTTCCCCAAGAAAATCAATAACACAATCAGTGATCCTATTTGTTTTGCATGATGAACCTGTTGGGTCAACGGGACGCGTTTCAATGGGTATGTTGAGAGGTGTGCATGTTAAGAACGGCTTATGCATTGGTATTCGTTTTCAGGACTTGGTTGACGCACGTGTGTCCGTTCTCCTTACGTACTATCCCGTAATAAAGAATATTTGTAAATGTTTTAGACAAAATATCGCCATTATTTATGAATATGTCTTTGGAAGTAAATTTTAATTATGGGTAATCGATTAGAAACGTTGATATATTAATTAAAGTATGGTAAAGTATGTAAAAATATTTGTGCGACTGTAACAGATGTAGCTTATCCAATGAATCTAGTTTTGTTTTAGTACTAGATTTTGCTAATTAATTATGGAAGGTTTATTTTACTACTACACTTAATTAACTTTAAATTTTGTTGTCTTATAATAAATCAGGAGATTTTGGGATGAAGTCATTTCTCGAATTTACGCACATTTCTAATTTTTACTATATGTTTAAGCGTAACACGTGAAAGATATAAAAAATTCTGTTAACTCTCCTTTACAGTTTTTCACATTTGTTAAGCTTTCTCGATACATTTTTACATATCCGTTAGTGTTTCTCAAAAATGTTTCATGCATTTAATATGTTTAAGAGAAGCTGAAAGACGCATATGTCACGTACATCTCGGAATATGCTGCGGTAATTTTTCCAAGGATGTCACGAAATATTATTCGAAAATCGGATTATGGTGCTCCACCGGCTAGGATGTCGGCAGGAGCTCCTCCTAGCCTACCAGTGCGACGAGCTTCCAAAGGTTTGCTTATGGTTATTATGGCTTTGTCATTTTAGCCGATTTTATTGCTGATAGTTTCTGGACATTTTTGTATTCAATGTAAAAATTTTGCTGTTATAAAATTCACGCGCATTTACCAAAATGGAGAACTGTTTGCTTGATTGAGATTATTGTTTTATCATTTCCAGGTTTCAGAAATATCACTAGCACAATTAATCGTAAGCGGCGTTCGGAAGGTAATTTAGAAACAGAGGATTCCGATTCAGAGCAAGCATCCACAGCCGATGATCAGGAAGAAAATGGAAGCGGTGATGATATAAAGAAAGACGAAGAGCAAGAAGAGAAAGTCAAGAGAACTCCGCGTAAAAAACGTCGATTTAGGTATATATTAGTACTTTGACACACTTAACTTACAAGTTCTTACAGAATATTTGTTGTTTTTACTTGTAATTACAGCAGCCATTATTAATAACTGCAGATTAACGGATTCAATAGCTAAGAGCAAAAGACGAGCTGAACGGAGGGCACAGTTAGCAGCTGAACGTAAAGAACGTGAAGAATCCAAACAGCAGCAGGAGGTGAATTTTCTTATGGTATGATATATCTGATCTAGTTTTAAATATATCCAATCATTTCCGCAACAGTGGAAACATCAAACAAAGAGATTTGAGATTGCGCTGGCGCTAACTTATCTTCATATAACGATATAAGAGTTGCTCTATTTAGTGTAAAAAAAATTTACCATAATTTCTGTCATTTAACTAAGACTTTCAGGAATTTATATTCAGCCTTGAAAGTTACTGCTTTCAGGACGAAATAAATGATGAAGTGAAAGAGCATTCACTGACACCTCCACCTCTTCCGAAAGCATCAACTGTGTTAACTTATTCACCCATGCAGCTTTTTTGTGACAATTTGTTACGTAAAATGAAGGCCAAAGATCCAGACGAATATTTTGCATTCCCAGTGACACAGTAAGTTATAATCATCCTCACTTTTTCTTCTGTTATAAAATTAGGTGGGAAAAGGTCAGACCGATTTTATTCGACAAAGACCGTTAATGCCCGTGTGGTAAAACTTTCTTTCGGTTGTAAGTTTACGTAAATTAATTTTTTCATAGAACTATTTTGTTTTCTTGATATCAGATTTTAGAAATGATGTTATTCGTGAAATTACCAAATGAAAGTCACTCTGATTTGATTTTTATTCGTAATTTGACAGCATAAGATAAGCTTGAATTCAGATCGATGGCACCAGATTATCATGAAATAATCAAGGAACCGATGGATTTTGCCACGATTTTACAGAAAATCGATCGCGACGAATATCCAGATATTGCATCACTTAAGAAAGATGCTGAATTAATTATTCATAATGCAATGGATTATAATTCACCTGGAACGGTATATTACGTAGCAGCTCAAAAAATGGATCTAGTTGTACAGTTTTATTTTTCGGAACCGTATTTGCGGTATCTCTTTCATGCTCTACCGTTTGGCAAGGTAAATTTTTTACTTTTTGTTCATTTGATCACACTAATTATTCAGGCAATTAAACGGGGACTTTCTAACTTCAATTACTGTGGTTTTTTTAATTTAATTGCATTATCAGCAGTGATTAGATAATTGGATAATCGGATTGTCGTGCACATTGTCGCCGTGTTAGATATTTACTTCATTCTTAGCAAGGCTTTACAGGAAGTTTAAGCTTTTGATATTTTGGATTCGTTAGCAGTATGCAAAACATAGGCAGATGAAAAGGATGTAGAGTGTTAGGAAATCGGAAACAGTAAAACGTAATCATAAGTAATGCACTAAGCAATTGTGTAGTTTTGAATTTTGAGGGGCTTCATTCAGGCCATTCTGCAGCTTTCATATTTTGCATTCATCCGGTTTTAAACTTTTTAGCATTGAGATATTTATGATTCATCATTGATACTTGAAGGCCTAAGTAAATCTAATTTCTAGGAAATCCCATTGGAAAAGTTGGGACTAACATTGAAAACAAAAGCACGACCATTACCGAAAGCTGATTACAAAACGGCAGTTGTCGATGATGCAACACCGTCAACCGTTTTGGAAGCAGTGGATCCATCTTTGAAACAGAAATTATCTAGTCGTATTCCTGACCTTAGGATTTTCTCTGCTGGTTCTGAGGACGGCATAGAACCGAAAAGTCATCTCGCATTTTTGGATAACAAAGACGGTGCTATTTGTTTAAATGTTATCAATCCAAGTTCATCTGAGAAAAAAATTATTACTCTTGGTGATATTGTCGGTAAGCTAGAGGAAGGTACACCTGGACTTTGTGCTCCACAAGAACACAAGTCAAATCATCAGGTTTGTTACAATTATTTTAAATCTCTAACATAAGTCAAGAATCTTTATTAATATTGTCATAGAAGAGAGCACAGTTAGATCAGTTATATTTTTTCATCCGAAGTCCACCGCATAATTACATTTTTGAATGTTGGACATTTTAGAACTGAATGAAAACTCCAAGAATTTATCAGTTTGGTTTAAATAGTTGTCAATAAATGAATTGCTGAAAGTTCTTATAAGCATATTGAAAAATTAAATGAAATGTTTTAAAAAATTAGATTTTTTAGTAGCTGGTGTGGATTCACTTTTTTTCATGTTTTTCCTGCATTATTCGCGTCCTATATACGATTATAAAAATGTTCTATTAGAAATAATCTTTGAGTTTAGCGTAAATAACGATAAAGTTTTCAGGTTCCAATTTCCTATGTTTCATATGGACCATTCAGTTCTTTTGCACCGCAGTTTGATTCTACGTGGGCAACACTTTGCGAGCGGGATTCGCGTTTACTTTTAGGCACCTACGGGGATAGGTCAGTTTCCAATAAAATCAGTGGAATATTTGTGATTGCTGAGCTTTTTGCAGTTTGGTTACTAACAAACATTAGGTCTGAAGAATTATATTTTTTGTGTGCTTCGGCTGCAGTTTGATGTACAGATCTTTTTGTCGCAAGACTCATAACCGTTTCCGAATAAATTCAGAAATTAGGATTGAATATTGTGCGAAATAATTTTGAAATAAATTAGTGATAATAATTTTTAGAACTAATGTAATGGATGTAATATCCTTACGAGAAATGGTTGATAATTCTGGTGAATATATGATCAAAGTTGTCGATGATTTACTAGATACTTTGACGAATGGTGAGCATCGTAGAACTATCAAAGCTTTGGAAACTGATCAGGACAAAATCACTGTAAGAATGTTTTGCAAAAATTATCGTTAAAAAACAGTTTTTTGAAGTTTATCACAAATTTTATTTAATTATCACTCGTAACAAATGATCGATGAGAGAAGTCGATGTAGGAAAGTACTACAGTTTTTCCATCAAACTTTTTACATTAAACATTTTTATAGGCTTCCGAAATGAAAAATGCATTTGCTAAGATCGATTTGAACAAATTGCTAAGTGATATTGAATCACTCGAAAATATTGGTGTTGATGTTTCATTCATTAGTGATATACGGAAATTATACAAATTGCATACGGTGCCAGAAACTCGTCAGGTATTTTTTCATGATTATTAGATTATTTCTGTTCTTTTATATAAATATTGTAAATTCAGTAGACACTGTAGTACAGGTAAATACATCTTGCCCAATCGCATAAAATTGAAAAAAGATGGCTTTTCTTCCAAAAGATTGCCATTCTGTGAAAAACTTTACATATCCATGTCTGGATATGATGCTAATCCACATTTTACAACCCACTAATTCCACTTCTTGATGTATAATTACAATTCTTACTTTCTTAATCCTACATTACATTTGCGAAGTCATCCATCTCTAATAAGGAGTCATTGTTCAATTAATCTTCACATGTATATATTTCTTTTGTCGTAAATTTTTTATTCGAATTTTTTTGGAACTGGAATTCCATTTATCGGTTTTTCCATTTCAGGCCACACTGGATAAAACTGGTGCAATGATCAGTGATTTAGCGCTGTTGCAGAAAAATCGACTTAATTCAGTTCCACCAACAACTCTAACCGAACAACCACCACCTAGCAGTCATGAGTTAAATCTTGCCAACAAGGTGCAAGGAAAACTACACAGTCAAATTGCGCAGTACGCTAAACCTGGAGATGTTATCTCGCCACCAGTAATTCATAATGCCGTAGGCTTAAATGAAGAAGATATTGACTTGCTGAATGAATTCTTCACTGCCGCACCGCCAACCAATGCGGTGTAATAAAAGTTGATATCTCTCTTTTCAAATAGATACCTAATTAGGATGCAATTAAGAACTACTTTTAGTTCCGTGTCAAGATTAAAGTCCCTTCTTTCTTTTTTTGTTTCCTTGTTCTTTTGTTCTAAATTTGGCACAAAACTTTTGTAAGAATTTGGAAGACGCGAAAGATGGAAAAATTGGAAACTTTTTTTTTTGGGTCTTTTGACCGCACATGAGTCTGTCTAATGCTAACAATTCTAATAAGTTTAGGCTAATAAATGTGCCCAATTCTCATTTTTTCATGCTAAGTTCAAAGCTATAATGAATATATGCCTAAATACAATTCTATAATTTGTTTAAGTTGAAATATTCTATATTGATCTCTCTGGTAGTATTTGAATTTTACCAAATATTGGAATTGTAAAATTAAAAAAAAAAAGGATTGTGTGGTCCATTTTTACACCACAACTTGTATGTTGCTGGCCTCATTTCTATATCACAACTTCATGTTACAGCCAAATACATAATACAGTGAAACATACATATCACCGATCACGATAAAATATATCTTAACAACCACTCTAATTCAAACAGAACTTGAAATCAACCCATAGTAATGCGTACACCATTTATTTAATAAGACTAATCATTATTCAAATAGATAATCACATACATTTCATATGTATGTGTAGCGTTCAATAGATTACTTTTATTTTTAAAGAAGAAAGATTCTACCTAATTATAAATAAGATCAAAAAGGTATTATAAAAAATCGAATAGGAAATTTACTAATCATAACTTAACTGGTAGTGTTTGCACAACTCAACTGCAATCAATATTGGGAACCAAGTAAAATAGTAGTCGCAATACAATATGTATTTCTTATCTAATTCGTTTTCTTAAGTAATTTGGTGCAATTCTTCCAGAATTTTACTTTACATTTTTTTGAAAATTGATTACATTGAAATACTAACCCGATGTTTTTAAACTGAGATGATTTTTTTTTTAAATATATGGGAAATGTGAATTGTTATCCACTTTCGGAGATAATTTCTTTGGAAATTAATGAATTGGTCCAAAAATTTACACAGATATCCAGAAAAAAGGAAATTTGTTACATAAAAAAAACATAGAGCAACTGTCAAGGTATATTGCTTGAATTACTTCCGAGAAGTTGTCGATGTACCAAGGCTCGATAAATACCATCTTGTTCCAGCAATTCTTTATGTCGACCTTGCTGAAATAATTTTGTAAAATAGTGATTTTTTACTTTCACTAATAACTAAAATTTATCATAAATCATCACTTTTTTACAATAAGTAAGCAATCGAATAATGGCCGTACAAAATTTCAAAATATTTTTAAACAAATCAAAGATTTCTCTATTACATTCTAGTAGTAAAGAATTTCAGACAACATTATCACCATGTTTTAATAAAGAATTTCATTCAATAACAACACCCATGTTATTCGAATTAAAATATATATGAAGTTAATGTGATTCCTGAACTAATTTAATTAGTTGAGTTTTTCTAACTCAAAATTAGGAATGGGATTTTAAACTTCCTTAGATGCTATATATACATATTTAGTTAGTCAAAAATTCTCAACTGAACTAACCTGCATCACACGTCCTTTACTAATGACAATAATTTGGTCAGCATTTTCAACCGTACTTAAGCGATGTGCAATCACAATAACTGTTTTATCTTTCGAACATTGTGCTATAGCATCTTGTATAACATGTTCACTTTCTGCATCCAACGCTGAAGTTGCCTCATCTAATATTAGGATGGCAGGATGACGAACCAAAGCACGTGCTATTGCTATACGTTGCTTTTGGCCACCTAAAATTTGAATGCAAAAAATTTGAATAAATTTAGCAAAAAAAAATCGGAAGAAAACAAAAGAAAATTTTTTAATTTTAAAACCATTTTTCACCATTCTTTAAAATCAAAAGTTGTTTCACTACATTTTGAAAATCTGAATTTATTCCAAAAAAGTGAAACGTTAAAAAGATAATAAAAGTAATAAGATCATAAACATAAAGGCTTCAACTGTGTATTTCCAATTAAACCATTTTAAATGTCTTAGGAAAACGATATCGCCAGATCTACATGCCACTGAACAACAAAATATAAATTAACAAATTATTATAACAATCATAGCCCTCATTTTCCTGATAATATTTCCACGTAAATCACCTGACAGTTGAATACCCTTTTCGCCACAGTTTGTATCATATTGCTTTTCAGTTTCCATGATAAAATTATGCGCGTTTGCTATTTTAGCAGCATTTAATACATCTTCCTCGGTAGCCCAATCACATCCGTATACAATATTGTCCCGCACCGTACCTTCATACAATATTGGATCTTGAGCAACCAAGGCCATCTGGAAAAAAATCAATTCATACAAAATTAGAATTACTCGCCTCTTAAATCTAAAACTCCTCTCACTATTATTTTCAATGAAAGATCCTGTAGGAATTGAAAGGCAAAAACAACAAACTTTTTGATGAATATACTCATGATCATAATCTGCCACTGGATTTCCGTCAATAAGCACACAACCTTTATCACATTCGTAAAAATGTTCAAGCAGAGATATAATAGATGATTTTCCGCCGCCACTTGGTCCAACCAGAGCAATAGTCTGACCTGGACAAACAGTGAAACTGATGTCCTATAACAAACCGAATTTCAAACATGAATTTAAGGATAAAAAATGGTATCGTTCATCGAGTGAAGTAAAACACGATATTCTTGCTGAATTTTGTCGTAATCTGTCATTGAATATGAAAATCTTGACTATAAATCTATTTTTAAATATCTTTAAAAACTTTTATCTATCCTTTCGCATATTTATATTTAAAATATAAAGCCTGTAAAAAGAAATGGGAAGAATTTTAACAAACCTGCAAAACAGGATTGTTCGGTCGGGACGCATAGGTAAATGATACCGAATCGAATTTAACTTCACCAATAATTGGCGATTTCCTCGTTCCAACATTAAGGATTTTTGGCTTGCGTAACATATATTCAAAAACTTTCCTTGATGCACCAACACCTTCCATTAAGCCCGTAAATACATAACTGATACTCTAAAAAATCCAATGCAGGCATTGGAAAATGCGAGTTAGAGTCACATGAAAACAAAATTTGATTATCCTTCAAGATGTAATTTAAATTAAAGATGGTTTGAGAAGCAGATAACATGCTTAGTAGAAAATATATAACAAATGCAGAAAGGCTGAAAAGGAAAAGATTTAACCATAAAGGACTTAATGACTTAATTAATTACATCTTTAAGGACAATGAAAGTGAAGTCTTTTTTCTCTCTTTTGATTAAGTTCATGAACTAGTCAAAATAGCTAAAATCGAAAAATTTGAAAAAAAATCTGAACAAGATGAGCTCTTTGGGAAAGTTGATGTAATAATCCTTTCACGATGCAACATAACCAACAGAAAATACATTTGCAACTGATGAATCATTATCATTCGATAGATCGTGTGGCGCCACTTATCAGTTAAAATGAACTAGGAATACAATATCATCTGTACCATTCGAAAATCAATGAAAACCTACATAAAGATTATCTCCAAGTTGCATTTGATATAATAAGAAAGATATCAAATTATGAACTGTCATTTTTCCTGTAATAAAAGACAATTAGTTCAAAATAAAATGAATGGAAGAGCATCGAATTATAATGATTGATAATCCGATATTTGTGTTTGAATTTTACTTTATTTTTTGCATTAAATTCAATCGAGTACGATTATTATCAAAACTAAAATTTCGAACTAATATCCAAAATCAACTAATATTGAAACTTGGAAAAATTACCTGTTAAAACAAGATGACCACCATAAAATAGTACAGCAACTAGAATAGCATTATCACAAAATTCGGTGGTCCACATATAACCCATATAGACTATTGCTTTTTTCTTATTTATCTTCAATGTTTCATCCAAATGCTGCTGAAACTTCCTCGCTTCGCGTTTTTCACAAGCAAATGATCGTACAGTTCGCATAGTACTAATCACTTGTTCTGCTACATGATTTGATACTGCTATTGTTCCTTGAGTCTTTTCTGCTAATGACTATAAAAACGAAAAAAAAAAATGAAGAATGATAATCATACAAAATAAGATAAAAAATAAATACTACATAAATTAGATAAATGCCTTGATTAATTAAAAGTCAGGAAGTTCAAATGAAAGCATGGAATAATTGTAATAGGCTTGATCAACATGTTTTTTAGAAGAGATGTCTAGGCTCCGTGTAAAGTTAACTTTATCTGAACAACATATAACAGTTTAAGACGAAAAAGTATTTAAGATCGATAATTTAAAATAATTAATCTAAATGGAGCAGTTTTTGAAAGAAAGTATTGAGAGTTTCCAAACTTACATCATAATATGCACCATAAACTTTAGTGATGAAACCAACAATCGGTACAATAATGATAGTAACCAAAGTAAGGCGCCATGAAAGAGTGGCCATAAATATCATTGAACCAAGAAGCATGACAACGTTTCGAAGAAAAACGTTCAAGTTAGTCGAAATCGTCGTGGACATCGTTTCACAATCAGTTGTTAAACGTGATGTTATTTCACCTGATATACTCAAAAATGCAGTATACAATATAGAAACACACAAGATCTATTAGACTGGCAATAAGTTTTTCAAGTTCTTCAATCAATTTCTAGATTTTATCATATGGCATAACACTAAAAACCTGTGTTAGTTATATCAAAGAAGCTCATATCTTGCTCCACTAATGAACAAAATAAATCATATCGCATTTGACGGTTTACCAATGCTGTAGCATAAGAGAAACTTCCACCTCGAAGACCAGCAGAAACTGTACTGAAATACAAATGATTTATCAGCTTGATGATAAATTTCACTTTAGAATATTTTACTTGATAAATTTTACTTTAAAAGTTGCCATTCTTCCCTAAAGTTCCTAAAGTTCCATAAAATCTCCATGAATGCAAAATAAAAAACATAACGATAAAATACCAACCTTATAATAGTTAAGGCTGACATAAGTAGCACAGAATGAACTAAAACAGCAGTACCTTGACCTTGCACTATATTTGCAAGCACTTGACCGGTGCAATATGGTAAAAATACCCGTGCTTAAAATAAATTAATTTCAGAATTAAATTACTATTTTTCAAATATTGATTGAAATTCATGACAGAGAGAACTTAAATACTGCAACATGATAAATACTGACAAACTGGTAATTATAGAAAGTGAAAAAGGTTTATCATTTAGGTTTATCCTTATCATGATTTTTCTTCCTTATCTAACTAAACAATATTATTTAAAGTATAAAATTTTTGTAATTGAATTCATACATGAAGAATAAATGATAAGGAAGAAAAATCCTGCTGCAAACCATTTCCAATGATTTTTACAATATCGTAGTAATCGTAACATATGATGATAGGTAGTAAAACGTGTGTATTCCTTCGTATCTTGTAATCGTGATGCTACATTCCTTCGTATTTCATGCGTTAATGCTTGATAATCCCATGCAGTATGTGGAGTACGCAGGACAAAATTCCAAAGGAAAATAATTAATGCAGCAGCAAGTATATTCCAAATGATACTTAGCCATAAGCCAAAATAAACAAATTGTTCGATTTTTTCCGAGAATGCAAGTAATTTAATCAGTGAAAAAGTCCAATGCACAATAAATACTCCAAGAAGTGGTAGAAAAAGTTTTTCAAGCCATGCATGTTCTTGGTTGATTTTTAGTATGAAACATATCAGCATTATGAGAAATCGAAAAGCTGTAAGTGATAGAAAATCAATTGGTGAAGTGATAAAAGTATATGGCACATGAAGTGCTATATAATTCCAAATAAGATGAGCATCAAATTTGAATGATTTTTGATAGAAGCCAAAAGCGATCACCGAAACTGCAACATCTATCCAGCAGTATAGAATAATTAACAGTATAATTAACCAGAAACGCATCCTTCTTGAACTGAAATAAATTTGTATTAATGAATTTAAACAAGAAATATCTAATATCTATAAATGTTTATGTGATATTGTTGTTGTTGATATACTTAGGATGATGATATATTTAATAATGAATAAATTGCTTAAAAAAAAAAAAACATTAATTTCTCGAATTTTTTCGAATGTACGTAGTAATATTACAATATCGTATTTCTAAACTCAAATAAGAAATGTTTTTAATCAATAAGAAAACTTATATACATTCAATTAAATATCTTTCCTAAAAAAAAAATTGCAACTCTCAGTTGAATAAAATGCAACAAGAAAACAATTAAGCAGCATACTTTTTGGATTTGTTTTTAATAGTTGCACAAATTCATTCCGTTTCACATAAAACGAATGCGTTAATTGTTATTACACTTTACGCAAAATGTAGCCAACTTTTTTCAATCCAAAACTGCAAAGTAATTAAAAATGGAAATTTGCCAAAATTACAAACAATTTTATTGGGAAAGATACAAAAGGGAGGTAAAAATAATTTATAAAAATTGAAATTTCAAAAAATTCGCTTGTAGTATGAATGAATATGCCTTATATGTAATTATTTCAACAACAATACAAAATGGATTCTATCTATTCTGGCCTGTGCCCACAGCAATATACACTAGAATTATTTAGAATTATCCAAAATTATTTGCATATTCAAAATTTCATCCATATAATTGTTCCTTTCTCAATTTTCTCAGCAATTTTTAAGGTCAAATAATTTTTTTTTTCAAAAATATACCACTTTCATACAATGAGAATTGAACTCCCACCGATAAGCGCAATGATACATATTAATTCAATAATCCATCTGCTTAAATAATAGAAGATAAAATATATCATTCGTCATAACCACTCACCGCAACATTTTTACGTAACAAGCGTAAAATATAATGATTATGATTTATCTCATTTAATAAGACACGTAAAATACAACGATTATGCCTTTAATAAGACAGGCAAAATACATATCGGTTCATGATCTATCATTCACTTACATAACATAAAATCTATCGAATTACATAATAAATATCAAACATTCATCGACCATCACTCGTTTACATAAACATATTTATGAATAAATCATAAATAAAATAAATCATTTATGATTTATTCGCTTACGTAAGAAGCATTACATGTGTTAGTATACATTTACCGTATGCTACACGTAATCTCATGTTAGTTTTTTTTTTATATTTCGGTTACGTTATATGTATATCGGTTTCTGTTACCTATGATGAATTATGTAATTTATAATAATATACGTAATCTATGGTATATTCACGTGTATGTAATATACTATACCAACATGTACATATGCAATGAACAATTTTTCTTTCTTCAGTGTAGATTGCACTAATTAGACATTCACGTACGTGATAATTTTCTCCTGTCATATCGTCATATTAACAGAATGCATCAACTATTTCAATAATTTTTTCTTCTTTTTGAAACAATTCATCTCAGCGAGAGACATTGAATGAAATGAAATCATATGAAAAATCATTAATAATTTCCAACAAAGAAAAAATTTTCAAAAAAAAAGTTACAAATTTTACACGTATTATGTAATCTAATTAATGTACACGTCTGTTATGCAACGTAATTCCAATTAATAAACACTTGATTTTTCAATTGAGAAATCTTCGTTTGCTGAAATAGTAAAAGTATTTTTTCTAAAATAATAAAATCAATTAATTGAATTAATTAGATCATTAATCAGAGTAGCAATTATAATTATGTTATTTTGTCCTACATAATCCTACATACTGTTATCTTATCTAATTATCTTATCTAATTTACTATCACAAATAAGTGTTAACTATTTACTTAACAAATTATCAGCCTTTTAATGAATTAGCTTATTAATTAATTCAATACATTAAATGTTCCAATAATTCGTTTAGAAGAAAATTCCTAAACATTTCGAAAATATTAAACAGGAAAATAAAATATTGAACATTTAACATCATATTTCTATAGGTGATATTGCAGCAGCAACAGTAGCAATAACAATAACAATAACAATAACAATAACAATAGCAATAGCAATAACAATAACAATAGCAACAATAAACAATAGCAGACAGACAATGCTTGAAAAAAAAAAAGCCATTCAAAAGTAACAATTAAAATGGAATACTTTTGTTGATGGTTGGAAATTTTCCGCTATTACTGAAAGTTTAATATTTTGTTTTGTTTACAAACATACGTCTTCATACACGTCTGCCTCTACGTATGTTTGTATGTACACATATATATACTGTGTGTATGTCTATTCATATCCATTATGCGTGTGTGTGCCTGTTTGTCTGTCGTGTAAAAGTGTATGTATGTATATATAATACGTGTATGTGGTATGCGTGTATGTGTCTGCACATTACATCACTATGTAAACTCAGTGAGAGAATAACGTAAATAACAGAGCATGAGTAATTGAATTTCATTGATTGCTGTGCATTCATTCATATGTTCTCATTCTATGTGTGTGTATTTATTTGTCTGTCTGTCCCTGTGTCTGTCTATAACGTATGGACAGACAGAGACAGACATATACGTCAGTTCTCGTGCTTACACTTATTGTATTGGTTAAAGATGGAAATGGCTTGGTTAGCGAAAGAAAAAAAAAAAACTTTCTATCGGTCATTTGCCAATAAAATATTTTTTAAATTACTCCCATATTTGTTTACTCTTTCTCTTCCAACAATGGCATTTATCTAAGTACGCTTAATTTTTACGTGTTTCATTGCATATCATCATTGCTGCGTTGAAAAAGCTCGTAGTTGAATCTACGTCTCAAGACCTGATCCATTCATTTCATGAGCACTTGGCTCCTAGGCTAATATTGCTAATTTTCCTTACGTTACCACGATTGGTTATGTTTGATAGTTAGCAAGTTTACGTTGAAAAAATACGGGCTAATTACCTGAATAAAATGTTGCTTTATCGAAAATAATGATAACTTGTATTGTATGTGAATTTTATTGCCAATTAACCTTTCACCTCATTAGTGATTTTCTGTTGTTATTGTCATCTTATCGATCGACGCGTCTTTTCATTGCTTTTTTCTTCTTGTGCAAAATTTTCTTGAAAATTGCTAATTTTCAGTAATTTCTAAGTTTATACTTTAATTTTTCGCAAAATTTAGAATTACCAATAAATTTGTACTTTGATGTTTGTTTTTTTAACGTAAATTACGTAAAAAATGCGGTTTTCTTCAGCGTTCGCAACGAAGAATTAGAATTTATTTTTATATTTCAATTAAAATTTTCAAAAATGCTTTTTCTATATGAATTAAATTTATGTAATCCAGGAAATCCTAGTTCTGCTAGAAGAAGTTCATTGGGAAAAGAGCAGTAAAATTGAGAAATGCGGTATGAGAAGTTTTGCAGGTTGTTGTTTTTCTAGATAGGAAAACGTAAGATTATGGCGTGCGTTAGGTTTTTTCATACAGTTTTTTTTTTTTTTTTTTCACTCTGTCGATTTATCACTGTTTTTTTAATTTCTTCGTATGATTGATTAATTTTTAATGAATTAATTACTTTGGAGTAATGCCAACTTTCACGTTTATTTAATTATCTTACAACGATTAATGGTAAGGCAATGTGAACAAAAATCAATAACAATTATTGTAAATATTTTATTATGATAAATTAACATGCAGTTAATTTTCAGCTTTCAGTTGCTTTCATCCATTTTTTTAGGATCTTTTTCTGGAATGTTTTCTGTGAAAATCCAGACTATTGAATACTGAATCCAGGAAGTTCAGTTAGTTCTAGAAGAAATTTAGGAATGCTTTGGAGTAATCTATTTGAAATTTTATTAATTTCTCATTTCTCATCGATTCGATTCTAAAATAATCTATAAGGACATGATATGATAGAAATAAGGAATTTGTCGTTGTATTCCCGACAAAAAAAATTCTAATCTTAAACAGCAATTATTATTAGTCATCGTGTTTACGGTGTTTGAAGAAAATGTTAAGTGCATATTACAGTGATAGTGATAAGTGATTTTATCTCACAATGATAATGATAAATGACTTCTTTAAAAAAAAATTTTTATTATTTTATCATTGACAATTTGCTCTGTAACTAGTTCTCTGTCTTATCACTGATTATCATGAGCCATTATTAAGATATTGGAAAATAAAAATGATATTTGGAGAAATTGAAAATTGGTCAGATTTAAAAAGGATATGCATTTTATTTATAGCACAATTTTCATAATCAAGATCGATCTGTTGATATAGGCTGACCTAAATTTTCATTATAAAGATGTTTGATCTTGATGAATTATCTTTCAGTAGAACCATAATATTCGTATCATATTATGAGTTAAAGGATTAAATGAATGGATGGAGCTATTTATGTATTGAATTTTCGCATCATTCATATCACGTACTGACATTTAAGTACGAAGGAAGTTGTGAGAAAAGAAAATTAGTAATTTTATTTTTGACAATTGGATAGTAATTTTATTTTTGACAAATTGGTAAGTTTAATCATCTAGGAAGGCAAGTTTTCAGACTGTTCTTCAACTTTGACATTTTTGGCCTAATCAGTTCCAGGAATACATACCATGGCGAATCGTATCATTTAGAATTTTGGTTGATATATGTAGTTGTTGAATTATATCTCGAAATTAGACTGATAGCGATAATATTAGTGTTCTAATCATGCTTTCTAGTAATACGTTTCTCATCATGTAATACATCAAAAACTTACCGATAGTTTTTTGAATTATATTAGTAGAAGTTTACTTAAATTTTACTTAGTTTACTTAAATAAAATTAATTAAATTAAACTATCGGTAAGGTAAATTTGTAAGGAATTTGCAATGCTGCGTGATTATTATAGTTTTGAAATTTTAATAAAGATTTTTTGCAAATTATCCTTGTATTTTTCAGATTGTTTAAAAATGAAGATTCACGTGGACAATGTGTACTGTATTAGCTGAACAAGTGTATTACGTGCTACTTGTGAATAGATCATTTCGTGATAGCACACTTCCACTGTATTGCTGTTATCATTCCAAATTGAAGTTAAGCTAGGAAGTGTACTGGAAATCCGGAAATAATGAGTACAGAAGAAAAAGATTTAACGGGTCATGATCCGGATCCGTCCACGTCCAAATATTCGGAAGAATCTACCTCATCACGGTCATCGAGCCGTTCGAAGCTATCATCAAGTCCGGTATGCCTCGAAGAACAACGGGTACAGTTGAAACTTGCAAGTCCACTTGGTGGTGAACCATTAACTTTCATGTGGCCCTTGCGAGAAGTTTCTGGTTATAGCGAGGGGCAAGAAATTCTAGATGTTGTAAGGTAAATTTTTTTACAAGTTAAAAGTGTTTTATAATTCACATGATTCGTTGTTGTTATACCCCTTGTATGATTGATCTCAGACAGAGTTTTTTTCCGAATCAATAAAAATTTTTGAAATTTACAGAGTTTAGTAATATTGAAAGAATACGTCAATGATTTTAGTTGGAAAAATTGTGGGATGGAAGTATATAATGAAAATGAACGGGATGATTTGTGATAATTTTGTTTTTTCTTATTCTTGAAATATTTCAGAACCGCGCTTTCATCATTCCCTGAGCTTAATTTCATTTTAAGACAGCACTGTGGAATGAATCTTGATACAATTGATAAGAGGAGGTAAGTTATTTGTTGTTTGATTTTATTTATCCGAACTTTTGAAATATAGGTATGTGCACAGCTCCAATAAAAATCATTCCTAATGCTAAATATTAATATGTTAGTATTTCAGTTTTCAACAGATGTCCGCACTATTAGATGCTTTTAACAAAACTTGTCCTACATTCACGCAGCTGGTTAGATTTTCAGTTTGATTGAACTATTTTTTGTAAAATTTCTATTTGCAAAGAAAATCAAATGAAGCTTTTTTTTTGACGGATTCGTTATATTGTTGAGATAAGCCAAGTATAGATGTAATAATTTACATAATTTTGAGCAAATTGCTTTCATAATTTTGCCTTTCCGCAATAGATTTTAGTGTAGCTTTGAGTCTGCAGTGCTTTAATATTACTTTGATTTCTTTTTTAAAATGAATTACATAAGTTTAAAGAAATTCAATTTCGAAAATATTTTATTTCGTAAGAGTTTTCTATTAATCTATCTTCTATATTTGAAGTGGAAAGGTGCAACGAAGCCAGGTGGTGAAATTTGGTCAGCAGAACGGGCAAATCCAGCATTGCTAAGGCAAATCTGTACTAGAGCATACAATCGTGCTGTAGACAATGTGCACCTTTTAAATAATCATTATAAGGCATTTTCATCACAAACCTACGGTGAAACATCATTTGATCGAATGCAAATGATTATTCAAGAAATTGTGCCAAAGGTTTATAAATACTTAATAAGACCGAGTTATTATCATGAAAAATGCATCTTTGTAAGTGAATGTTTAAGAAAAGTCCATTCATCTTGTAATAACATCGAAGGTTATACTTGTATCTGATTTTTGTTTCCAGCTTTCAGTCTATGCAGTTAATAATATGTGAAACAAAGTAAAAGTTTAGACCATTTTAATCATCACATCAAACAAATTTCCTTTGGTTCTTATCTGTGGCTCATTTTAATGTTGTTTCAGGATCGGGATGTTTTTGTTGATCTTGGAAGTGGAGTTGGTCAGTTAGTTATTCATATGGCCGGTGGTTCTAAAGTACGAAAAGCAGTTGGGATAGAAATTGCCTCATTACCAAATCGTTATGCGCAAAACCTCTCTGTTGAATTCAAAAAGTTCGTCAAAATAATGATTTTTTTTCTTTTTGATCTTTTTTTACAGTGAAAATGTTTTTTATGAACACATGATGATTTTAAGCTCGTATTATTTTCAGATGGATGAAATGGTACGGCAAGAAATTTAGACCATTTGAATTACATAAAGGAGATTTCTTAGATGAAAAATTTCGTGATCTAATCACCAAAGAAGCAACAATCATCCTGATAAATAATTTTGCATTTACAGCAGAACTGGAAACTCGCATAAAGAGGTTTGCTGCATTGTTTCTTTTTTGTATCATTTTGTCTTTGATTGTGTGTTTTCAATGGATGTTGAAATTAGAATTGTGATGAAACGATAATTTTGAAGTTTCGGAAAAAAAAAACATCTTAAGTACCGCTAGCTCGGTGCAGATATCGGGATTTAGAATATCTTTCAGTTTTCTATTTGATATCTAGTCTAGGACTGAAAATTAGGCGTAACATACTTTGCTCGAGATATCGAGTATGAGTTTTCGAATTTGTATATTGAATATTTCACTTTCAAGAGAGCTTTTGAGCGAACTTAAAGATGGAACACGGATCATTTCCACTAAACCTTATGGCCTGCCAAACCGAACGATTACAGAT
The DNA here is from genome assembly GCA_037074765.1 of Mansonella perstans. Classification (NCBI taxonomy): domain Eukaryota; kingdom Metazoa; phylum Nematoda; class Chromadorea; order Rhabditida; family Onchocercidae; genus Mansonella; species Mansonella perstans. The sequence continues at coordinate 83,063 of JBAMDO010000110.1, forward strand.
AGACACTTGAATGGTACAGATTTCATTCTTCTCGCATAAATCATAAATATTCAACTGTTCTTGTATACATAATTTTATGCTGCAGTACTTTGGCATGTTCTTCAGCAAGAATTGTAGGGTTTTCTCATCATATATCACCGGACAGACAATTTCACTCATTGACTTGAAATTAAAATGGAACAAAAAATCCATAAAAATAAATTTAACCCATTCGACGTGCACTGACAATGCATTATTAGTAGTAGCTTTCCTTTGTTCATTCTCATTACTTTTGCGATAAAAATCAAAATTTAATGAAATGGTTTATAAATCTATAGCTTATAATCTAAGATAATATTTACTGATGGTTATTATAAATGAAACGCAATTATACACAACAAACTATTTAGATATATCAGCAATTTTGGACGTTTTTGAAATGGCACAGTGTGAAAATGCTTGCTCTTGGACGAGTAACTATGTCGCATACTACCATCACATCATCAATCGAGCTAAAGTAAGCGAATATAGAGTCATAATTAACGAAGAGAATTTAGTGATAAAAAGTCTGCATAACAAATTATTGATTATTCTGGTGATGTTATTTGTTCGCTTTTCATTTTTCTTCTTGTTACATTAAAATAAGCTTAATTATTGCAACATAGCTCACTGTAAGGCCCTGGTTCATGTTATTTTTAAATCAAATTTTTAAATCAGTTTGTTTCTTCGTATATTTCTAGAGAAAAGTTTTCATGAAGCGGAATAAAGTAGTAATTAAAATATATTTTAGTTGGAAAAATACTTTCTCTCTCAACGGAATCCTGCATTGAAACTACAGAATGGTTCGGATGGTAGTAGACGATCATCAACATCAAGCAAAACATCTCGCGATAGTTTCCGATGCTGGAGCCGGGAATCTAGCGCATCTTTACCGAATAATCTTTCTAGTGCAATGGGGAGTCGCAGTGGTGCTACACCAACAGCTGGTCGAAGTCAAACACCAACATATCATGAACGAAGTCCAACACCTCTTGGCAGGAATAACAAGCGTCCGAATTCGGATCTTTCGGATGATGATGATTATGCGTAAGTCTCAATATCTTCTCTCAGACTCACACTAGTTTGGAAGTTGGATCTAGTAAATTGTTCATGGATTAACTTGGTAGAACTCATGAATTAGCCTAAGGATAGTGATGGTGAACCAGTCATTAAATACTTTTTGGATTAATAATTGCTGAGATATTTTATTTGTTATCAACTAATAGTTGTGCATGTTGCAGCGCGGTAGTTTCTTTTGACTCGAGCTCTATTCTTTTAAAATAAATAGTGCCTGCGAATAATGATTTATTCTTCTATCCGATTGTAGGATTGTCTTCAGAGTTATATTTCCAGAATCGGTCCAACAACGCGTCGCAAATGGCAAGAATATTGTTCGACAAAAACGAAGCGTCAACGTACAACTGCGACGGCTTCAGTAGAGAACGCCTTGTCAGTTCGTGGGTCGAAATGGCCAACGCCAGATTATGATTATGCTCCGTCGAGAAAAATCCGTAAAACTGGACAACGTGGACGACCTCGTAAAATATCTGCTGCTGTTGCTAAGGTTAAATATATTTCCATATTCTTTGAAAAAAGAGCGAAAGAGAAAGAATAGCTACTTTTGAATAGTGTGTATAACAAATCATGAAGTGTGTTCCAATCGATAAATTTAGCAGACGGAAACTGGTTAGTGATAATCCTGATAATATATTTCGGTTTGAGATTACTGTCACCAATCTCTTTGTTCCAGTGCTTTTCCATTTGGTGTAAATAATTTATAATTTTACGTTCTGTATAGTTGATCGGAAAAATGCTTTCTGTCCTTTATTTTAGTGAAGCTTTAATTAACTGCCACTATTTTATGTGCGAACTTAAACTGCCTCGTAAATCTTTCTTATTCCTAATTCGTATTCCTTTTCTTTCATGTAATAAGACAGAATATTGTTTCTTAAAGTCATTTTTGTATCTTTTCCAAATTTCTTTTGTTTCCTTCCTCTCATTTTTTTTTCCCATTTTTCATGCATGCACAAGATTTCAATTCAAAGCTGAAAAATTTACTTGACTGAATTTTCTCTCGAGAATTTCACAAAAATTTCAAATCTTGCTACGGGTTGAAATGTCAACAGAATGGAACTTTAGCATCGAGGTTTATATTCATTTCATGGTATTTTGGTGAATGTTGCCGGGATTCGAAACTAATTACTTCACACATGAGCAATTGTTTAGTGAAAATTGAAAGGATGAATTCAATTTTTGGCTCGTAAGATTGAGTTCGTATTTGAATTTAGACGTTTTTTTAGGAAAGATATTCGTTTTACCGTGAAATTATAATTACTTAGCTTAATACTTTACTAGTTTCAGAAATTGAACCAAAGACCTGAAGGCTTTTTAAATAAGCTTTTTGCTTCCTGTTTCAGTTTTGTAAAAATTCCCTAAAAAAAAAAAGCTTGAGTCATTTTTCACTTTAAATATGTATCTACAAATCTTTCCAGAACTTGAATATGTTATTTGCGTAAATCAGGCGAGCTTCTGTGATTTGTTGATTCAAGTATCAAATGTTACAAATATTTTGAAGTATATTCAATTTATTTTGTGTTGTAAAGTCGATGTTAATTAAAATCAAATTTAAGTTAACTTTAATTACTAGAGGATGCTTACATTACGAATTTTGCAACAAAAATCATAATTATGTTGCTTTTTTTAAATTAATTGAGAAATTTTGGCCAATCTTTGGTCAAAATTGCCACCATTAATCGAAAATTGTCGGCAAAATGACGCAGCTTTACCTGTGATATATTACAATGTAGAATCCACTCGATGTGCTAGGCACACCCATCGAGTTTAATAAATCAAGTTATCGAATTCGACTCAGTGTTAATTGATCATTGAATCATCTGTCTAATCGATCTAGTAGTGATCTGTCTTATCATTTTCACTAAGAAAAAAATTCGTTAATTTACCAATTTATTCGATCACTTATCTTTTCGATTAATTCATTCAATTCTCTTTGAATTTATCATTTCATTTTTATTTTTCTTAAGTCAGTAAGTTGATAGATTTGTGTAATTGTTAGGAGAAAGATGTATGAGAGAATGAATTGTATTGCATTTTTAATTTTATCTTTTTTGTCTGAACAAAATGGTTATGTGAACTTTTTTTTTTTTTTTGCAAAGGCAAAAAGAATTTGGAAGCTGAATTAGTAGCAACAAGCTCTATGTCTATACTCTGCGTGTATCTGTGTGTGTGTTTGTTTGTTTGTTTGTTTGTTTGTTTGTTTGTTCATTGATGACAAAATTGCATATGCAAAAACAGTATGCTTGTGCCGATTGTTATGTTATATGTATATATATAGATGTGTATATATATGCGTGTTATGCGTGTATCTATAATTGTGTGTGTGTGTGTGTGTGTGTGTGTGTGTGTGTGTGTGTGTGTGTGTGTGTGTGTGTGTGTGTGTATGGGTATGTGTATGTATATGTGTGTATGTGTATGTGTGTATGTGTATGTGTTCGTATAGTTTTGTATGTATGTACTGTTGTATAACTTGCATAGAGAAATAACAAATTCTTAGCTTTTTCCGCACATCAATTTTAAATGCAAAATAAAAAGCTTCAGGTCTTTGCTGATGATGAAACACGGGAAACAATCGATTTGATGCATCGTATGACGCGTACAGCAACCGCTCATACTGCATCACCGGTGCTGCATGATCCATCATTGATCTATGTATCAGATATTTCACATCCAGAAGAGATGGATCGAGATGTTCTTGATCGTGCAGTGGTTGATGATGCTGCTATTGCAACGATAGAAAATAAGCCTGAATTATTGTTACAGCAAAGTAAATATCCGGCACTGAATCAAATGCTTGGTAAGTATTTTTACAAAATATGGCATTTTCATAATTGGTAACTCAATGGATGATCCTGAGTTCAGCCGTTTTTTTTTTTTTTTTTATGATATTGTTTTTTTTTTCTTTTTTTGTATCAATGTTTGACTACGATCTTGAATTGAAAAAAAAAACTTTCAAGTTTATCTTGTAAAAGTCTTATGGTTGATTATTAGTTGTTTTTCGAATACATATGTAGAAGTGTAGAATACAATATAGGCTAAGGCGATATCATTCGCTACTGTCCATTTTTTTCTTCATTTCGAATTATATTTGTAAATTTAATTGTACTTTTTATTTCCCGTTTCCTTTTTTACGGATTTTGGCTTTTTTTTTTGCTGGATTTTGGCTTTTTTTTTTGACTTTTTTTTAAATGAAAAGGAAGTTATAATTTGTTTTTTATGATTGCTGAAAGATTTTCATGGATTTCATATTTTAGAATCGATGCGCATTATGTTCGAAGCGCAATTGGAAAAGATGAAGGCGGATAATTTCGTAGATGATATCAGAGCTCAAATTGAGCTGCAAAAGGTTTCCTTGATGTATCCACTTTGTACATTTTGAATTAGGCATTGATTTTAATTTCCAGAATTATTTCAGTCATATCGAAACCTGCTACGATCGCGAATTGATGCTATAACAAAGCAAATAACAAATCTGCGGTCATCGGGCATGAACTGTTTTTATGCGCGAATTGAAGAGCTAGGTATTGAAGCGTCGACACCAAGTTTATTGCTAGAAAATGCGAAAGAAATTGTTGCACATCACAAGAAAATTACGGTTAGTTTTTGAATGGGAGAAAAAATTCTGCGACATTCCGCGAAGAAACTTTCTAATAATGCCTTATTTTCGTCGATATTAAAAAGCTTGGATTATACTGTTCGTCGAACATATCTTAAATTTTTTATCCTGAATCATATCAGCGTAGTTTTCCAGGCGGAATGCGCAGCCCTGGAAAGTGAAATTACTGCATTGGAGATGTCTAATCAGCAGTTGGAAATAAAAGTACGTCGGCGTGAAGAATTGGAATCCGCCAAAAATGCTAATACTGCCACTCTTTCAAATACCAATAGTCAGTTGTTAAATTCGCTTTGCGCTGCCAATCCTCTGGTACTTGCTGAAAATTTTCAAGCTTTGACTGCACACAACAAAAATTTATTGAATCGGGTTGCACAACTTGCAGACAAGGTTAGATTCATTTGCATTTTACCGATCTTCATGAGATGCATTACATGAGCTTTCATCCTGTGAAAATTTAAGTTTAATACAAAATTAGGAATCATTTATAAGTTCTACTGCATTGCTACCGTGTTAGTTTTTTATGTGTATATGAACTGCTTTAACTGAGTCAAATTTTGAGAATTTTTAAAATCTCTTGCTTAATTGAAAACGTGATGAAATCGAACTGTCCTGCATCAAGCAGGTGACGCATTCTGTCTTAGCAAAATATTTTCAGGGCGATCTTCTCGGAAACTCTGTTGCAGATGTCAATAACCATGGAGCATCAGCACAGGACGGTCTCCTGTCACCACAGTCGGATAGTGCTGTCCTGACATTTTCATCCGCTCCAGGTATTGAAATATTTATTGCGCTTTGAAATTCAATAAAATGAAACAAACAATAATCAGATGCTTACTGGAGTGTTCACATTTTTGATTTACAAAGCAGGAGCGCTAAAAATAAAGTTCAGTTTTTTAAGGTGGTTTCGGGCATCATTCTTCCACTCAGTCAACTATAACTTCCCTTTCTGTTGGCGCTACTCCACTGAAGCGTACCCGACAGCGACAGATTCGGAATGGCGTTGCCAAAAAACCACTTTCCGGATCCAACAAGCAGCCCAGTGATCCGAAAGAGGATGAGGAAATGGAGCGAAAAATTCAGGATATCGTTGCGAAAGCTTTAGAAGTACGGTCCCATTATCACTGAAGCTGTTTTTGGTATTTAAACTCGATATCTTTTAGCTTATTTATTTCAGATCTAGGATTCCTTGTTAGGCATAGTTCTGTAATTTCAGCGCATTATGTTTTCTTTCACTTTGTTGTACTAATGGATGATCGGAAAAAAAATATTCCAACGTATGATGAGGGAGTAGAAATTTTCAAGTGTGTTTATACATGATTTTTAGTTGTTTTAAATCCAATTTTTTGGAGAAATTTCGTTTGCAGGGCCGTTTCATTTCAGGTAGATAGTGCAGCGAAATGTGCGGAAAAAGAACGTCGAGCACGAGGTGAAAAGCGTAAAGAAAAGAGTGTAATACCAGGAACGCTACGTTCGGTAACTGACGTAACATTACCTTCCGTAACAGTTTCATCACCGGAGAAATGTTCATTTCCTTATGTTCCAGCTTCTATGGCTTTGACAACCGAGAAAGAAGTCCGAATTTCATGTTCCACTTCTAGCACGTTAGCAAAAAATATTGAATCCATCGATAGTGTCAGGTCTTGTGTTGATGAGTAAATACGCATTTCTGTGATATTTTATTATGGATTTTTTGAAGTTTTAAGCTAAAGAAAGAATTAGGGAAACAGTTTGCAATATCAAGTCATCTTACAGAGATTTAGAGTTTAACATTTTGGATGGGAAAAACTGCATATAGCTTTTCATTTAGTCAAATTTAGGATCATTGCAGACAAATTATTAAATGAGACAAGTAAATAGGATGATCAGATAATATCAGCTCTGAAGCTCAATTCTTTCTTTGTTTTAACTACTCAACTACTGCCAGTTTTGTGTTCTAGGTTATTTTCACTTTTTGCTGGCTAGGTTGAACTTCTATGTTTCAATCATATTGTACTCAGATTTTTTTTTCGCATTTTATCCAAATTTAAAAATGCTCAAACATACATACATTTTTAATTGAATTTCCCAGTATTTTGCTTTAAATTTTTGATCAACCTTTCAAGAATAGCGGATTTCATACAGGGCTTTCTATGACACACAGTTCTTTTTTTTATCATGTCATTGATGTCAACGATGCCTTTCAAGAAATGTTTTTGTACATAAATCGCATCCGGATTTAAATGTTTCAAGTATAGTTTTGTGGACCGTAACATTATTAATAGGTATTGTTCTTCTCATTGGTAGTTTTTTTCTAATTAGTATTTGTCTTGATTTCAATTTTTGCATTTTCAATTTTAAATTAGAACTGAAATTGAATATTCTATCAAAAAATTATGTTTGATTTGGATGATACCACCATAAAATGACAAAAAAAAAAAAAAAAAATTTAAAAATTTTTACTTTTTGCAAAAAATAATTTTAACTACAAAGTTTTCGCATTCGTATTAGTTTTTTCAGCAGTCCGGTGTGTTTTTGTTTTTTTCTCAGGCAAATAAAATCATTGATTATTGATATATATGTTTTGTGTCGCAAATTATGGGTTAGTATTCTTTTATTATTAATTCATCAGCTGTATACTCTTTTAAAATACACTTTGTTCAATTTTTGAATTGATCATTGTATTTTGAGAAATTTTCATTTGATGAAATTCTGAAATACATGAGAATTTTTGAAATGAAATGCATATTCATCATGCTAAACTGATTTCTTAAAACATAAAAAAATACTTTTGAAAATCAATCAATCAAATTAATCAATAAAAATAACAATTTTAAAAGTGTAGTAGGCAAAGTAAGCGATTGTATAGTAAGCAATAAAAAATTTAAGCTTATTAAACGAAGCATAAGAGTGCTTTTATATTAGCATTATTATTTTGTTTATTACTTTTTAAATATCACATTAAGAAGCATTAATGATCGAAATTCCATATTCATAATAAATTTATCTCTAATTTCATGACAACAATAATAATTATGTAAAATGATCGATTTTCCCGAACAATAATAATTATGAAAATAATAATCTTTGAAAATGTTCATTTGAAAATCAATCCACTGAATGATGCACGATAGAAATTAGGTTTAGAAAATTTCATTTTTTTTTTATTGTTTTCAAAATTCTTATTTGACTTATAAAGAAGTGTGGGAAAATTCAATTAATTTGATGGCAAAGAATAAAATTGAAACAATAACGAAAAATATCGTGCAAGAGAAATAGGAAAGTTATTGTTGCTTTTTATTATTATTTTTAGAGCAAAAAAAAGTTTGATGATATTTTGATGTGACACGGAAAATTGACTAATAATGATTGAGTTAAAAAATTAAAAAAAAAACAATATTCTCAGTTAAATTAATGTAAAATAAATTTTTGTTTCCTTTAAATTATTTTTATTTTTGTATAAAAATCTTTGGCTATAATAAAATTTTTTACGCATATAAATTTTTCAGTAAGTGTTAACAAGCAATAGTAACTCTAGCGGCATGATAATGATAACACTAAGCTAACCACTTGTTATATACTTTCAATAAAACTTTTTTTCATAGATCTTCAACAAATAAAATGAATTACTTAAGTGTAAGATCAGAATATTATTGATTTAAAGCAGTGATTGATTCTTAATCGATAATTCACATAATGTATAAATATGAATCAGAAGAGTGATATAATCTGATTACGCAAACGGATGCGACAGTTTCGTCATTCCACTGATACGTTAAAAATTTCTGATTAAAGTTCATTGTTAATGAAATTTATTATTTTTGAACCTTAAATAAACTAGACTACAAATAAAAAATTGAAATGATGGCCAAAAAAAAAAAAAGAGTGGATGATTTCAATTTTCATAGTTTATACATCCATTGCTCGATATCGATTCAATCGATAAAGAAGTTTTGTAGTAGTGAAATTTTGATAGTTTAAGTTAAACTTAGCTTGCTATAATGGTGGTAATTAACTGAGTATTCATAGCGAGAAATTCTTGGCTAAAAATGTCTCATCCAATTATTATCAAATTAGACTTTAGGCTGTTTGCTAATTGGCTATCCAATCATTATCAAATTAGGCATATTAGGCTTTATGCTATTTGCTAATTAAATTTGCAATAGCAATCAATTATCGCTGTTCTATCCATTTGGTATTAACCATTAAATATTTAAATCATTTAACGATTCAATGTAATAATTATTCAATGTATTTCTCTATACTTAATAACTTAATGAATTCTTAATTTTTAATAATTTGAAGATAGCAGCGTTTTAGGATAATCATGGAAAAAAAAATCATTCTTATTTAAATTTCATAAAATTATGAAATTCCACCAGAATGATTTCGCCTCAATTTTGCTAAATGTTTTTCTAATTAATTTTATTTAAAGCATGCCTGGACCGAAATATATTTTCAATCGGTGAATCATGAATATATTTGAATTCAAAATTAAATTTTAATCATATCAACAAGATTATTTATTTCATCGTAATACCATTACTTAAGTTGAACTTAAGTTGAATACCGAAAGCACAAAAGAAGTTGATAATAAATGAATAATTGATTTGTATTTTGGAATGCAAGGCGCGGTCATTGTAATGTCGCATAATGTCCGAATAAGTGTCCCAAAGTATCAAAAGTAAAATTGATAAATTATTAAATTTGTTAATTATTAAATTATCAAATATTAACTAATTGGCTCCTTTTTCTTTAATTATAAAATTTTCAAATGAAATAAACTAGCAAACATTTACAGATAGATTTGCAAAAAAAATAGCTCAGAAGAACATTCGTTAATGACTGTTAATAAAATAAGCCAAGGAACAGTAGTTAGAGCTAATCATTACAAATAAATCCAAGCAAATACTGAATTGTATGCTAAGTAATATAAAAGCTAGTAAATATTTATAAATAAATCTAAAAAAAAATGAGATAAGAAATATTTTGATGAAATAAGTTCAAGAATTTGTTGTGAATAATAAATTATATCAAAACAGCAATTATAATTTATGTTTTGGAAAAACTTTTTTTTTCCTAAAAAGCCTGAGGTTCAAGCATACACTGTTCAAGAAGCAAGAATAATAATGTTATTATGAAGAGAACAAAAACAAATTTTTGTTTACATTATAATCGCATTTAACATGTGATCTAAGTGTTGCTGTAGAAATTGAGTTTAAAACATTTATTTGCTTTGAACATATGAACATATTTCTCCTAATATCAGTTTATTGAAAAATATCTGAAGTGAAGATAAAGAAAAAAAAGAAAACATTGGAAATGTTTTTAGAAAATATGAATGATCCTAAATTTTTCATAGCCGGTCATGAAGAGTGGACATTGGCCGCGCTCGCTTCAGTCAGAAATGCTTCGGTAGTTTTTATAAAGTTGATTATAAAATGTGGTATATTCCTCTTAAGCTTCTTTTGGCAATTTATTTCACAAATTGTCATTAATCTTTATTATCTGAGTTTAATTACGATGAAATTTCAATTTTAATTAGAATTTTTGCTTTTAATTGCAAGCAATTGATATGAAAATGAAAATTAGATGCAACGTACGTTGCATCTAAGATATGAAATCATTTTGCTGATTCATCATTGTTCTTAGTGTTACTGTAGTCAGTTCCAATTAATGCTTAATTTCAACATATTTCAGTTCTTCCAAATAACTTTGAACTATGAATTGTCTTAGTTTTGACTTGTGATCTTTCTTGATTTTGAACGCAGTTAATTTTAAATTGCTCGAATCTAGTGGGCATTTATTAGCTTAAACTTCAGAATCTTAAATTATATTTACTATTTCTTTTCTGCAAATTTAATTCAATTTAGTCTTATCAAATTAAGATATAATGCAGTTTTATCTTGTTTTCGACTCTCTGTCTTATGATTGTTTTTGTACCATTTGGAATTGAGTCGTAACTTTTTCAGTCATAGCTTTATTTCTAATTAGTAAATCGTAAATATTCTAGACATTATTCTTGGTTGTCCAGATTATTTCATTATTTCCTCCATAACAAATATTTTGCTTAAATTCTTTGGGATTCCATTTATTTTCTTTTCCTTTTGTATATCGTTTCTTTTTTTCTAACATTTCAGGAAATTAAAGTTGAATATGTTGTATTGTTAACAATGGACATAGGCACTAATGAACTCACACGTCCATTTCGAATTCCAAGGCGAAGAGCTGCTGAAAACAGTGCAGCGGACAATATGCCGGATAAGGTAAGCATAGTGGAATAACTTTTCTCTTCACAAATTTCATCTTTATTTTTTAGTCTCTTGTAATTATGTATTAATATGGAGAAAATTTGCTAACTTTTTATTCATGGCAAAGACATGTTTACATCTGAAATGTTTAGAAAACTGCGGGATGAAAATTCTTGATTCAAATACCTGTATATAATCAAAGAAGGGAGCAAAGAGGGACTAGAAGGGGGGATGAAAATAAATTTAACTCTTTAAGTTAGATTTATTTCCAATGATTTAAACTCAGTCGTTATGGATTTAGTTGTACGCAAGGAAAGGAAAACTTAAAGGCTAAAAAGTTAGATTTATTTTTGGTAATTTGAACTGAAAAGTGATTACAAATTGGTTACTGGCAGCAGCTAAAATTGAATGATAAACATTTCTTTTACTTTTTTTATTATAAATTTAGGACGGTTTGTAGTTTTCTAGCTTGCTACAACAACTTTTAATTTGCACTATGCTTTGTTAAATCGATTCTAAAATGTCTTTTTTGAAAAAGGAATTAGATTGGTAACATAAGTATATATTTTTAATGAATGATTTGGGAATTCATAGTTCTTTAGTCTTACCATTTGTCAAGTCTATCGTGGTTTTTTTCTTTTTTCAGACAAAACGACTTCATTTGGGAAGTCAGTCAGATTCACGTTCTCCACTTGCTTCGACTTCCTCTGTTCGTAAGAGTGATTCAGCATTTTCTAGCCGTATCGTACCGCCAACCAAGAAAAAGTTAGTTATATTTTTCTTCAACTTTAACTGGTTAAAGTTGAAGAAAATTCGATTTACCATTGTATGAGACTTACCAGAGGTATTCTGTTAAGTAAAAATCACTGCATTTTTAGTTTCAGCTGAACTTAATGACCATTGAATTTATCAATATTTAAAATGAAACAGTGCATTGCTAATTTAAAACGTAGTTTTATTTTCTTCGAAAATTTTTTGTTATTTCAGAACGACACAGGACCACCAGCAAATTCCCACGCATTCAAGGAAATCTAAACCGGGTGAACTTTTTGATAGAATCTTAGATTCTATGGTGAACCCTCCCAAAGAACGAAAAAAAGATCCACGTAAATTGTTTTTGTACTCTTATTTTTATAATATTTAAAAAATATCGATCAGTCTTCGTGCAATTTTGCCAAAAAGAATGTACCCATGGTGGCTAAGGAGTGTTTATTGTTTATGCTTCCTCATTGCAGATTATAGACGCTTATAACTTTTGTTGCAAAAATGGTTCTCTCACAGTAGTTGTTTTGAAATGAAATTTTACAATCCCTATCATTTTTGTAATCAGCTTTGATGGTTCTTAGAATTAAAATCCAATATTTCTTTAAGCTCAAGACGATGTCGATGAAGCAGGCCCAAGTACTGTAGCAATTAATGTCAGCAATAGTCCGCCCAAACGGAGTACTGGACTTACACGTGAAGATTTGGAACGTCATCAGAATGATGATTCGTCTTGTTATGCTTTCATGCAACGAGAGGGATTAATGGAACGTCTGCTTGGGCATAAAATGCTTACAGGTCGTGTGGATTCTCATGTTGTGCTCGGTTTCTTACCGTTTGATCCCAAGGATAATTTGCCATGTAGAAATCGAAAAAATGTTAGTTTCCGATTTGTTTACGCTCTGCACTATGCTTGTAGAATACATTTGTTTTTACAGATGTTTAGGGATGTTTTTCGTCAGTTTGCTATTTCTCATATATTATTTGAGTATTCGAAGTTGTTGTTTGTCACAGAGTATTCTCTGCAATGTGGATCAAGTTACTGAGCTGTCCCTCTCATTTTGAACAGGAAAGCGTTGTGTTTGACAATTACAAATTGGAAGTTATTTCCATGAGTTTTTTTTTAAATTTCAGTCAAACAATAAGTTGGATGATTTCCCGACCATATGTGAACCACCACCTGTTGGTGTTGCAAATGAGGAAAGACGGGGACCAAAGACGCCACCCGGTTCACCGGGGCATGGCGCTAACTCGTCGATACTTTCTTCAAGAGGTATTGGTTCGGCATCGCCTTCCAGTCCTCCACCTCCTCCTCCTGCTGATGAAAACATTGCTTTTTCAGGAGAGGTAAAGCTTGTCTTATACGGCAATTACCATTCAATTACAGAAATTCACTTGATAGCAAAATTAGATTGAAATTAATGCTGCATATTTTAATCAGCGATGTTGGAATTTCTCCAATAGTTTTTTTCAGAGTAGTAAGATAAAAGTGGAAGAAGCTCCTGATTTGATAGCTGAAATGGCAGAACTTACAAAACTTCCACACAATCAGCTGGCAGAATGTTTGGGCGAAGAGTTGCAGAAAGCGATGAAACAGGTTCTAAAATTTATCTCTTAACAACTTTGATATTAACTTCAAGGTTTTATGGAATATCGTGACCTTGCGATGTGTTGTGTAGTTTTTTTGGAACTTCATCTTAATTTTAGCGCAAACGAATTCTTTGAAGCTCGAGAAAACACCGAAATTATTTTGCTTGTTCAGAATCCTGTCGAGTATTACCCAGTGGAATTGGTAGAATATTACGGAAAGTGTGATTTTCAGGTTGATCATAAAGTTTTGCTGGAAACATTGAAAGATGCATTGTCAAAGGTTGGCAAGAAAAACGACGATCATCAAGATGGGTATGTCTTTGCCTCTCTGTTTCAACCCTAAAAATTTAGTCTCTGCATTTATAAAATCTTTGTTTTCTTTCTTTCTTTAATTTAATTACTGTCTAACTGTTGTTGACATTTTGTTTTTCTCCATTCCAGGTCAAATCAGACAGCTTTCAAAGAAGATATACAGGTGTGTCCGGTTGAGATGGATCTGGAAAGTAATAAAAGTGCCAGTGGGAACGGTGTCTTGCTACCGCCTCCACCACCTGCACCTCTGACACCGCCATCACCGAACATGGTTCCAGCATTGCCTGTTGGCCTTTCTACTACTCCGGTAGTGATGGCACCTACTGTTTTACCAACACCTCCACCACCTCCACCTTTGGTTATGCTGCATCCTGGTACTGCCTCCCAAGTTCTTGTCAGCACGTCAGGAGCAAGAAATGCTCCATCCTTATATCCATATTTTCCTCCACCCCCACCTCATCAACTTACTGTTGATCAAAGCATCAACCCAGCAACGGTTGCTGGACCTCAAACATCTACTGCTGCTGGATCTGTTGTTTTTGCTGGTTTACCATACGCTGCTAACCTTGTTGCAACATCGTTAGCAGCACCAACAGCGTCATCTTTGAATACTGCATCACATGTGCCAGCGGCAACAGCGCAACCTGCAGGTAATTTTTCTTAGACACATTTTATTCACGCTGAAACATTTTGTTTGCTTTAAACATTTCGTCTATTGTTAAATGCCGAATATGTAAATGTTTTTTCCAAAGGCTTTTAGTGCTTTTCATCCCAGTCTTTATAAGTTTTCAAGTTTTAGGAATGATGGGTGCATTCCAGAATATTCCAGTAACACTCTCCCACACTGCTGCAACTCCTGCTGCTTCTACTGCACCGTATGCGAATCAAACTCCAGCATTTGCATTGTATCCGAGCCCGTCTACTCAACAGGTACCACCAACCACAACCACGTTCGCAACTGGCAATCATCATCCACCAGCGGCACTTGCGCATAGCAATCACTATAGCTCAGCGAACATTAATGTCAGTAATACTAACAGCTCAGTAAGGAAACTGAATAATCAGCCGACTGTTATGCTGCCACAAACAGTTTTGCATCCGTATGCTAGTGCTACAAATTACAATATCACTAGTTCTTCGACAGCACCATATTCGATACCTACTACTTCTTGTGTTGTCACGACAGCAGCTGGCGCACTGACAACAGCAACAGTTTCTTCTTTGCAACAACAGCTACACCAGCAGTCGAAACCTTTGGTAGTATCAAACTCGTCGTTTGGTTGCGGGCCGAATTTGACGGAAACCGGCACCTATTCAACTGCAAACAGCAACTGCAATTTTTCCGAATCAAAAACATCACAAAATTTATATCATTCTCAATACCAGACGACAAACTATTCCCCACCAATCCAACCGCATCAGCATCAAAAGCAACCACATCAAAACCCTAATTTCTCAGGAGGTTCATCAGATGGTACTGCTGCTACTGGTGGCTTCGTTAAACAACATCAACAATTACAGCCGGATGAAAAATCTTTCGGCACGAATTTTTCACGTCCATCGCGTCTTCAGATGCAGACTTCCCTAGAATCGTTACCCACATCAAGCAATGCAATATTTAATGGTGGCGAGGCAGGATCATCGCGGTTTCTTGCATCCGGTGCTCTGAAAGCAGAATCTGTTCCGATGAATTCGGCTGTAGCATCTGGCTACGGTTCTGATCGTTCATTGATTGGAGCGGCTATCAATAGCACATCAGCAAATTTCGGCGGTTCGAAATCATCCGATGAACCGATTTCAGTGCCATCCAGTCAGAATGTCATCAAAACATTACTTTCTGCTTTATCCATTCCACAGAGCAGTGATAACGCTGCTACTGTTACTGGCGGTACTGCTCCCAGTAATTCTGCTTTAGCACCTGAAATTAGCGATGGAGATCGGGAAGTTGATTTTTGTTGGCCACCATCAAATATGGATGCTCGTTGGTCACATGAACCTGGTCCATCTGTATCTGAAAAAGCAAAAAAAACAATATTGCATCAGCCGCCGTTATCAAGCTCTCAGACGACGAATACTTCACGCTTGATGTTTTTTGACCAACCGACAAAGGTTTATAAATTTATTTATGTTCATTGTACATCAATAGTGCCATTTTTGAAAAGTTGAAGTTTTAAATTTTATCATCATCCTGAACATATTGGAATCAACTGGTGTCGATTAGATGTTCCATTCCCTTTAAAAAACACTGGAGGCGATGCTATTTATACAATTTAATATAAGTAGCATCGGATAGGTGCAGCAGATTTTTGCTGGACTCCACAGCAATCTCTTCACCTCAACGTTTTTTAAAATTTCGATGAGCTAATTGATCTTAAGTACTTTGACTCAATTCTCAAGTTTATAAAGTGGTTTTTCATTTGTAATTAATAAACGAAGCTTTCATAATATCTTTTAGACACCTGCAAATTCTGCGGTATTGCAGTCTCGTGCAGGGTTACCAGTAACCCGTCCTCGTCCTCCAATTCCTCCACCCGTCCAGACCCGAATGCCTCTGAATAGGTTACCTAGAGGACTGCCGGCATCGTCATCACTTCCAGGACTTCTATCGGGAGGGCTTCGGGCGAGACCGCCTTTCAGATTATCTGGACTAGCAGCATCTTCACGCTTTCCTGCAATGGCAATTCCGCCGCTGAGACCACGTATCACTCCACCTTTTTTTGCAAGACGACAGCCTTTTCCGCTTAGACCTCCGCCGCCGGGTATACGCCCTCCTCGACCATCATTTCTGCGATAGGATACCTGTAAGTCGTGTTCTAATTCCTTATTTACTTGAATATTTAGTATATTTAATTTTCTGAAAGGATTTTATGCAATTAAAGCCTTCTGAAAATTGCAAATAAACTTAAAAGTAGAATTATTTCACGTACATTTTGTTTTTCAATAAGTTAATGTTCTTTTTGATTGTTATTGTAAAATTAACTGCAGATTTACTTCTGTCTCGTAGAATCTCACTCACATATATGTAATGATTAAATATCATCATCTTGGCATAGTGTAAATCAAGTATGTGGTAACTCTGAAAACTAAACATTATTTGATTATGTTTTTGTTAAGAGCCGCTTTCAGGTTTGCACACACGACTGTAATCACTGCATCATTGTTCCATCATCGAAGAGGACCTGCATTGATTGTCTGAAGGGTAATTGTAATTTATTTACTTTCTAGTAACTAATTCAACTGCTTACTCCATTCCAGAAGTGCTTACTAGAAAAATGGTTTGCGGAATCAGTGAAGTGAATTCTAGTATGTTGCTCAGAACAAAAATGTCTCCCGTGATGCTTGCAAAATGATCAGCAAAAGAATTTCTCTTATTTTCATGTCTCTCTAAGTTTTTATTTTTTCTATATGAAGTGCATGACTAGATTCATGCCTTGTATTTTGCTAGTAATCTCAGTTTACAAAGCTTGTAGCGGGTCGCTTTGGTTCAATTACGAAATTTAATTGTTTTTTCTTTTTAATTTCATAAATTGCATTTAAAGTTTCCGGAATATAATAAATGAATAATTTTCACATATAAATATGATAAATGAATTATCTTGACATATGATTTGAGAGCGATGAAACTTAGAATGGGAATTTTCCGAAAAAATAAAATAGAATAAAATATGTGATACTTTGGGATTCAATAAATAGTGCAGTTACTTTCTACTCCTATTAATGGCAGGTTTATTATTACATTATATTGCTGAAGTTAATGTTTTAATCATCTCTTTATTATATCGAAATCATATTTATTAGTGTTTTAATGATTGCATTAGTTGTCTGAAAAAGAAAATCAGTAATTTTCCTGAATTTTTTTTGTATATAGTGTGAAATAAAATTTCTTCTCTTAATCTAGGTTTATCTTGATTGAAAAGCAGAACACAGCTTCATTGCATTTTTTTTTTTTTTTTTTTTTTTTTTTGGATGTAGCCTTTTATATTTTTGAAAATTTTGCAAACAACTGACATATTTCTTGATCCACTTTTGAAAACCAGTATTTATTAGGTAGGTCAGCAAGAGCTGTTTGGAGAGAGAGGTCTTTAGTTTTTTTTTTTAACCCAAATTTTACTCTCTCTAATTTTTGTGGTAATAATAATGGTTTATGAAAAAGTGGTTTATTACCGCAGTCTAATATTGCAGTACTTATATTAATCACTATATTCCTATAAATATGGTTTTCCTGGGTTATTTTTTTATCAGTATGAAAATTTGATTGAGTTTTTGCAAAAATTTGTTAGGTAGTTATTCTTGAGATTTTTACTTTCATTTTTTTCCTTTGTTTTAATTTGTGAAAGCTCCGATTGTGAGCTCTTTAAAATTTCAAATTATCATCTTCATCTAAAATTTTTTAAATGAACGCCAAGCGATTTTGGAGCTTCCTTCATTTTTTATATTGTCATGTTTTTATTAGTTTCATCAACGTATGGTGCTCATAAAAAATTTGTTTTCCTTTTTTATTTTATCATATTTCGATTCATATTTAACTTTATAACTAGAATTTAAATTTTCAGTAGGTTGTGTGGAGAAAATTTACCATTTCAGAATATAGAAAGAATATATATGCTAAGTTGTTTGAGCGATTTGTATGGTTGAACTTATTATATCAGTTGTAAATTGAGGAATTTTTTTTTTTTTTTAAATTATTGCTTTTAATTAATATTGATTCTATTGTTTTTATTATAATTTGTTCATTAAATTAAATTAAATGAAAATAAGTGTAAGTTGTATTGTCTATCTGTTTTCTTTCTTGTTTCAAGTGTTGTCTTGCGTACTAACTTACTTTTTCTATTTAAAATCTTTCATATCAATTTCTAAAAAATGTTGTTTACAAATATAACCATCATACATTTCTTAGTTGTATTATGAAAATGTTAAATCCTGTAAAGAAAAAAAGTAATTCGATTCATTCATTATTTAATTTTTCTTATCAATTTTTCTATGCATTGAGTATACAGTTGTGTTTTTTTTGCGTTCCTTTTGTTTCAATGCTGTATTTTTTCGTACGAATTTTTAAATGAAATTTCGGAAATTTTTTCCAATACGTGTACAGATTCTTTTTTCCCGTATCTTTGAAACAAAAAAAAAAAAATCAATTTTATGATTATTTTGCTTGGAAAGAAATTGATTGCTTCAATTAAAAAAAATGAAAGGATTTATTGCAAAATTTTTGTGTGTGATATTTTCAGCATATATATATATATATATATATATCATCATCATCATGAAATATAATATGACAAAAAGAATCCATCAAAAAATATTTTCAATTTTCCATCTAAATTTTAACTACTGCTAATCATCATTCCCAAGATATATAGGGTTATTGTTTTTAAAATTGTCATCACAAAAAACTATTGTTAATATTTAGTTGGGTTCAGTTTTTGGGATTATTTTTTAATTTTACTCTTTTTCTTTTTCAGAATTTTATTTCCAATAAATTGTTCATTTTCACTGTTTTCAAATAGTCGAAATTTTAAATATTTTTTGCTTATTGATTTTTATTGATTAAGTTTTATTCAATTCAATTTGCAAATGCAATGCAATCCGTTCACATCATCATTATCTTCTCAGGATCATTTGTTATTTAAAGGAAACAATTTTTTTAGTTTATTTAAAGAAATCAATCAGTCAGTCAAACACTACTGCTATAGGGTGGTTTAAAATAGATCCTTGTTTTTTTTTCTCTTTTTTTAAATGAAAAAAACCTTAATGATTCGATGAAAAATTGATCAACAAAATTTTCTAATATTTAAATTAAAAAAGAATAATTCATTTTAGCACTTGAGTGGGGATTATTTGGCATTTATTAAAGTAGGAAATTTTTAATGATCGTTGTGTGCTAGAAATAGTTGCAGATGAAATAATTTGAAATTTCATACATATTAAATGGATTTGTAATTCCAGTTTTTTTTTTTTATTCATCTTTTCACATCATAGAATAAATCAAGAATTATAAGTGTGCAAAATTTTGTATTGTATTTCAAAATCTTAACTGAAAAAGGAAAAAGTTTTTTAAAAATATCTCATTTGATAATTTAGTAATTAGTATTTATTAATAGTAAGTAATTAGTAGTAAGTAAATAGGTTCGGTAAAACTATCAAAATGATTAAATTTGATAAATTTCCATCCATCGTATAAGTTATTGTTTTATCTAATTGTAATTATTCCATCAAAGAATGGATAATGATGAGATGATGGTGACAATGATTAATGATAATTAATGATAATGCTGACGATTATTATCATAATTGTCATTCTTAAAGCTACAAAAGCGTTTTATTTCAGTGATATTTTACGGTTGAAACAATATCGATTTTCGTGCTTATTTCTGTCGCACAAGAAGAAGAAATTATTATAAAAAAACGAAATGCAACTGAGGTTAATACCAATAGGGTAGGTTGATTTTTTTTTTCAAATATCGGTAAGTTTTTGAGATGAATTGTTAAATGAGGATTGTCTTTCCGTCAGTTAATAAAACTTTTATAGGTGTTAAATAAAGAAATATTTGAGGGAATTTTCCCGACATATATTTTAATTTTGAAATTAAAAAAAACTTTTATGAGTGAATAAAATAAAAAAAAAATCGAAAAAATTCAGAAAGATTTAAAAGTGATAAACAAAAATCTACAGTATCAGATACTTTTAGATTCTATGCTGTCCTTTGCTGTATGTATCTTATACTTTAATGTAAATAAGCAAAAAAAAATTACAGTTTTATTTTTAGTGATGGTATTGCAGAATGGGCAATGATTGAATTACAGGGAACATTGGAAACAACTGGTGGTGGTACATTTGCAGGACAACAAATTGGTAAACTAAAATGGGAAAATAAAAAAGTAATGGAATTTTTTCTTTTCATTTTTTAAATAAATGATTTTAAAGAATATGTGGAAGAAAATTTCTACTAAATATTTCAAGCTGTATTATATCACATACACAGACAGACAAACAAACATACTTCCCTGTCAGTATTTCAACTTACATTACTGAACTTACATTTCCAACTTGCATTACTAGACTTGCATTTTCAAATACATTAGACTTACATACATACACAGATAGACAAACATACTTCCCTATCAGATCTTGTTTGATATTGTGCTTGTAAAATCATTTTATAAAAAAAAAAAGCCATAATGGAAAGTATAATTGCAATTAAAATTGTTTAAAGAATGAAATAAAATGAATAATTGGAATTTTGTTTTCTTTTTGATCTTCTTTTTTTAAGGCTTTACTTCATATTGGCCATCATATTTTGGAAGGTAAAGAAATGAAACTTGAAAATCCACTAATTGTACTAACAAAAGATGTTGAAAATGAAGGAATTATACGAATTGCCGCTGTTGTTCGTAAAAAAGTTCAATTTCGCACCCGACCTATGCCTGTATGATTGAAAATTTTTTTTAACGGTTTTACAATGACGATTAAATTTTTAAAAAAAAAAACTTCGTTATCTTTCAGACAGAATTATTACAGCATTATCAATCATTCATGTATGATAATAGATATATATGCAAGATATATTTATATATATATTTCTTTCAAGCACCGTGTTCCTTTTGTAGTCTAACAGGAAAGCAATTCAAACCATATGACAATAATTATTTCATTTTTATAAAATAAGGTAAGTAGCATAGCGTCAATTCAGGAAGCGTTTATTCTCTGTTCCAGAGTAGTAGTTTCGCGTAGTAGATGAATTATTTCAAGTACATAATGATTGTTGTAAAACGATACATATTGTTGTAAAATCAAACATACATATTTTTCTCGCGTCTTTTTATACACACTATAAGTATAAGGCAAAAGTATATATATTCTCTTTGTGACAAACAAAAATGTCTTTCTCATTGATTATTTTTTTTTTTAATTTTAAACGGCAATTGTATTACTATTGTGACAAAATTGAGACATTAGTTTAAAAAAAAAAAAAAAAAAAAAAACATAACAAGACCGCGTACTTTTTCCCAAAGACAGAAGGGATTAAATTTGATCGAAAATAAGTAAAAAATTTCACTACGAAAATATCATACTTACACTTGCAAAAGTATTAAAAGTGCGCAAGCCAGAACAAATGAACGGAAAAAGAAATTTTCCACAAAAATTTCGCTATAAAAATATCTTCAGATCAGTCAGTATTTCAATAACAAAAATAAAAATATAGAAATTACAAAACTTGACAAAATTTATACAAGATTTATATTCATCTACAAAGTTTTTTGCTACAAATCGAATCTCTCTACTAATCACATTTACTTTACTAAATTCGATGCTAATTGTGATATTATCCGCGCACGTCGCTTTAAGCTTGCACTTGTATCTGTCCCCATATAAGCTGGAATTATATTAAAAATTGGCAAAATAAAAATTCCAACTAATTTCCCACGAAATTTCACAGTTTAAATTAAAGACACCAAGCAGTATTCAGATATTCACACTAGATAATGCAAATTAATTTTTTAAACAAACTTCGGACTAAAAGTTTGTGAGACATTTGGTGTTCCATCTGTCTTGAGTTACTATTTAAAATTCATATATACAGTGAAAGATATTCAGCGTATTACTTCGTTTGTATTTCATCTAATTGAATTTCAACTAACAATAAATTTTAGCATGCATTATGATTGTATGATTGCATTGCCTTACCTGTTAAAGATGTCTGTAGTCGATTTAATACATGCCGATAGTTACCAGCAATAGTGGGATCCCTTACTTGCAATATAATCAGAATATTCTCGATATACCTGCAAAATGTTGAAGAAATCAAAACTTTAGTTATTCGCAGAGAAGTGTAAAATTATACCAAACATATGAATTAGACAGAATGCTAACAACTGATATTCCAACATATTTCAACAGGTCTGCGCAAATCACTGCTGTGAACTGGATATTCACATGGTCTTAATCATTCAACATATACCTAATGACCAAATTTTATTGGAGAAACAAAGTATCCATCTAAAATTGTTCGAACAGTGAGTGTTAAGTTCTATTCGCTTTCCATAACAAATAAGAGATAATATTTTAAATGAACATTCTACCTAAATTTAAGATCCGTTTCTCCCTCCAATTTTGTTGCCAGCTGACCCAACAGACATAACAAAACATTTTGCGGAATAGGTTGCTCAAGAGTAGCAATTATATCCGGATCAACATTATTACAAACAAACATTAGAGCTCCGAAATCTTTCAGCATCAAAGCCTGTAAAGAAACACTTTTTTTTTGTTCTTCAAAAAATAGAAAATATGGAAGAACTAATGAGTTATGGGAATCCCTAGAAATTAATGAAAAATAAAGAGCTGAGTTTTACAAGAAATTTCTAGGCCCTAAAATCAATCTGTTTTCACGAATTCAATTAATTTTGAAGGTTTCAAATACTTCTGTGCTTTTGTTACAACAACTCATATTAAAAGCAGATCAATTCAGGTGCAAAAAGAATGCAGTTAAAAATAATCAAAATTTTCTGATTCATCGTTCCAAACGGTATGTAGTTGTTTCAAACAATATGTAGAATTGATCTCAGAAAATAAACACCACTTTCTGCAAGGGAAAGTTAAACGGACCTTTTCAAATGCAATAGTGACACATTGATTTTCAATAAGATTGATAAGAGCTGATGGATCAGTAGAAGACGAAGTGCTCGTCATCAATGGATCTGTGATTGCCTGATTTGTTCTTAAAGTACTACTGCAGAGCGCATGTATTTGCTTCATATATTGCTCCAAACCAGCGCGGAAGTTTTCATTAAGCTGTTGGAATAGCGATACGCAGATATTTTGTAACATCGGTATCATTGTGCCCATTAACACTTCTCGCATATTGGTTGCAAGATCCTCCCGAATAACGTGTAGATCCATACTCTTTTGTTGCTAAGATAAACATTTTCTGATTCTTCTGAGATTTGTGAAACAAGAAAAAAGATTTTAAAAAGCATCGAGATTCCTAAATTTTAATCAATGAGTCGCTTTCGAAAACTCAAGTGTTTCACAAAAAAAATTTTTTTATCAGGATATGTCTAACTATTCCAATAACTTAAAAATAAACTAATTATTTCTATAAAAGTTTCTGAAATTCAACCTTAAATTTATCAAGAGTCGCTGCTCGAAGATTTTGGATAACACCGTCTATTTTAAGATCCAGCGAAGTTTGCATTGCTTCCACTGTTGATGTCCTACTTTCATTGATCAAAGATTCTAGTTTCAGAAGCAGTCTCTCATCACAAGATACAATATCTTCACCTAAAAAAATAAAAACAAATATTATGAAATGTTGACCATAAATTAATTCGGAATATACTTTGTTCATAGGAGGATTAGGAACATTTTAATTCTTCTAAAGATATTTTCGCTGCTATTTCTTTCTCATCTGTACTTATTCTGAACTAAAATGCCATCTTTCGCTTTTCACTTTACCACTTTCTTCCATTTGGAAGAAATGGTTCTCCAATATCTACAAATTTATTGCTGAGAAGAAATTGAAGTGAAGAAAGTAAGGATTAGCAGCAAAAATTACGGGATAGTATGCTAGCCAATCTGCCAAGCAGTGAACTAGTTTGATCTTTTCGAAAAAGGTCACGACAAACGGATATAAAGTTAGTGAAAACAGAGACTAATACAGAATGAAAAAAAAAAACGAAGAAAATTAAACCACTATAATGAAATCGTACGCATATATTCTCTCCTCTTCCTACAATTAGAATATTGTAGAAATAATTTATCACTAACAATATGGTAACAATAAGAAAAACAAATCAGAGTGATGGTAATAACAATTATGATAAAAACAGACATAACAATAATAACACTATCAACAATAATAGTGAAAAATGCAATCACCAAATAACTCGAGAAGTTTTCATTAATACAATGTAACCTTACTTGATCCTAGCCCACTGATTCGAAAAAAATGTCGTGAAAATATCGCTCTCCTTAACTTATAATCATAATAACCAATTTAAAATGATTTATTATAACCTTTTGAATAACTTATCATAGTGAAGTCGCAACAGCAGCGGAAAATTATCTTAGACAAGCTTCTACATCAAATAAAATTTCGAAAAGAATATGCATAGTCACAAAAGGAATGAATTGGAACAGAAATACCCAGAAACGCTATAAATTGTCGAAAGAGTCGATTTCTTATATGCGAAATTTCAGCAAGAAAGAATTTAAAAGGGTACTTACGTAATTGTCGCATTTGGGCATCCGTTCGATCTCTTTCTTCTTGTAGTCGTTTTTCGAAATCTTCTGCTTGTTTCTCAAAACCTAGGCTTAGACCTTCCCACTGTCGATATAATGCATCCAGACGATCTATATTTTCAGATTTTTGCTGTCTATTATCACCGTTTGCAACACCATTTCTGGAAAAATTTTCCATAAGAATTCTGAAGGGTTAAGATATTCTAGATCCAAAACATACAATCATAAAGCGCACGCAAACATAACGATTAGCTCCAAAGAAAAGATATATAGTTGATCACGGAGGAAATCCATCTATGAAATCCACAAGTTAAAATTCCACAGCAATAAAGAATTTAAGATTCAAGGAAAAAGATACCCATCATCTATAATATCTGCATTCAAAGTTGAAACTATTTGCTCATCGCTGTCTTCATCACCACCTCCACTGTCAGCATCACCATTAGCCATGTGAGACTTTTCTAGACCAACCTCCAAATGAAGCAGCGATCGTTGAGAGAGAGCCACAAATGAAACAATAGTATCACCCGGAGAAATTTCCTCATCACTTAGGGAAAAATCTAAAATACAAATCAAAATTTTAAAAAAAGAATCGGAAACAACCCAAGCTCGCTAAATAAATCAGGACTTCTCAGCCCGGTGGTGAATTCTGAAAAATATGAGAAATATTTGATTTTGTTTTCTACAATTTATCCATTCGTACAACTTACAAAATTGTGAAAAAGTGAGAACTCTAAGTGCTATCGACGAAGCACTAGAAACTAATTACTATTCATTTCCAATAATATTTCTGCGATATTCTTTCTTCACAATCGCTACGATGAATTCTTTTTTCCTTACATTTTATTAATTTTCCAATTTTTTTTTCTTTAATTTTTGTAAAAAGCAAACCCTGATGAAGGTCTTCCTGCTGGGGGATTGATATTGGAACAACGTTAACAAGCGGATGGCAAAATGTAATTTCTGTACATGCAACAAAGCGTGGTGCATTCATAATGTAAGCAACTTCGATACAATAAATATTCTGCAAAATCAAAATTTTCTAACTTAAACTCAACATTTAACGATTTAATATATATGGAAACAAATTGTAAAAAAATCTAAAAAAGAAATTCAACCTAAAACAAATACGATTCTTTCTCACTGAATGCTTTCAATTTTTACTGAATTTAATATTTCACTACTTATAATAATTTCCTCTACACAAGTACCTATCTGAATTTAAGTTAGTTTTTAAAATACAAAATACAAACTTTCCAAAAAGACATTTCGTACATCATAAAACATCAAACGATAGTGAACTAAATAAAAGACTGGTATTTTTCAAAATGATGTTGGAATAAGAGAAAAAAAAAACGAACTGCAGCATCGTAATCAGTGAGAAATATAAATTTCGCTGATGGATGTACGCTAAGTGCCAATTTGCCTAACTGATCTGATGGTTCAAATAATAAACGAGCAATACAATGCCAGTTTTCCGTATCATAGAGTTGGATGCGTTTACCATTTTCCGTTGAAATTATAGCATATTTCCAGAACTGTTCCCTGAAGTCTAGCAAAATTCGATATTTATAACATAATGATTACATCCGTTGTTACTGAATTGTTTGCACTTATGAAAAAATATTGTTTGTAATTATACCAATGACTAACAAAATATTATGAGGAACAAGTATTGCTGCAAAGGAACTATTATAATTACATAGCGAAAATGCAAGATACATAATAACTTAACGGACTTTCACCACTCTTAGATTAACGAATAGAAGACAAGTAAAAGTGACGTAGAAAAAAAATAAAGAAAAATGTAAAAAAAAATGTACGGTGTATCCGATGCAGTGATATTATCCAGAAAGACGAGATCCTGAATGTGTCTGCCGTGTTCAGGTTGCCAACGATGAGCAAATTTCGTACCTTCACCATCAATAATGAAAAATGTCACGGTACCACAATCAAGTGCTACTGCAATAGCTGTTGCATCTGGACTCAAACAAACTGCTTGTACCACCTAAATTGTACAGATTACCTTAAACTGTGGACACTAAAATCTCGAATAAGTAACCGACAAGCTCAAAGAAAAAGAACATTTGCGTGATTAAAATTAAAACTTAAAAAAATTCGTTGACGTGAAAAAATGAGCGAGGGACTAACTGCGTTTGGATTTTCAATTGGCAGCTTCATCATAGCATCGCTAATTTTTTCGCACTGTTCTAGCGATACTTCTTCACAGTTCAATTCCGATTTAAGTGTGCTTAATGAAAATGATTCCACCGTATTGCGCTGCAAAATGTTTGCGAAAGGATAACATAAATTTGACCAGAAATCTCTCGAATTAAAACTGAGAAATCACAAATCTTGAAAAGAAAAATGAATGCAGGCCAAATTGCAGAATTATATTTCTTTGTCCTAGACTCATTTGCCATTGCTGTGATTTCCGAGTTCCAATTCAACTCAACAAAAAATCTCTTTATTTAAATTTTACTCTCTAAATGATGTATAATAAATACGAAAAACTTATGAGGAGATTTGCAAGATCAGCCAACAAATCATCTCGTGTAAATTCATTATTTGTTAAGCTTTTTCGCTAAAAATATTAACTGTAACTTATTTCTAGCCAAAAGAACTAAAAAGAATTAAACCCACATAATAGACAGCGATCATGTGCATCTCTTCATGTGGTTCATCAGCTTCTGGTATATATGGACACCATGAAATACGCGGAGTAGCATTGATTGGAATAGAGTTATCTTCTCGGATTATATTTAAATATTTAGTGCTGAAAGCTTTTTTTTGTTTTGAAATCACATTTAAGAAAAATTTTCGCAAAAATTTAATAACAGGAGCTTTATGAACTATGAACGAAATGAAAGAGTAAAATCTTGAACTTTCCCCAAACTTTTTTTTATTTTTTAAATATTACTACATACACGACACAGTCTTTGTCAACATGATATGCATAAAGATTAGCATTGGTATCAATAACGGCAAGTAGTGGTGCGTGATAAGCCCATTGTAAATCGGCTGTTGGATGTTTGAAGCTCTGTAAAAAGTTAAATGATTGAATTGTTTAGTCGAAAATATCAACTGCAACTGCTTTTTATCTAATTACTGCTTGACAGAGAATAATATATCGTGCTGTTGTCCTTCAATTCTATTGAGTATATCAATAAATTGTAGCGATTTCAGTTAGCAATTAAAAAATTATTATTTTTGCATAACCTACTTTGCACTAAACTTTTTAATTAAAAAATTAGTTGAATCAGCTTTGTATTTCAATACGAAAGGCAACAACAAATATGCAAGTCGTCTTAACGACTGTAATAAACGAGCAATTCAGTGTAAACATTCTTTTAAAGATTTAACACCATAATTTCGTTTTTTGTTCCACTTCCTGAACTCTTTTCAACATTTCTCTCCTAGTTTTCCTGAACGAATCAAAAATCTTTTCAAACGACAAAATGTTGTGCTCTTTTTTTCACTGAATAATGAAATAATTTAAATACACTACTTTTATGAGGTGACGTTTGGAAGTGGTATGTTCCAAGACGCGAACTGCTTCGCCTGTACTTTCGTTGAACAGTCGATAAGCAATCAAATTTTTATGAACTGCCAATATTCGACCATTGTAACATTCTTCGCTTGCCCATTTATATTCACTTAGAACACGTGTATAAACACGTGATGAATCACGATCACGTGGTCGCTTATCTGCTTGTCCATCTACATTTAACACAATTTGTGTACCACCAGAAAATCGAACAACTGCATCGGATCCAGTCAGTACACTGCAAATTAAAAATACATCAATGCTTTGTATCACAGTGTAAGATTAATCTGCTCGGTCTAATTAGCAAAAATGTCCGAAAATTTCCTATATTTTTTTGTTAAATGATTTTGACTAATACCGATAATTATTTGTTTTAGATAATTAATGAATATCGAATACAATAGACTTGTGATATCGAAGTCAAAAAATTTGTTTTCGCACAAAAAAATCATTCCGTCCATCATCGATCGAACATTTCTACTGCTGCTCTATATGAGCGCATAATAAGTAAACATACAAAATAAACATACTGCTTCTCGATTATCGATGAGAGTGGTGAAATATCGTTAAAATGCGATAATATTAACTGCTCGCCGGTCATTGAATAAATCAACTTTGTTGAATTTTCAACAAACAATTCCAACAATTAAAATTAAACCAAAAAAAAGATATTTTTTTGCACAAAAAAATTAAAAGACAAAATTTAAAACAAATTTACATCTTACACTCAAAATATAATTGAAACGAATACATTCAGTAATAAAATAGTGGAGGGGAAAGAAAAAAAGAATTAAAGAAACAAAGAATATTTCGATCAAAAAAAATGTTTAAGGCTTCAAAACGTGCATTATAGCTTAGGCCTAGCCTAAATTATAGTACAGCTAAGACTATCGAAGCAGCAATATTAGTGCATGTCTTTCGCTACTCTAACAACCACTTAATAAAGGAGGATAAAAAAGAAAAGAACATTAAGCGTTGCTAGCCAAGAAATCTAGCTAATCCACATATATCAAGGACAAGTAATCGCTGTGAGCGTTTATTTAATGTTTGCAGCTTGATTTTCTGTTTATTCTACGTCAAACGAAATGTGCATCGCTTAACCTGATTACGTTTCACCCTTTAACGCATATCACGTATAATTTATGCATATTAAACATTCTGAATATGCCAAATCTGCTATTATCACTGTCATACTGCACATGTTGTTACTTCACAATATGCGTTAACTGACAACACATTTCTATCAATTATATAGAATGATTTACACGCATGATATATACGTGATATGATAGCGTGTAAGATTAAATGGTTAAACTTATGGTGAAGTGGAATTCTAAATTTAATTACCTACTTCACTGATCGAATTATGATTGGATCAATAAATTGCTTAAGTGACAATTCATTGTGAAAGAAATCATTCACAAAAATACGAAGTTGACAATTCCTTCACTGAAATTGACGTTAATTAAATGTGAAATTAAGTGTATCAAAAAAAAAAAATTAAGTATATAGTACTTTAACGTAATAAAAATTACACGTAATACGATACACATGCAAGTGATGAGATGATAAGTGATGACACAGAAATTTCATTTGGCAAATTAAAAGAAGATTTCGAATGGAAAATAAAAATGAGAAGAAATGGAAGGAATTGAATTAAAAATGATTTCAATCCTTCTTTACATTCCTCATTTGAAATATCGATTGGCGGCCAATATATTTCCTGCGATATTATCGCGACATGTATAACAATATATACAAATATCGGATGGAATTAGACAATAACTTTTTTTTTATTCAGATAAGTAATTTTTTAAATTGGATGAACTTTCATGGAAAATTGGAATTTCACAAATTTTTAAATTATAAAAAAAAATAATGTCAAAATTTGATGATTAAATGAAATTGAACATTGAGCTAGAGTGTTTCAACTGGTATATGCAATTTAAGCATTTGCCAAGCTTGATTTAATAATTTCGATCATGATTTAATCATCTAGATCACCATCAGTTTGAATCGCCTCACCTAATGAATTGTGTTCAAAGTACATTTGCACCGTTTATTTTCTGGTAAATTCTTGAAATTTTTTTTTTTATCTTTGAAAAGAAATTAAACAAATGATGATGGATGAGTGTTCACTGCAGTATCAGTCTTAAAAAATTTATCAAAAAGTATAGGTGAGCTTTTTTTTTCTTAGTTTTTGCAAGTTCAAAGTTCAAATAATTTAAGCTAACAATCAATGCAATTTAAATCTTTAACCATCAATTACGCTACGGATGGATTTCTATTTCAACATTTTTAAAACAATTTTTTGAACTTTTAAAACAATTTGACGAATTTTTTTTTCATCTAACAGTTAAGACGAAATAAATTTATCAGTTTTATAGTAAGTAATATATTAAAAACTGCAAAAAAATTTTCATTGATAAATAGAGAAATGCCAAATTTTGTCATTTAAAATTTTCCAAAAAAAAAATTAGCTGCCCAAAAAATTTTATAAATTTAAATCAAATCCAGGTCATCATTTGCTTATGCCATGCTTTAAATTGACATTTTTGACCTTCGTGAATCATACAATCGTACAACATCACTTTGTGGTACAGCAGCTCCTTCATCTTCTGAGAATGAATAACCACCTAGAAGGGAAACAAAGAAACAAAAATCCATTTTTAATGGTTTAATTTGTGACATTTAATTTGTGAAATTAATATTTTCCCAGTGTTTCAATTGCATAAAAAATTATTTTATCCATTTTTGTTTTAATATTTTTTTTTTTTTAAATTGTACGATAATTAGTTGAGAGAAAAAAAAAGCACAACATATGAATGTATAATTGTTATTGAAATACGCAAATTTTTTAAATTTTTTTCAAAAAAAAAGTATACCAAAATTTCCGATTAAAAATTTTCTACAAAACAAAAGGAAGGACTAAAGATTAAAAATTTCAGATGGTTTGAAATGAATTAAATCGCATAAATTAAAAACCGAAATTTAAACATTCCATTTAACGTTCACAAACTGAAATAGTGAAAAGAAAAAATCAAAAAAGAAAAAGAAATAAGCTTTCTTATCAAAAGATCGTGAAAAACAGAAAGCCACTTGTTTTCTTCTGCAAACTTTTATCAAAGAAAAGAATGAAAAATAAACGAACGGTGTTTTGGTTGTAGATTTACAAGACTAAGTGCTGATTCGGATGCTTTAGCAACAATTTGTTTAACTTTAACAAGTGGATAATAAAGGTCATTGAATTGTTTGATATCAAATTCTTGTGAAGCAATTTCGTCACGAATAGTTCGGTAGAGTGATCGTTGAAATCTGAAAAATTTTAATTTTCTTTTATTCCTTAAACTATTTAACTATTTGCAATTTCTGCTTTTTTTCTTTTAAAACTATTCAATTATTTGAATTTTTACTTTCTAAAAAATTGGAATTCAATTAATTATAATTCTTGTTTTTTAAAAAATTAAGATTCAATTAATTTCATTTTTTATTCTTTAAAAAATCGGAATTCAATTAATTTCAATTTTTATTTTCTTAAAAATTGTTCATGCATGTGTGAAATTGCTCGACTATTTCACCATCTTCAAAATTTCATTAGGCTAAAAATTTTTTTTTTCGCGTCATAAAATATATTTGCATGTTTAGTAGCAGGAAAAAATTAATAATCCTTTCTACAAATTAACACATTAAACCTGTTTATTTTGTTTTTTTAAATGATTCTTATTATTGAAAAACAAATTTGTCGCTTGATTGATTTATCAAAACAAATTATCAATGAAAGAAAGTTATAAGTTGATTTGTTTATGTATAATAAAGATTGCAAATGATATAATTCGTTTCTAAAACAAAAATATGACTTAATTCATTTGTCATCAAACAAAGTTATAATTTGATTTATTTTTTGAACTTAACAAAGTTTGAATAAAAAAGTGAGTGAACAAAAAAGAAACTTGTCAAGTTTTGTAGTGAAAAGTAGTGTGTTAATTAGTTAATCAGTTGTTTTTCAGTTAATTAGTTGAAAAGTTGAAATTTTTTTTTTTTTTTTGAAGACGTACACTTTAACGAATAGATCGAATGACAGAGATACCAAGACGACAAATAAGATATATGCAATTGCGATAGGTGAACTGATCACCTGAAGTATAGTATCAGCCATAGCGGCTTCTACTTTGATCAATGGACTAGAAGGTGATGTTAAACAGTACGAAAAGAAAAAAATAAATAGCATAATGATTGAACCAAATAATGCGATCCAGGACATCTGGAAAAAAAAAATAAAAAGTGAGCTAAGCAAAATACATTACGTAATTAATACATTTGTATTAATTAGTTACAAAATGTTGAAATTTTAAAAAATATTGTAGAAATTTTTTTTTGTTTCTTCCTTTTGAAATTTTTTTCCATTCACTAAAATTAAAAGCTAGAACCAAAAAAAAATATTCAACTATTTCAATTTTTACTTTTTTTTAAACAGTAAAATTTATTGAAGCAGAAAATTAATTATCGATTTTTTTAGATGTCAGGTAAAATTAAAGTACTAGTACAAAGAAACTTAGGGTTAAAATTAAGTATTAAATTGAAGTAATCTTTAAAAAAAAAATCAACTAAGGTTAAAATCAAATTAAAGTACTCACTTAAATAGCTGAAATTAAAATTAAAAATTAAATTAAAATTTACAATGGTAATGGAATCGGTTTCTATAACAGCCTTTATATTAACGATCAATACAATAGCCTAAAAATTCAATTTTATGTTGATAAAAAAAAATCGATTTAACAAAAATTAACAAATCAAAAAATCCATGTTCTTTAAATTTAGATTCAATTTCATGCAATTAATTAAATAACAATTTTCTACACTAAAGGACTGTATTCCATTGATGAAATTCAAAAATCCAAGAATATTTTTTAATTATTGAATTATTTAAGTACAATGTTAATAGTGGTTCCCATTACGTATAAATTACCCACACGACCATTACACCACAGGACATCTGTAATAAATTTCTATAGATGTATTCTTTTTTCAAATTATACACTTATAAGCTAATAATTAAATGTGTAACAGTAAGTCATGAAAAAAAATTAGTCATTTAGGTTAAATAGTTGTAATTTGTAAACATTATTTTAAAAAGATTAATTAATGAGTAGTTGAAAAGAATGAGAAGTTAAAAATTGGCAATTTTTTTTTTCAAATTTTTTTGCCTTTATTAAATGTTTGATATGCAATCAATGAAGCGATCAAAGCATGTACGAAACCAGTAAACATCCATGTAAAGTATGCCTAAAAATTGGAATGACTAAACGTATGTCAATTTCAAAATAAATTTTTTTAGCTATTTTAATAAATTGATAAAAAGTTCAATAAAGGTAATCAATCATGCATATATATATATATGCATGATTGATTTAATTTGAATTTGAGTTTAATTTGAATTATATGTATATATAATTCAAATTAAACTTTCGACAACTTAAATGACACAGATTAATCAGAACTCCAAAATGAACTGAAAATATTTTACAAAATATATTTTCAATTCCGTTAATTTAGGTTTTTTTTTTGAAAAGAAAATTTATTTTTTTTACCTTTAACGAGAATCCTTCACTACTCTGTGATAAACGATAAAGCGCTGGATAATCAATCATCACCTCAAATGGAAATAAACGATCCCAGATACCAATAGCTAATGGTGGCCAACTTGTGAAAAATATATTATACATAACCAATGACCAGCTATCCATTAATGCCGTATCAGCAAACAGTGTATGAAATTCATAAAAAAACTACAAAAAAAAATTTGCATAAATCAATAAATTTAATTTCTCATCAATATATTATTATCACCGCAAGCAAATTCTTGGAAGGTAGTTAGCAAGAAAAAATATCATAATTTGGTAAATTGAGGTGAAAAAGAAAAGAAACAGCTAACTTACCATTGCTAAAGTTTGAACGACATTTTTATAAAAAAAATATAAAATTGTTTTTGTGACACGATGATAGCTAATAGCACCATGAACAAATATCAGACGTTCCAAAAAATGGAACTGGAAAAAAAAATGAAAAATGATAAAATTGAAATTTGAAAAAAATTCATTTCAGTTTTAATTTCATAAATTTACATT
The DNA here is from genome assembly GCA_037074765.1 of Mansonella perstans. NCBI lineage: Eukaryota > Metazoa > Nematoda > Chromadorea > Rhabditida > Onchocercidae > Mansonella > Mansonella perstans. The sequence goes on from JBAMDO010000110.1 coordinate 117,573, forward strand.
CGATAATTTCAAATGCTTAAAATCTTTGTACAAAATTTTGATTAGATTAAGATTTCAAAAACAAAAAACAAAGAATTCAATTTATTTACCTTCTTTTTTTTTGAATCATTCATGATTAATTTGAAAAAATTTTCGTAGCAACTATTTTCAAAGTATTACTATAATTAATAATAATCAAGAGATGACGAAGATTGACTAATTATGACGAGTAAAATAAATCATGATAACGTGATGTAAATGAATAAACCTGTGCGATCGAGTAATCAGCTGCAAGTGATGCTTGCAAACCTTCTTCACCGCTTATTCCAACACCAATATCAGCTGCCTGCAAAACTAAATATAACAATAGGTGTTTTTTACCTTCGTTAAAGTAATTAGCAAAGTTAAAGTAAGAACTAATGAATAATTAATTAGTTTAAGTATCATGCTGCCAAAAATATGCTGTTAATTTTAGCATGAAACATGACGATAGAAATCATGAAACATGACGATATCTTTTTAATTCTACAAGAATTTTTTTATTTTTAGATAATTACTGCCATTACCTGTATCATTGATACATCGTTAGCACCATCACCAATTGCTAATACAGTACCATCGGACCAGTTTTGAAGTAATTTTACCACAGCAGCTTTTTGTGCCGGCGAACAACGACAGCATATAACAGTTGCAGATAATGAAGCCAAATGAAGAAATTCCATTTTGCATTCCTTCATCAAAGCATGGCTAAGGCTCTGCAAGTCCAATGGGTAGTTTTTACAACAGCATTTGACATGCAACAAAATATAAGCTAAATAAATTACGAAGTATGGGCTAAAACTTTATAAGGACAATAAAAAAAAATATTTCAAATTTGTTTTCAATCCAAATTTCAATCTTCGCTATTTGTTTCTTTTATTTAGGATTTTTCTAAGAATAATCAAATATACGTAAGTTATAATGATTGCAACAAACCATGCCGTTAATAAATAAGGAAATTTTAATTTCTCTATGTGCAAAATCATCAAGATACATGTTAATTTTCCTTGTTGTTTCTTCAGCTTTATTCTCATCAAGTATCTAAATAATTGGATCTGAATTGCCTTTTCTTTTCTTTGACCACCACTTAAATAGTAATTTAAGTATTGAAATAAGCACTTAAAGTTTAAATAACTTCTAATAATACGATGAATTAGTGAAAAATAAATAAATGAAAATAATCTATTTTATGTAAAATTTAGTTTCGAAAATTGATTAAAAGAGAAAACTTTGAATTTTTAATAAAAATTGAATTTTATGAATGTACCAAAATTGGTGTAGATGGATTAATTAGACCGCAGGAATACCCAATACTTTGTGCAGTTTCCAATTTATCACCTGTTAATACCCATACAATGATACCACCCTCAATCAAGTGTTCAATAGTTTCCTTCACTCTCTGTAACAAATGTTTCCTGATAAAGATTTCAGTTAATTTATAACTGTAACGAAATTATCAATTCTCGAATATTTCCTGATAAAGAAATCTGAGGAAATTAAAATTTTTAATACCTCAATAAAAAGACCTTCTTTTATTTATTTTTAATAGCCAAATGCTTTTTAGTGCTAATATTGCCGAATGTACTCATACAAACCATAAAAAACAACTAAAATCATTTTCAATTAATTTTAAAAAGTTTTAAAAATATTTTTCAAAATGCATTTCAAAAACATAAGATTTAATTTACAAACAATTCATGGTCTTGCCACTCTTACTTTAGGGAAAATTCATTCTTTAAACTTTCCCATTTCAAGTTATTAAATTATCAACTTTCAAAAAAAAAAATTCCACACTAATGAAATTTTTAGCATACCTCCTGTAATCTATCCTCGATAGCTGTTGCACCAAGTAATTCAAGATTCTGAAATTCACGAAGAATTTTTTTTTTTGAGTAAAAATGAATAATGGGTGAACAATAAATTTTAAATTTTTGGGCAATTTTTGAGCAAAATTTTTCCCGTTTTATCATTTAATGCATATTCAAATTTTTTAAAATGTTTGGATAAAATTTTACCCTTTTTACATTAATGCATTCAAAATTTCTAACAAAAATTTCGACTGAACCAGAACTGGATTATTTGAAAGATTTAAAACTACTCATAATCATTCCCAGGGAAAAAATTCTACCTTTTCAATTTTTTCCGCCTCCTCTTCAATTAACTTCTCACGTCCCTCAATCGTAACACTTGCGCGATAATAACCAGGTCTCCATTTTCTGTATTCATCCTCGTCCAGAACGCACATTGCCATGCATAATGTACGTAAGCCTAAATGTACGTAAGACAAAATTTGAACAATCATATTTTTGAAGTTAACTTAATTTAAACAAGTTCAAATTTATGCAAGCATTAAATTTTCCGAAATTTAGATTGATTAAATTTAACGGAAAAATTTATGCAAACTTGAATTTCATATTTAAACTGAATCTGAATCCCAAAGAAGAACTAACTGAATCCCAAAGAAGCTTAAAATGCGCAAATTTAAATTTCACAATTTTGTTGAAGCCAAGCAAAATTTGAAAATATTTAAATCTATGCAAACCTGACTACATTTTGAAATAATTTAAAGTGCCATTATGTCAAAATTTTTTAACATTTATAAAAATAACTTAATTAAAGAATGCATTTTTGAAATTTTAATAAATGAAATTAATTTTTTGCTTTTTTTCAAATCCTATTATTTGGTATAATTCTTGAAAGAAGAAGACAAACCAAGATTTGCAAATTGCACCAAATGTTCGGTAGTTTTGCTCGTTAAAAATTTACTCGATTTATGCGCTAATCGTGGAAAAATAACGCTGTCCTGAAATTTTATCATTATGAAAAGATGGAAAAGATATAAATGTATGTTTAATAGAATGAAAACAATACTTAATATTGAAAAGCTAAACTTTTTTTTTTACAATTTAAATTTCACAGTTTTATCTTTTACCGCTCCTTTAATGTATAATTTTAATTTCTTATCCGGACATCGTACAATAACACCCATACGTTTACGATTACTTGTAAATTCTAGCACTTGCAATAAATCATATTTTTCTTCCTTACCCATCTATAAAAAAAAAGAAAAAATTCGAAATAAAAAATTTAATTTTTTTTTTGAACTAAAATAAATTTTGTTGAAATAGTTAACAGAAAAAAAAGATTAGCACTTGAAAAATTAATGTAAATTAAATTTTCAAGGAAGATAGAACAGAAAGAACAGTAATTAAGCAAGTAATTAATTAAGTAAGTAAGTTACTAAGTAGGCAAGTAAATAATATTTACAACTTCAATGTAAACACTTCGTGGTGTTCGTGTATGAAAGATAAATTTCAAATCTTTTGCAACTTCAACCAATGCTTTTTCATCTGCAAAAAAAAAAATTCCAATTTCGTTTCGTTTATTTTTCCTTAAAAAATGGATTCGATCAAGTTAAAAAAAAGAAACTCGATTACATCGACTGGCTCTTTCAAAATTTATCATTCAATTTTTTTTTTCCAAAATTTATCACACTGTCACGATTGTTTGAACATTTTTTTCGTATCGTTTTTTTTTTGTTTTATTAAAATACTTTTAGAATGTTAAATTTATTCACATCTCTTGGATAAGAATTAACTATAAAGAAAAAGAAGTGGTCGAGGTTTAGTAAAATAAATTATCTTATTATCTTAACCTGGCGATGATGAATGATAAATTATTTTTTGTAATTTCGAATTTCTGGTACAAATCTTTTCCGGGACGACCATATGACAAATTGCTAGTAGTGTGAGAAATTCACGTATTGCTTTCGCATTCTTCTTTAAAAAAAATTAAGCAAAAAAAGGTAAACACGGAAAGCAGTTTGAAGAGTCAAATTTTTGAAAAATGAGAATTCAGTTTTTCTTCAAGAAATCATGAAGAAATTCATGCATGGATGAATAATTTCATTTTGTCAACAAATGGAACAAAGAAAAGCATAAATAAATATAACGATGTAAAGGATATGTTCGGTGATGAATATTCGCGAATTTCTTTTTAGTGATCAAAACTTCAATAAGGCAATACCGAAACAAAATATAATTGAAAAAAAAATCTAACATTATTGTAATTTGTATATAAAAATTTTTAAGTCCATAAGCGATAAAAACAAAGGTCATTTTTTTTCGCTATTCATTAAAATGGTCATTATTTTTTATATCTCATCAAAAGTGTATATCATTTCAAAATTACAACAACTAACTGAATGATTGATTAAATCATTGAGAATTCTTGGATCAGTAAATTTTTCCGTTTTTATACTGCCATATTTAATGCCACCAATTGTACACATTTTAAAGCACATTTTATTCTGCGTTAATGTACCCGTTTTATCACTGATAATATAACGAACCTTTAAAATTATAAACTCTTTTTATCACTGATGATCGTATTAATGAAACTTTAATATTTCTCCATTATCACCGATTAATGTAAAGAATCTTTATTATATTCTTTTTTTATCATTGATAATATAATTAAACTTGAACACTCGCTACTTTTATCACTGGCAACAATTAAACTTGAATATTCGCTATCATTCGCTATCTTTTATCACTGATAACATAAAGCAAAAAAAAATCTTTAAGATTCCAATAAAAATTATATATTGCATGAGAGTTGAATAATTTAATTTTTTTTTAAATAGAATAGTTAAAATAGTTAAGATATAAATTATTTAGATTAAATTTGACAAAACGAACTTGTCCAAGTTGTGAATTCAAATTTGAACTTCGTACTTCAGCTCTTATGTCAGACTTTTCGTCGTAAAGTTTTAAATCCTAAATGCAAATAAAAAGCAATAAATGCAAAAGTGATTAATTTTCTAATTCACTTTTTTGTCACATATATATATATATTTATTTATCCATAAAGTTCGACGATAGTGAAACACAAACTTGCTGAATAAAATAAGCTTGGAATAGCTGAATCATTTCAAGTGTAATATTTAAACTAATCGGTATGAGACCAGAATAAAATATGATCAAACCGACAAGGGAAGGAAAAATATGTAAGCGACGATAATCGCCTAAAATGTTATAAAATATAATAATTAATTATTTTATCAAAAATAATCCCTTTTTTTTGATAAATTCGAATTTAAAATGAACTAGTGGAATATTATTTAAATGTGTATATCAAATTAATAAATCATTCTAATAATTAACATTGATAAGAATAGTAACAATTATTTGCGAAAATTATTTCTAGCTTCTTCCTTCTTTCATATTTTAAATTTCAATTTCAATTTCATCTCTGATCAAAAATTAGATTTTGGTCAGTAAAATAAATAAATTACCGTGGAAATATGGCATATAATAATGCACCTGGTTGATGCTACCAATACCCATCCAGGCATTAAATAATGCCATGAACATTACGAGTCCAAATTGAATCATCATCATACAATTGGTAATTCGTTCAACCAATGAGCTTCAAAAATTTTTAAATTCGAAAAATTAAGCAAAATTTAGCAACTATTGAAAATTTAAAGAAAAGTAGTAAATAGAGCTACTAAACAACAAAAAAAAAGCTTAATTAAATAATTCTACTTAGATTGCAGTCTATTTCTCGTGTCGAGATTTTAGCCTATTTGCTTTTACATTCGCAGTAATTAACAGGTTTTGCATTTGCACTAATTAAAGGCTTTACATATTTGCACTAATTAATAAACATTTTTATTTTTATCGAATACTAATCAAATTTAATGCACTAAGATATGATATATGTAAATAATTGGTTATTAGTTAAAAAAACCACAGGTAAATAAGTAAAAAAAGTGTTTTTTTTACAAATGAAACTAAAAATTCAAGTAAAATGTTAACAGTGTTATCAAATTTATAAGAATGTTAAGTTTTCTTCTGGCTGATAATTTTATTAATTTAATTAATCCATTCTATTCATCATTGACAAAACGAGAAGTACAAAGCTTGCTGCAATTTTGATGCAGCCAATTGAAAGTTTGAAATTATTTTGGAAAAATTTAATCAAAATAGGAACATGAAAATGAATGAAATATTAATTGAAATGTTTATTTTCGGTAAAATACGAATTGTTAATTTTAGCTCATTTCCTGTAATTAATCACTAATGAACAGTAATTAATTAATTACTATTAAATTTACACAACTGCTATTTTTAATTTTAACCATCCATAACTTAATTAAATAATTATCGATAAAGTTATAACTGTTATTTTTAATTTTAACTATTCATAATTTTGCGGAAAAATTCTAAGAGATTTGATAGTTATAGTAACTTTCAATAATTCAATGAAACAGTTTTACTCGAAATAATGATATTTTAGAGAAAAAAAAGGGAATACGGATGATTTAGATCATCACTCTACGAACACATCTTTAATATCATGAGATTAAAAAAAAAAATCCCGATTTTTCTCAGTCCATCATTCAAATATTTAAGTGGAATTTTTTTTTTTGAAAAACGGACCATACTTGTATCAAAAATTATCCCGTTATACAGTATTTCATAATTTTAAAGTTCTAAAATTACGCTTACATTTTACTATGAGTACTGCCTGTATTTAATGCCAGTTTTGTATACCAGCCAGCATAAACCGTAACGCCATATATCCAATCGGTATTTTGTAGCTTACATCCTCGAGGTAAAAGCTGATTTGTTCCTAAAAATTTTATCTGAATGGATTAATTTTTGAAAGAAAAAAATCCAAAATCATACGGTATTAGTATAAGAATCCAAAGTTATACGGCATTACTATAAGTTAAGCAAAAGTCATGATATGAATATAATATACAAAGGGAAATGAACGAGTAATGTGCAGAAATCTCTGAAAAAACCAGCAGAAACTTTTATACGAACGAAAAAAAATAAAGAAACCTTTTCCTGTTAACGAATTATTTGAAACGTTTAAGGTAATGTTTCGTTACTTTTATGTTAAAAGTGAATTTGCAACAAAATTAAAAAGTTATCTTTATTGGACTGATAGTTTTTTTAACAGGTAACTGGTTGGGATGGAGTTTTATTATTTTAATGGTCGTTGGTTTCTGGATGTGCAAGAGAGGTGATGAAGTGCCATGGGGATACATACCGCTGCATTTGAAAACAGAACTGGATCCGCGGTGATGATTGGTTGAACTCCATCCTTTTATAGTAGTATTGATAAACAACAAAAGATTTGTCTACAGTATACCCTTTGACAGTTGGTAGCTACAAAGACTGTACTTTTACAAATACTAAAGAAAGAATTATAACTTGGCAGATAAGGAGCATAAGTTTAATCATTCATTACAATGGCGGCTTTTTCCATTACTGTAGACGTTGATAATTTGAGCCGAGAGAAGAAGTTGAAACATTTCTATTCATTACATGCTACACAATTATAATCAATACATCAATATGAATCATTGAAATAAAATAATGGAAGAAAAATCTGCTTCGATTTTTTCGGATAAAATTCGAGCATAATTAAACATCTGAATATTTCTTTCTCTTTCTCTCTGCCTCTCTCTATCATTCTCCCTCATTCTCTCTCTCTCCCTCTCTACGAAGCTTACTTTACTTGGTCATTTGTTTTTTAATTAATTCAGACTAATTAAAATTCATTTGTTCGTTAAGCTATCCGTTCATTTTGCATCATTTAATTAACGCAAATTTGCATCTAAAAAAAATTTGATTCCTTTCAAATTAGAATTTTATATGCAAATCATATTATATTATAATCTATTAAATATAAATCAAATAATCTAAATAAAATTTGTATAAATTAAAAGATATCTTTCGCAATGAATAACAGTTCAATGAACAGATAAACATAGCATAACAATAGCAAACAGGAATAACAACAATAACAACGATAAGAACAACAACAGCGATAACAACAACAACAATAATAATAACGATAGCAACAATAAAACTGCGACGACAATAACAACAACAACATCAAAGACAATAAGCAGATAAATACAAATAAATATGATAATAACAAAGATCAATGTGCAGAAAAATTTAACAACAAAAAAATTTCCACAAAATATTGATTGCAAAATTTAATTTACTCCATAATCGATCGAATGCATCAAAAGGTAAAAGTAACGCAAAGTATTTCGCTCTTTTTACTTTTTGTTTTCTAAACTTACTAACTGAGTCATTTCCAGCAAATGAATTATCATTATTATTTGGCAAATTAGGATAAAATAACAAACCAACAGAACAATTCGTTCTACCATCACTATAACTATCATTCCGTGACACTCCGGACGAAGAAGACGAACAAGTGTTAATTCTGATAACACCATGAAAATCATACAATGCTGAATTTGGTGGATCACATTTCAACCTTGACATGGATGTGCAAAATTCCTGCAATTACTTTTCCTTTTTTTTTTTGGCAAATTAATTTGAATAATTTTTTGAAAAAAAAGAAAATTCGGACATTGATAAAAGTACTAAAGAAAAACGATAGTGTAATAAAACATAGGAATAATTTTAGAGTATTGATGAATGACTTGAATCTATTAATAATTGCCTGAAAGTACTCGAATAATGTGAAAACACCCAGGAAGGATATTTCTTAAAGCTAACTAAATTATTTATTTACTTCAAAGATAATAGTAAATAAAATTTAGGATTAGCTTGTAAGTATTAGAGAATAAGCTGAAAGTATTAGAATAACCTGAAAATATTGGAATAGCCTTAAAGGTGCTGAAATAATTGAAAATATTAGAAAAGATAAGTTTTCATGAAGCTATCAATATTGTTTTCATTTTGCTTCAACTTTAAAACACAGTCAACTGATAAAAAATATGATAATAGTTCAGTAGATGTAGTCAAAATTTAACGTTTTATAACTCAAGCTATGCTAATTTTACTTAACTTAATTCAGGAAACATAAATCAAAAGTTTTTTCAAGGGCCCGATCATTTTTTACTTTGTTTATTTATTGCATTGGAAACTGATTGGATTCAAAAATGAAAGAATTTAAAAAACAAAAAACTTTCTAATTACAACTTTTAAAATAATTAGTTAAATTTAATGTCACATTAATAATATCAAAAAAAAAAAAAATTTTTGATGTAAAATTCAATTTGATTTTTATCAATGTGAGATTCGCGCATGCATTTTTTTTCACAAATTGAATAATTCTGTTATTCGAGCTTAAAAATGCGCTATTACTTAGGGTTGTATAATTAATTGTTCGATTTGTAATTAATTGTTCGGTCATAATTACTTACTTCCAATTAATAATATAGGTCAAAAAAAAGAAAAAGGGTTATGAATGTTTTCTTCATTTTCTGCATCGATCGTATCGCCAGAAAATATTTTAGCTTTATGAATCTCGCTTTTGATTGAGAAACGTATCTCATATTAAGCATAAAAAAAATCAACCTAATAAATAAAACTTTACCGCAATCATTCGATCATCAATTATCCAAGAAGTTTTTGGTGATGCTTGACGAATTTTAAGATTTGTTTCACCATCTAAATTACTTGTCTCAATATATGCTACGCCAGCTGGTTCACTTGACGCAAGTAGCACAATATCAGCTGGGATAATGTCATTTTTCATAATTTTTACCACATGGCCAACTTTTAACTATAAAATAAATATTACTTATACCATTTGAAAATCCAAAAAAAAAAACCAAGTCTGGGATAGTGTGATTTATTCTTTCAAAGCTAAATTCAAAATCGTTCACTAATTTTAAATGAATTTTTTTTTTTTGTTGATGATTTAAAACTTGTAAACCTGTGACCAATGAATTTCTTCCCATTTCCATGTTTTTAAATTTTCATCCTGTTTATAAATTTTCACAGATCGTTTATTGACACGACGATCAGCTACGAAGCGACTCTTAAAAATTCATTAAATAAGTTTCCCAGTAATTATTTAGGTATCTGAAAATGGCAAAATAAATCTCACTTCATTGATATTATTTATAGCAGTGATAATTTTAATTTGATCAACAAAAAATGATAATAATGATGTTGATCGATAATATGAATTATGACGATAATGATAATGGTTGATGATTGATAGTGATGGCAATGATAAAAGAAAAAAAGCAAGTAAATGAGATAATGATAAGCGAAAATTATTTAACATTGATTTTTGTTCGAATATTTTTATAGCATTAAATGATTAGTGAAACTAAAAAAAGAAACCTGATGCGATAATAATGATGAAAATCAATGTGATATTTATCAGTCAGTTTGGGAACAATTTTTGTAGCAAAATTTTAGAAAGAAAAAACGAAAATTTAAAAAAGAAAATTATGAAATTAATCTTACAAGATCTTCATAAATTTCTTTTGCTGCTGCTGCTAAAATGATAACAACAAGTGGTAGAATTGTTGTATTCGTGCCATATGGATTTATACTTGGAAAAAACTAAAATTAGCAAATTAGAAAATTAATTAATACAATAATTATAATTGCATAAGCTTATTGAAATGAATAAAATTGATTAAATGAAAATAAATAAATAAAGATACATTTATTGCTTATAATTAGCAAATAACTAAGCACTAGATGCGTTAATAAATAAATAATTGAATAACAAATAAACAATTTGAAATGAATCATGCTCCCTCATTACTACTCACCATAAAATGCACTAATAAATAAGCTTTCGAATTAATCAGTAATTATGTCATATGTCATTAATTCAGGAAGTTAATTAATTAATTACATAACTATAATCATTTTTTTCTTTTTCTTTTTATCCTTTCAAACACATTCGACAAGCTAATAATATATTATGTAAATAGAAGAAAATATCAGTACAAATAAATTGTTCAACAAATATGATAAAAATCAAAGTACAGAAATATCAATGGAAATAAACTTTTTAGCAAATAAGATAATAAAGATTGAAGCAAATAAATTGTTAAGCGAATAAGATGATCAAAATTAAAGCAAATAAACTGTTAAGCAAATGAGATAATAAAAATCAAAGTACGGAAATATCAGTGCAAATAAATTGTTCAACAAATAAGATAGTAAAAATTTCATTTTACCAACCTGTACAATACAGATCATCAGGAAGAACAAATTTCCAAATGTTTTAAATTGATGGAATAAAAATCGTGGGAGGAATGTAAATAAATTATATTTTGTTGTTGAAATATAGTTGGATGTTTTCCGGTCTGCTTGTCCAATAACTAAATTTACTGGTGTGCTACGTCCTTTCCGATCGCAATACATCTTTCTGAACAAAACATTTATCATAAGCTCAATTTTATTTATGATAAATTTCATATTTAATTAATTGATTCTCAGTAAATTAATTATTTTTTTCCTCCACAAAATTAGTATAAATTATACAAGCAAAAGAAAAAAATAAACCAAATCAAAAAAAGTAATAAAAACAAACTTTTAAATACAAATAATTAAAATTTGCATAAATAATTAATTGAACTGAAAAAAAAGAAAAAACGAAAATAAGTTGTAAATAAATGTATAATAGAATAATTGAATAGTTAAAATCAGTAATAAAATAATCAAAAATAAATTGAGAAAAGGGAAAATTAGAAATTGCATTATTGGCTTATTTATTCTTTACTAAATTCAATCATTTTTTCATTAATTGCCTCGTATTTTTGAATTAATTGATGAAATTCGTTGAAATATTTAGTTACTTACTTGAATAATGGATTTAACTTGAAATTTCAATCATCTATTAATGAATTTCAATTTTGATAAGTTGACCTTTTCAAGGGAGTGAGACAAAATGATAATAGAAGCAATAAAAAATTAACTGCTTTTATGCCATGCAGAAATAAATTATTCATTTACATATTAAAATTAAAAATTTTTGAATTTTATAACCAAAAATTTAAATTTTGTCAGCGAATTTTTCATTGTGTAATTCATTTTAATTTTGAATTGAGTTTTTAAATATTTCGAATTTTTAATATTTTTTCGAAAATAATTCATTCATTCATTCCATTCATATATCTCAAGTTGACATCGAAAAAGAAAGAGAGAGGGAGGGAGAGAAGCAAAGAGAGAGAAGGTGATTAAATTGATTAAATTTATCGACTGATTAAATTTGGTTTGAAATTAAAACAATTTAACATGATAATTATATCGATTAACCTGAAGAATCATTAAAGCTATTACAAAGTTTGTTAACTAGAAATAATTGAGTGGCTACTGATTAAATTAATTTAATTTGAAATGGAACAGTTTTAATCTCTTCCAGAAATTTCTGGAAACATATTTTCCTGATTAATTAATCATAATGTTATTATTACTCTTTCTTTTTGTTTGATGCATTATTCTTTCGTTTAAAATTCACTCTACTGATTTATAAATGATTTAAATCAGTAGTTCTAATTTAAATTCTAGAGACAAAGATATTCTTTCAAATTCAAATTTTATTGATTTTAAGTTTGAACCCAAAAAAAAAACATAATGAACACTTGTTGATTACGGTAAATAATAGCATATATGCCAGTATATAAGTCACTTTAACACTTGTCATTATCAGTGAGAAAAATAAATTTAATTAATTAATTAATTTCATCAATGTTAATTAAAGTATTTGTTAAGAAAAAATCAAAAATTCAAAAATAATTAATTTAAAATCTATCATTTACTATTACATGCAAATGCACATAGATTTAACTGTTTTGACATTCGAAATTTCGAAAGATTTAAATATTTGAACAATTAACGGTTTTTGGTTTCTTTTTTTTCCACTTAGTCATACTATTAGAAAAATGAAAGAATACAAAAAAAGAAAAAAAGGAAAAAGAAAAAATGAATAATTGTCGAATAAAATCGATTTAAACTAAATCGAATTAAATTTAATTCGATTAACTTTGCAATGAAAGCAAATAAATTAAATCAAATTAAATCGAATTAAATCAGATTAAATTACATTAAGTTAAATTGAATTAAATTAAATTAAAGTCAAATTAAATTACATCAAATTAAATTACATCAAAAGTTTAAATTATTTTAAAATGTAAACATTCTCCACAACATTTTTTTTTAAACAAATATATGAATTTGCTTTCCGGTTTTCATTCTTTCCTATCTCTCTCTGTCTCTCTCTCCCTTTTTCTCTCATGATCTCTATCTCTTTGCCCCCTTCTCTCGTAACTCTTTCACTCTTCTCTTCTTTTTTATTGTACTAGCGTGCATTGTTAGTTAGAATTAATTACTCTCTGCCACATCAACAGTATATGTAAACTTTTGCTTTCTTCTTTTCTTTTCCCTCTTTCACTCGCTTTCTCTCGCATTAACGTACGTTAGCGTATGTCGTCTTATCATACACGTTAGTTAGAATTGGCTACTCTATCACGTCGGTCAGATACACGTTAAACAATGGAGTGATTAGAACTTCTCTTTCTATCGCGTCTCTTTCTCTCTCTCCCCAACTTCCATTCTCCTGTGTTGTATTAACGTATATTGTATTAGCGTAAACGTTATTTAGGATTGGTTTCTGTTTATTATTCTTTCTATCTATTATGTTTTAGTGTGCGCCCAAATACAGTTAGTTGACCGTTAGCTGATGTCTAAATACACGTTAGTTGACCGTTAGCTGAATTCTAAATACACGTTAATTGACCGTTAGCTGATGTCTAAATACACGTTAATTGACGGTTAGCTGATGCCTAAATACACGTTAATTGACCGTTAGCTGATGTCTAAATACACGTTAATTGACCGTTAGCTGATGTCTAAATACACGTTAATTGACCGTTAGCTGATACTTAAATATACGTTAGTTGACCGAAATACATGTTAGTTTTTAGCGTATGCCTAAGTACACATTATTTGTTAGCGTACATCTAAATACATGTCACTTTTCACGTTAATTTTATATGTAATATTACAACTTCTAAATGTTATTTGTCATTTCAGTTGGCATGGATGAAAGCGTAATAGTGCTAAGTGATAATGAAGATGAGAATGGAAGCCATATCGAAAGACAACAGTCAAGTCATTCGAATGTATTACAAGACAGTTAGTATTACTTGAATTATTTACGGTTTTCATTTATTTTCACTTACGCATGAACGAAATATGATTTAAATTTGTTCTTGGCAAATTTTCGCTTTTCTTATCAACAAATCATGACATATTTTTGGCCAATTTGCTTGCATTGTATAAATGAACATATATGCCAAATTTCTCGCAATTATTTCCAGAAATTTCTGGATGCTTTGGCTATTAATTTAATTGTATCTTACTCGAATCATTTTTACTCAGTAACTGGACTATTTTCTTCTGTAGTTCGAATTTTCATAGTTAAAACTATCGTAAATATTTAATTTATAGACATTTAATTATATTTCATCCGATATTCCAATTTTATTACTATGCACACTCATTTTTTATTCGTTGTTTGATTCATATCAGTTACTTTCTCTTGAATATCTTCGTTTTTTTCAGATGTGAGCGAGGAAAATCCAAAATGTAGCATTCGAAATGAGGAAGAAGAAGCTGAAAGAGAACCGATACAATCCAGTTCAATATTTCTTGATGATGACATTCATAATCAAGCACTCACAGAATTAAATGATGCAGCATTGCTGAATTTGACTTCTTCAGACGATGAATCTAATCATTCTTCTTACGATAGGCCTCGATGTGGATTAGATGAAATACCGGAATGCGAAGACTTCGCAAACTGGTACAGCCATGAATCATTTTCACAACCTGTACAATCATCACCAGTATTCAAAGAAATCCAGCCAAAAACTAATGAGCTTATAATGACTTCAAATTTTCCTGATAAAAGAGCCTCATCGATATGCATAGCTCGTTCAGTTTCAGATGATATATGTATGAATAAAAAGAGAAGAAAACGAACAAAAGAGGAAATAAATGCTGAAAAGGTTCAATTTTTATAGTTTTTTATCATGGCCATATCTTACAGTTATTTTTAGGCATAATTAATACGCTAAGTAACCTATTGGAAGGATGTGTTTGTTTCAGTCTGGTTTATTTTTCTTGATGTATTTTTGTTTTCCTTTTGAAATATTCTTGTAGTTGTATGAAATTATTACGGAAGCTTTACAAAACTTTTCAATTTGATATAATATCGGAAAATAAGCCTATTGGCTTCCTAATTAAAAGCAAATAATCATTCTGAAATATCGTATAGTTCAACTTTACATTAAATTACCTGTTTTAAATGATAGAATCTCATTACATCATTTTATTATATATATACTAATTTACTTTAGTAAATAACAGCAAATAATTCAGGCTGCAAAAGAAGAAGCCAGAGAAAAAAGGAAACAAGAAAGGACAGAAAGGAAGGTTAGTTGACTCTGCGAACAAATGTCAAAATTATATTTCTCTTATATTTAATATTTTTGTTATTACAATCCATTAATATATGTTGTACTTTTTTGTAATCTAATTAATTTCTTTCATGTTTAAAATGTCGAGTAGCTATTAGGTAGAATTAGTTATACTACTTATATTACTGAACAGGTAATCTTGGGTAAATTCTTTCAATTTGCTTTTAATAATTTGACAATCCGATGCAAAGGAATGAACATCTTTTGCTTTGCAGAAACGAATTGAGCTTGAAAAACAGTTGACGAAATTTGAACGAGAAGCGTCTGCAGCGCAAAAATCGAAATGTGAACAAAATCTGTTCTGTATTATTAATTTGGATTTAATTGCTTCCATAGGTATATTATTGTCAGTTTTACATTGAACAAAGAAATGCTATAATTAAATGATTACTCAACTTTTTTTTTATATTTCACTATTTGATTATTTTTTTTTAAAAGATTATCGTATATTGTTGTGATGATTGACCATTTTATTACGGAAAGAAAGATAGAAATTTACATGTTAATGTAATTCAGTATATATCGTCCTGTAACAATCAAAAAAATAACAATCAAAATTTGCCATGAAAAAATCACCAATATAATGAAAGAATGTTATTATTATGATTTCCTTGTTATTGCAGATAATTGACATTAATGTTATTCTATAATCACGATTATTGAGGATTTTTGAATTATTAACTTTTGATAATTTCATTATGTTGCAGATAATTTAGAGGAACTGATCAGAAAAGTATTCATAGACCGTGGCATCCGTGATCAATTTCTCTTCGATGGTACTGGCATGACAGTTTGTTGGAAAAGAAGAATTTTGCAGGGTGAAGTAGAAAACAACGAATTTATTCGTGAAGAGAAATTAGTTCGTTTTTCTTGCTTATTCAAAAAAAAAAGATTTCATTCACATCTTCTTACTAACTGTTTTATTATCTTTAATTGTTCGCATCAAATTATTAAAAATATTTAATCAGTATTATGCAGAAAAAAAAACAAGTATTCCTGAAAGCTTCATGATATTTTGGGATATTTTCATATGGATAATTTGAGAATATAGGCAATAGATTAAAATAATTGCTTTAGCAGTTGATTGTAAACCTTTCTTTAGAGATAGTACTCCACCATATTAGACGTTTAGATTCTGTATTATCGCGAGAAATGGTAGACATTAATTGTTACGGACAGTTTCGCCTTTAATTTTAAGAATTCGTCTAGTTTTTACAACTCAATTAAAATAATTGGAAGCTAAAATTTTCTTCTTCATATCACCAATATCGAAAATATAATTTTAACACATTAATAACATCATTAGCTGACAGATTATTTGATGATTTTTTGCAAGAAATTTGCAGATGTACGAGAAATTCTGTATTTTGTCAATGAAAGCACAGGACTATGATCGATTTAAATCAGCTGATGAAATTGCAGGATTTATTGAAAATTGCCTAAAAAATTATCCATTTCCATCACCACAGCTTACCCTTGTTATTTATGGCTTATTAAAATGGCAAGAAGAAAAAATAAGTATCCATCATAATAAATGCAATTTAAATTTACTAATTAGAATGAGAAAATTTGAGAAATTTTTGCTGGTTTTGCTAATTGTAAGAATTCTATCTAAATATAAAATAACTAGCCAAATTTAATGAAAATATATTGATAGATAAAAACTTCTCTTGGATAATAAATTTTAAAGCTGTATTCAAGTGGCAGACTTTGTTCTGGAAATCTTTGAACGTTTTCGAGTTCAAACCCGTTTTATTGTAACTCCGAAAGAATATGCTATGCTTATTGCCCAAATGCATCGATCAATTGCGAGAAGTGAAAGACGATTCCAGAAGCAAATTTTACCAATAGTAAATATTGAAAAAGGTGTAACAGAAGTAAGATTTGATCCATTAATTCCATTTCTAGTTCTTTCGTTCTTGCAGATAGGTATTAATGTCAGTTCTAAAATTTCAACTTTTCATTTTTCACCAAAATTGCTTATATCCCATTTAATATCCTTCATTAAATTATAATGATATTAGTTTTGAATTGAATTTGGTTAGCCAATTTTCCATTTCGCCACGACTGACCACCCTGATCAGCTGATCATCCTGGAAAACTTTCATTCTAAGAAATCTCTCCCAAGCATACCATAATTAGACAAGCCAACAAAAAAAGCAGGAGTGGCCGAAAAATGAAATTTACTTCCCCAAATAGGTTAATAATTTGCAGGGTGATAATTTAGCCATCATATCTGATTGGTGGATGAAAATGTTAAGCCAAATACATCGTATGGGAACCGATGCACAACGGACAATTGTAAAAACGTTCCCGAACCCACATGCTCTTTCAAAGTTGTAAGTTTGTTTTCAGTGCAAAATATATTATACTTGTATTCAGCATTTCTCAGAACATCTTCATCAGATAGGAATTTCCAGAAAAAAGCATTAACGAAAATTTCAAGAATAATTTCATACGAGAACAAAAACTTCTCTCAAAAAGAGAATTTATAGATATAACCAACTTGGGATATGATCACTTGAACTCCTAAAATTTACAGGTTAAAATCGATGCCAATGAAAGAAGGAATGAAATTGCTAGCTGATACGAAAACGGAGACTGGCAAAAGAATTGGACCAGTATTAGCGCGTAAAATCTATCTGATGCTTACAAGTATTAGTGGTACTGAAATCATTGATGAAAGTTGAATATATTATTTTGAAGATTTGGAAAAAAAGAATATTTTTTTCTCTTATAAAAGCAAAGCAATTTGAGACAAGTGATATAACTTTGATAATAGGCACGCTAAAAACATACACGATTAAGAACTTAGAGAAATAGTAGTTAGATAGTTGGATAGAAATACCAGCTGGTGGATGTAAATTGAAAAATTTAAAGTGTAAAATCCAAAAAATATATTAGAATTTCATAGAGAAATAATACATTAAATTTTCAAGAATGTAACTGGATTTTTCTTGATTAATTATTTTGACAGGAAGTTTAAAATCAATTATATTATATGTTACAGCAAATACAGCACAAACAGCAGTAAGTAATATGACAGCAGAGTTCCAAAAAAAACATCATTATAGACATTAAGCATTGATAGTGAGGCTTTGGTCCTCTTTATTATATTACAAAAATAATATGCTCAAATAAATCATGACGAGACCCTTAATTTACATAGTGTCCGATTTTCGGATATTCCTCTTTCTTTACCTAATCCTAGACGTCCTTCTGGCGATGAATAATCGGAACTTGTTACAATTCCACTGGCATCAGTACTCAAATTTTGCAAATAATCAAATTCTGACAAGGCATTTATTTCTTTACGACCAAAACGTCGAAAAGTTGCTTGTCGTACAGCTCGTCGTGGAGGTACAAAGCGAACATTATTACCACGACGTCTTAACTGCTTCTCCAGCAATTCAATGGTTCTTATTTCTTCATCTGATGAGAAACTAGTACCTTCCTAGAAAAATTACTGTAAATAAAAAGGAATGATTAAATTAGTGGAAACAGTGAAATATGCTCATAAATTATAATTTTTATAAATCCAAGACATTATACATTATGCTATATTCGAAAACAGTCTTTTAAATCTTAAATTCTTTTATCATTCACACTTCTCATTGACTGAATTAAGCGTTACAAAAAGTCACTAACCAAACTTTCGGAGAGTAATTCGCCACGAGTTGGCAGATGGGACAGTTGTAGTAAACATTCCTGCGAACCTCCTTCCACTTCGGCTGTTGAAACCATCGATGGTAATTCGCTATCCGAAAATGAACGTCTCAACGGGCTATTCGACAATCTTCCACATGATTTTTCACTTATAACCGTCTGATCCAGAAGTACATTATTAACACGCTGGAAATCACTGATTTCTTGCTGTCTGTTTAATATTTCATTGATAATTTGCAAAATCTAACAGAATCAGCATTCCGTTTGAAAGAAATATTAGGTTATATTATAAATGGAATTGGTAAAATCGAAATCATTCAATATTTCGATTCAAAATTCAAACAACTTAGTGCTCAAATCTAATCTAGCATTTAGATATCTAATTTGACAAAGCGATTGAAGCGGCTATCGGAAAAAATGCAGGAAAAAACCTTTAGAGATGGTGAAGTTCTTGGTGATGGTGCAGCTACTGGTGTACTACATCTTTTTTTGCGGAAACTTTTTACTTCATCCGGTGCATCATTATAATTTGAGGTGAATGAATCGTCGTAAAGATTAGCATTCGAGTGTGTGAGTGCACAGAGTGCTTCGCCAGCACCAACAATAGTTGAACCGCATGATGGACAACTCACACTACCCATACGTTCTACTTCACGACACTGATTATTCTTAAGTTGATTTTGTAGACCAATCTGAAAACATTGATTCTACCTACCGAAAGAACCAAAAAAACCTAAAAACACTGTGTAATGTAAAAATTTTGCCTCTACAGTAAAATATAGAAATTACTGACCACTAGCAAATACAATTCAAAAGAAGAATATCCTCGCCCCATTGAGAAGAGAACAAATTATTGCTTCCAATTATTTCTCAATTTATACTAAATAAACTATAAACAGATTTTCCTCAAAACATTGCGAAAATTTTTTTTTGAAGACATTTCTCACAATGATTATATCTGATTCGTGCAACTGTTTCCTTAAATTTGAATTTCTTCGTTTTTCTTGATCAATTTCTCGTTGCATATGCATAACAGCTCGACTAGCTTTCTCCAAATAGCGCTTCATATGATCTTTTTCTTTCTGGAAAATTATAGTAACACGTTCACCTGCACTTGACACTTAGTTTTTGCACAAGATAGACTGACTATTTATAAATCCAACATATACAAGCAATTATTCTATTATTGAAGCAACACCTAGCGAAAATCTACAACTTAACAAACTACCTTACCTGTACAGCAATGACTTGCCCTTTAAAATAATGTCGTTCTTCCTTTAAACGTTTCCTTAATCTGCGTATTTCAAATTCATATTTCTGAATCTAAAAAATGAAATTTAATTAGAAAGAACAACAAAGATTATTTCAATTTATAAAGATCTCATTTTTTTTTCCGAAATATAATGAAAATTACTAGGTTCCTTATTATTAGATGCCTTTACTTGAAAATCATCGCATTCTGCAGCATCCTAAAACGAAGCAATTTTCTCTATTTCTTTTATTTAAAATTAGCAAACCTCAGCTTTAAGCTCAGTTTCAACTTTGGATTCCAAAAACGGTAGAGGAGCACTCTGTGAACTATCTGTTGGACTAGGATCAGCGCTACCATATTCAGATGTCTTTACTTCTGCATCCAAATTTCTGGCATCAGCTGCTAACCCAGTACTTCTGAAATCACAGCAACGATTTTGACGTAAATGAACAGCTCGATTTGATTGTATTCCTCATGCATCTATCCATAACAGTAAGCAAAATGAAGCACAATTAATGCATTAACTATAGCGCAGTATATCTGCTAGAATATGTACATCCCGTTAGCGAATAAATGAACGAAATAGACAAGGAGAAGTAAACTAATATGGAAATCAACAAATAAATACTGAAAAAGTGGATGTAACGGACTTGCATTCAACCGAATCGTTCTTTTTGTTGCTAATTGGAAAAATAGGAACTCCTCCAGGGCATGATCTAGTTTGTTTGCCCTTTTTTGGTGCCGTAATGATTGAATATGGTGCTGATGGTCGAGTCCATGATGCACCACTTATATAGATAGCTTCTTTATCAGATCGCCAAGAAGGAATCGGTGAACAACATCGTAACGAATGGCGCGAAGATTTCTTACGATTCTACAAAGCACAAATGAAATTCCGCAATAAATAGTTATTCTGAAAGTATCTACTCAGTAAATAAAACAAACAACAATATTGATTTGTTTGATAAACACAGAATTCTTGCTTGTCTAGTAAAACGAATATGCCTTTATTTGAAGCATACAACAACCACAAGGAGCTTATTTGCTCAACAAATTGCAACTGCCTTTGTTTGACGCATTGTGACTTTTTTTATATAATAAAATTAGTGACTTTTTTTATATAATAAAATTCAATTTAAGAAAATTTCTAAAAATTACGTCCATATTTACCGATCGAGTTATCTTTAATTCTTAATTTGAATGAGTGGTATATTATTTGTTTAATTCAAATATTTAGTTCAGCACAGCCAATATTTTAGATCGTGAGCTCCTAAACTGCAATATTTTGTTTCTAACCCTAACATCAAATTTCATAGATATTTTTGAAAGCAAAAGAGTGAATATAGAAGATTAGGAAAATAAAACTTATTGTAATCAATTTCGTACTATTTTTTACACTAGATCATTAGATACTCCAAATCGGATGTATCATTACTCGAATACTAAACCTGAAATAGAATCCAGGAACACTGGTGAGACATAATCATAATCCATAAACTTACAAGATCATCACAATCTTTGTGTTTTCTGAAGCGAAATATCTTAATCAACGATGATGCCATTTCATCTCGTAGCTTTCATTCAGCAATTAAAAAAAACTTTTACACGAGACCTGAAATGAAATACTTTAACAATTACTGTTAATTAATGAAATTAATTATAGTAGTAGAAACAGGTTCAGAAAATTAACAATTTTATGTTACAAATTATCTGATTTTATTAGTATAAACTGGATTAATAACATGATTATACATGCATATTCTCAATGTGCCTTCAACAATATTTCAAGATAAATTCTTATTGCAGTACAGTACCACGAGTAAAACAGGAATTCATCAGAATCTGTTGCCTTTAAGGCAAACTTCTGGTAAAATTCGAAAGTACCAATATATAATTTCTCAGAACATTTTGGTAACCACAATATGACAATCTTATGGTAGAATGCATGAATGAAACCTAGAAAGTACATTTATCATTCTAAATTATTTCGGAAAGATTCAACTACTTGATAAAAATCCTTTATTCAATAATCGAATAATTAAATAAGCTAATTGATCGAATAACTAAATGGAACATCAATTTTCTTATGGATAGTCTGAATGGTCAGCTGAATAGTTCATTGAACAATGAATTGAATTAAAAGTATCGATGGCGGGCAAATTCGTTGACCTGATAATTTGAATGGGCCGAAAATTTTGGATAACAAATGAAATGATCTAGTAAGTACGAAAGATCGCAATCCGAAATAAAAATCGGAATTGAAATTCAAAAGGATGAATGAAATACACTCCCATCTCAATGGATCATCTCAGTACTCATCACACTAAACAATCACTGCCTCAATACGCACACCACTCACAACAATTATCCAATGCTGGTAAAACAAGTGCAATAATGTGCGGCAATTTAAACTGAGGAGTTCTTCCAAAATTATCTAAGCAAATTACACGTAAAATTGCTATTAATACGTCAAGTACACGAGCAGTGTATCACGTAAGGGCAACAAACGTGCAAGGGCAGGATAACATGGCTACATGTAAAGGCAACACGAAAGAGTAATAGAGTATTTGACTAATTGAAGTAATTGACGGATTACACCCAAACGTAACATAGCTTACACATGAAAGAAACAACGTTGAAGGATTAACCACACGCAAGCGTAACAATTAACACGTAAGAAACACACATCAGGCTTTATATGGGAGCAACAGTTGAGGGATTAGTTTCAATTAAGCGTAATTGTTAAAATGTGAAGAATGTTATTAATTGGTTATATGCGAGAGAAATGGCTAACGAGATACACGTAACAGTAACAAATGACGGATCACACATAAGCGTAACAGTCTATGACTTATACGTAAAAGCAACAATTAAGAATTATACGGAAATTTCACCAGTTCTAAATTGCACTTATAATTTTAAGTATATGCTAAAATATTGGGAAATTATTGAAGAGTTTTTTTGCAATAACACAGTTAATTTATGGCATCATAGCTGATGATCTAAATCATGAGTCATTCACCATTGATCTATTCATTTATTAATTTAGATCATTTATTGCTCTATGCAGACTCTCATTTACCCTTTCCTACTACTAAACTGATATTTTAATAATTGAACATTCCAAAACCGATAGTTCATTACAATACATATATCGTTATTGTTGTACTGTTACTATGTATACATTAATACTGTATAGATATTAATACTGTATATACGCCGTTACTACTGTAATAGTTCTCTAACTGCAATTTCGATAAATGTGCTATTAGAGATATAAAATACCATAATTTGGAAAATTAAGCGATAAATGAAAATAATGTGTGGATGTATGAATGTATGTGAATATGCCTACATATATATGTATGTGTGTATGTGTATGTGTGTATGTGTATGTATGTGACTGTATGTAAATGAATGTATGTCTGTGTATGTCTGTATTTATTTGTGTATGTGTGAAAATGCTAAAACAATTTACAATTAGGGATGATAATGGAATGATGTGAATTAAAAAAAAAAAGCAGTCAATTTTCCAAGATGTCCTTTTTTTTTTCCAAAATTTTCCAAGATGGATTAAAAAATTCCATTACTTGCCTAAATTAGATTAGGACTAAATTTTTTTTTTATAAATTAAATTTTATGACCTTAAAATTAAGTTAATAGAGTATGAAAATCAATAGCTTTTTAAAGGCATGTATACATACCATTTAGGCTTTATTTCTCGATGATGACAATTTTGTCCTTTTAACAATTTTTTCAAATGATATATGTGTATATTCCGCGTTGTCCATATATATATATATATACAAAAATGTATGTACACACTGATTATTCGATATATTTAATTTTTATTTTCTAGGCCAAAAAAATAAATCCCTAATGAAAGAAATGGCCTAGTCATAAGCATTTATTTCGCTCTTTTTTTTTTTTTTTTCTTCGTCCGAATATTTTAATTCATTCATACTTGTCTTCAATATTATCATTATTACTGTTTGTTCTTTTTACCTAACCCATTCTTCTTTCCTGTGTTTCATTGATAAGCAAACAATTCCAATTGTTAAAATTAATCTATATTGCAATTTTTTCAATTTAAAAATTAAAATATATTTAATCAAATTTTTTAATTGATTTGATGGAAAGAAAAAAATGTTACAACTGGCATAAAAGTTATCAATCAATTATCACACTATTAATTGATCATCATGATTTCTAATGAGCTCTAGTTTTTTTTTAGTTTTTCTTTTTAAGTAATTATAATTTTCGTGTTTTTTACAATCTTTTAATTGAATTCATAATGAATTTAATAAAGTTGAAGGAAAATGAATTTTGTTTTTTACTAGTATAATTTTATTTTTAAAGAAGTACAATTCTTCCTTTTCTTGTCAAATAAACTGATTTAATGTTAGCATTGCATTTGCAATTCGAAAAAATTAAAAATTTGCAAATGAATAGAAAAGGAATTAAAAAATGAGTTTTTTCCAATTAATTAGATTTATTTCGATTTTTTTTTTCAATAATATGCTAAGCAATACAATGTATATGATATTGCCAAAATCAAACAATTTGTTTTCCGGAGTTTCAAATTTGTTGTATATTTTGTTAATTTAATAAAACAATACAATAGTATTTCAATTTGCTAATAGTAAAGTTTATTAAAAACAAAAGCTAGAAACTTGCTAAAATTTTTTAGATCATAAATGGAAGGATACTGTAATTTCATATTTTTGATTCATTAATTGTATGCATGACACATTCTCACTAATGTACAAACAAATAACTAAAATTTCTTTCAGTCTAAATTATGTTTTTTTAATGACACTAACAAATCAATGTTCAGATTAAAAAGCTTTGCGAGAAATTTTTTGAAAGGAATTATTAAAAATTTTAAAAAAAACATCAAATTTAAATTTCCATTTGAAAATTTTTCGCATCATTAATAATTTCAATTACCACATTTAATTTATATTTGTTTATTTGAATTTATTAAACTTCTTTATTTCCATATTTTCTTTTTTCACTTTTCTTTTCTCTTTCTCCTTTATACGACAAAAATTGTATGCTTCCAGCTTCTTACAGTATTTTCGGTATTTCTTTGCTTCTTTCTTCGATACATTCGATTAAGTATTTTATTGTGTTTTTAGATACAGGATTTCTTTTAATTTGCTCTATAATCCGAATCGGTTGTTCCTTTTTATCTTACAGCTTTCTCGATAAATGTCTTTTTTTTTTTCTTATCCTTTTAGAGAATATTTAATTGAAGATATTGTATGCTTAGCTTAAATAAAAGCATTACGATGCTAATATGTCATTCATTTTCTTCAAGTACTGTATTATTGTAATTACTGTAATTATTTATTTCATTTCCTATGATGTAATAGTCATTGCATGTATTTCTTTTATTTTTGGCTTAAAAAAAGAAAGAAAAATATATAACAATAAATGATAATATGGGATCAAAAAAAGAGTGAAAAGAAATGACAAAATAAAATAAATTAAATTAAATTTATGAGAGTGAAAAAAAAAAAGTATAAATGAATGAATGAATGAATTAATGGAAGAATGCTAATGCACCTTTTTTTTTTTCAATTCAATTCAATTCCTTCCAATTCCATTTATTTTTCCAATATTTAGTAATTAGTTGAATTTATTGTTTTTCTTTTCTCTCTCAGTTCTTTCTCATTTTTTTTTTTTTTTTTTTACAAACATATAAATTGAATTTGCAATTCAACTAACTACTTCTTCAATCATCTTACTCAATTTACTTCTTTTCCAGTCTACTTCATTTGGGTAACAATACAACAATATTACTTACTAACTAACTTTAGCTAGCTAACTAGCTAGCTAGCAAGATTCCTCCTAGTCTAATTATCGATCGAAATGTGTTAGAGAAATGAAACTAAAGCTTTAGCTCACTCATTTCTTTACATACATACTTTTTATATTATCTAAGCATAAACAGACAGACACACACACACACATACACACATACACACACACACACACACACATACACACACATACATAAATACATACACAATCATTAATCTATATATTACTACAGGAATGGACGGATATATGTATCTATGTGCGTGTATTGCTTATCCATCTTGGCTGTTTTATCAGTTTTTCATAGCCCTCCCCCGCTCCCCCGCCCTCTATTAATGCCTCATCTTATCCTCATTCATTTTGTTTTTTATCAACAATTAAATGCTATCACATCAAAAATTTTACTGATATATTAAAAAAGAAAACTTATTTCATTTCATTTTTTGCTTTTTTTTCATAAATTAATAAAATTGCTTTTAGATATTTGTTATGTTTTCAACGTGAAAATATATGTTTGATACGTTTGACGTGTAAAAATTGTTAACGTATGTAGTCTCAATAGAGCATTTCACGAGAAAAATAAATTATGTAAATATTATTCAAAATGGAAAATTTATTTCTTAGTATAATGCTACTATAAGTTAATGAAATTTACATCAGATTAACTTAGGTAAAAATTAATTTAATCAAATGATTACTTGTTGAAAGAATAGTATTATTTTGTTATTTGAAAATTTGCAAAACTTTTTGATTAGCATTTTAACAATGAATTTTGATAATATCAATGAAATAATCTTTTTATTAAGTTTTTTTTTTTTTTTTCTGTGAAATTCTTTATTAAATAACATTAATTTTTTAGCATGATAAATTTTATCTCGTCAATGATATGTAAAAATATCTTACTTTTTCCACGTGAAATTTTCTTTTATTTAATAATAACATGATTTACAAAAAATATCGCAAGTTTTTTGCCTATATCCAATTATTAATGCAACACTCAAAAATATTGCGCTTTTTTACGTGAAATAATTCCTTAATCAACCAATAATCTGTACAAATATCTCATTTTTTACGTGAAATTTTTCATAAATTAATAGCGCAACTTGCAAAGAAATTTATTGTGTGAAGTTTCTTATTCAACCAATAACGTTTAGAACTTTTTTTTACGTAAGAATTTTTATACTGTAAGATTTTTTACAGTGACATTTTTTACCGTAAGATTTTTTACTGTAAGGTTTTTTTTGCCTAAATTTTTTTAATGCAATGATATAAATTGCAAAATTATCGCGCATTTTGCCAGAAATTTTTTATCCAGTCAATAATATGTGAAAATTTCTCATTTATTACTACTAAAATACATTGGTATAGACTAAATTGGAATAACATACGATAGTATTGAAATGGTTTGGAAGTAATTAAGAAAAATTGACGTTCAAATTTTCCGTTTTCCGGTTATTTGTCATTAAAAAGAACTGAAAAATATTCGATAAAATTTAATCATTTTCTAAAATTGAGAAATAAAAGCCAGAAGTACAAAAAGCCTTGGACTGAGAAATAATTATAAAATATATTTACTACCAATTATTTGGTCGTTTTTTTTTGTCTAATTTAAATTTAGCTTTTTATTATTTGATCAAAATTTGTCACCCTATTTTAGTTAGTAACAGTGGTAATAGTAGTAGTAGCAGTAGTTTTAATAGTAGTTATAGTAGTAGCAGTAGTATTAGTAGTAGTAGTAGTAGTGCAACGATATGAACAGTCATGTTTACAATAGTAAGAAGTGTCTCAGTTATTGCTAATTAATTCTGTGAAATCAAAAGAAATTTGCTTTAGGAAGCAACATTTCTACATAGGTAAGAAACGATTAATCCTGGGGGATTTTTTTTTTGCTTCGATCAATCTTAAAATATTTATTTTTCGCTGTCTTAATACTTTCATTTGTATTTGTTTTAAATTACCAAAAGAAGAAAAAAGAAAGGAAGGCATAGATTTACTATTTCACTTATTTATCAGAATTTCACCAAAATAATTGTCATTTGATATTAATTAATTCATAACATGCTATTTCAGATGAGTCATTTTAAATAAATGATTATGATTTCATAGTTGGCTGATTTGAAATTTCAACAATTTCACACTTTTCATATTTATTCCTTTTTCTTTTCTTCCATTTCTAACTTATTTCAATCAAATCGATGACTTTTCATCGACAGGTTTGTGTTATATCGTCTTATGAATTATTTATAAATTTATGAAGTAACATTGATAAAAAGTATGTACATATATACATATACATGTATGTATATGAAAATTGAAGTTTTCAAATTTTTTAAATCATTTCAAAAGTTTTTAGTTCAGCACAATTTCGCAGCTAACTTTTACAAATAGCTCATCATAACATCATTCAAAATTATAATTGTTAAAAAGTAAAGCATACAGAAATTAAAATCAGAAATTAGAATTAAAATTCAAATTTGTTTTTTCTTCTTTTCTAGTCTCATTCTTTTTATACTTAACATTTATTCATTCATCGGATGTTTTGTGAGTGAAGGGGAAAAACTTAGCGAGGTTGTTAATTTTTATTATTAAGAAGAGTTGGTAATTTTTATAATTTAGCATCGAGAGTAAATTTTGGAATTGAGTTGAAATAACTGTCAAATTTAATATTATTTCTTTTTAGTAACCATTTTTAGTAATTAATATTCTTTTAGAAAAATTAATATTGCTTATTTCTCTGTAAAATTTTCTTTAAACTTTTGTTAAATTTTATTTTTTGTTTTGAAAATTTCGAAGAAAAAGTTTTAAACGAATTTATATCTTTGTATAAAATCAAAAACTTAGAATATAAATCATTTAATGCCATACAATTTTTTTAAGGGTAGTACCGATTCGGATTTTAGCCGTCGAGAAAGTGAATTAGATTTAGATGAAAGGAATCGGGAAATTTTACGTCGTGATGCGGAACGTTCCGCAGCACTGCAACTTGAGCGGGCTAAAGTATGAATATTTTTTCAGTAGTGCTATTATTACTAAAATTACAAAATTTTTTTCAGCAAATTTAATTAATAACAAAATTTGTATTTCATTTCATTTCTAAAATAAGCTTTTTAATTGATCGTACAATTAAGTGAGAATTGCATCTTTATTTAATTAATAATGAATGCATATTTTCGGTTTTTTGATTTGTTAATTCATTCGTTGTGACCTAATTTGAATGACGAATACTTAATAGTAATAGTGATAGTATAACAGGTAGTTGTAGAGTTGTGCAACATCGAGGAGTGTTCTTTCGCAAATAGTAATGAATACTTCAATTTGCTTCAATCGGTTGATTTGATTTTCTTATGTTCTTCCGCAATATCTATTGCCTATAATCTCAATGTTAGCATAGAAATAAGACGAACAAAATACCAGTTATTCAGAGTTCTTTAATCATTACATTAAAGTAAGAAGTATGAGCAAGCAAATTTTATTTAATTTATTTCAAACAATCAAATAAGTAAACAATTAAAATATTTGAAATAAATAATTGACAAAAACTAAGTTATAAATAAAAGAATTAATTTTTCTCCTTCAGAATTGTTTTTTTTTTTTGCTAAATTTTTACATTTAAAATTTTTTTAATTTCAGTATAAACCGGTAGCTTTTGCTGTATGTACAAATGTGGAATTTGATGGAACATTGGATGATGATTCACCTGTACATGGTTGTGCTGTATCATTTAAAGTTAAAGATTTTTTACATATTAAAGAGGTAAGAGGATTTCTTTTTTCTAAATTTCATCGAAACTGGAAAAATTAATTTCAGTGTTTTATCATTTAGTGCAATGAAAATTCGAAAATTAAATCGGATTAATTTAATTCAAACAAATTAAAATTTAAATTTGCATTTACTCTGAACACTCTATTTTGTTACTATTTTAAAGTATTTAATTTATTTATTTAACACTTAAACTGTAAAAAAAGAAGAAAATTTGAAAAAAAGTTAAGAATATTGTGAACTTTCTCATTTTAAAATTTAATTAAATTTGTTGAATTTTAAGAAATACAATAATGAATGGTGGATAGGACGTTTGGTAAAAGAGGGACATGATCTTGGTTTTATTCCATCACCAGTGAAACTTGAAAATAATCGACAACAAAATATGAAAGGATTAAAATTGTACGTTGAAATGATCGCTTCAATTTGTAAATTTCGTATTTTGCAATGATACATCACAAAACTTATATATTAAGTAATGATATTGTATTGAAGATTTTATTTTTAGGCTATCTGTGAATAAATCTTTCATTAAAAATTACTTCAAGTAAAAAGTTTCAATATTTTTTAGTCAAAAAATTTATTTTGCAATATAATTAAGCTGAAATATGAACAAAAGGCGAAAATTGAAGTGATGCATTTTTCAAAAAATAAAAGCAATTGTCTCATTATCAGTAAAACGTTTGCTCCAAAGTTTTTTCCCTTTTTTTTTTTGGTTTCAATCCCCATAAGTAAGTGTTTCTTTTATTTTTACTTTTTTGTTAATTGAGGATGTGAAATCTTTCTTTTCTTTTTTTTTAATCAATAAAGCTTGACTAACTTCTGTTAAAATTTTTCATTACTCGTTTTTTTCAGTAAATCAGCAAGTATTACAAATTTGGCTAATTTAGACGATATGATGCCGCGAAGTGGTTCACGTGGTTCAAGTCCTCCTACACCAGGTGCATAAATTGTTACATACGACGAAAATTTCGTTTTAATCACTTCATCAATGCAAATATAATATTTACTGCATACTCTCACACATTTACTGCATACTCTTTAATTAACATTATGAATTACTGTAGTGTAAGAGTTAATCATGAATATTATGAATGATTTGGAAGGCAACACTTTTACGCTGGAATATCACGGCGTATTTTTAGGAGGTGAATTGGAAGAGGAAGATAATAAGGAAGTACATGGTAAAAAAATCAGTGATTTAGTTTCTACGCCACCACCTCCAGCAAAAGAAAAAAGAAAATTGATGTTCAAAAAGGTAAGCTGTACTTTCAGAAGCCAAATTGAAATTTGAAAATTAAAAATTTTTGAATTCAAAACTTTAATAAAACAGAACTTCCAACTTTTGTCTCTTCACTAATTTTTCTTTTTTTTTGCCAAGTGTATTTAAAATAGAAAATGAGAAATTTAAGCAATTTGATGCAACTTTTTTAAATTACTGGAATAAATTTGTTGCAGCAAGAAAGTTTGCCACCTTATGATGTGGTACCATCAATGCGACCTGTTGTCATTGTTGGACCATCATTAAAAGGTTATGAGGTTACGGATATGATGCAAAAAGCTGTTTTTGATTATCTCAAACATCGATTTGAGGGAAGGCCAGTTGAAATTGAAAATCATTTTTTTTTTTCATTTTTTTGTTAGGAAATTTTTTTTAAGACTAATGTTTTAAAGGTTTACTTTAAAAAAAAAAAATTGATAATTAAAAATGAAGATAGATAAGAAATAATGATCATAATATACTTAAATATATGCTGCTTTATTTCAGGATAATAATAACACGTGTTACCGCTGATATATCATTAGCAAAACGAACATTGATGAATAATCCATCGAAACGGGCAACAGTGGAAAGAGCAAATTCAAGATCAAGCAACAATTTAGGTACTGATATTTTTAACAGGCAGCAATTTAGGTATTGATATTTTTAGTGTGATAATTTAGGTATGGCTATTTATTATTTTAGAATGACAATTAAGGCGTGAATATTTCTTTTAAAAATGGCAATTTAGATATAGCTAGCTATTTCAATTTAGGTATGAATTTTTTTTTTAAATGACAATTTAGTATGGCTATTTACTTTAGATGACAGTGTTAGACATAGATATTTTCCCTGAAAATAATTTAGGCATGCATTTTCTTTAGATGACATTTGAGTTACAGATATTTTCTTCTTAAACTGACAATTTCGGTATACACACATTTTCCCATTGACAAAAGATGACCTTTCGTGTTAACTGTCATTGCATCAATGACCTTTCGTTTTAACTGCTATTGCAATATGAATAATACAATTCATGGTAATAAGTTGTTATTTCAGAAACTTTTAAAGAAATTTTTATTTGAAATTTTTTCACGATGCATGCGTAATGGAAATTAATTATTTTTAAGTTTTACATTACAGCTACATTCATTTTCTCTTTCTTTTTTTTCAGCTGAAATTCAAGCAGAAATAGAACGAATATTTGAACTAGCTCGATCAATGCAACTTGTCGTGCTCGATTGTGACACAATCAATCATCCATCACAGCTGGTTAAAACATCACTTGCACCAATTCATGTCTACATCAAGATTAGTTCTCCTAAAGTAAAGCTTTCTTTTCGAAATTTTTTTTCTGTTTTCGGAAAAAAATCAATTCGAAAATGAAAGTGCGAAAACTTTACAACGTTTTAAATCGATTGCTTTACCTGAAATATAAAATGTAATACATGAAAGGTAAATAAACTGGTTGGATCACTTCATTGACCTCAAAGTTTCTTAGTTCGTTTTTTTCTTCCGGAAGAAATTAATTGAAATGAAAGTGTAAAAATTAAAGCAGATCATTTTATCTGAAATGTAAAATGTGGATGGGGAGATAAATAATACATGGAAGACTTTTATTAAACTTTTGTAACTATGACAGCATTCATATTTCGGAATTTAATTTCAGGTTCTTCAAAGGCTTATTAAATCAAGGAATAAATCACAAACGCGAAATATGAATGTACAAATGGTCGCAGCTGAAAAATTAGCTCAATGTCCAGTGGTAGGCTTTTGCAAAATGATTCAAAGAAAAGTTTAATTTTTTGTAAAATTTTTTCAACTGAATTTCTTTCATCTTTTAATTTAAATAAATGATAGTTAATTCGTTGTTTGGAACAACATTTTTCTATTTTTTTTTTCAATTAATTTTTAGGAAATGTTTGATGTTTTGTTGGATGAGAATCAATTGGAAGATGCATGTGAACATTTAGCTGATTATTTGGAATCATACTGGAGAGCGACACATCCACCAGTGAAATCACCACCACGAATAAAGCGAAATCCCATGGAAAACCGCGGACCAGCAACGCTATTTACACCAGAACAAATAATGCAAGGTTAATTGAATATTTTTCTTTTTTAAATTTTTGAAAAATTTTAATCGAATAAATTTAAAATTTTTGAAATTGTAAATTTATTTGGACAAAATTGAAACATAATAAAGATTACATAGTATAAATTCAAAAAAAGAAAAAAAATCGAGAAATCTTATATATTTTTACGCAAAATTTAAAAATACTTAATTTCAATATGTATTATAATTAACTTGGAAATGAATAAAATGTAATGAAATTGCTAATTGCAATTTAGGAGTGGGATCGTTAACAATGTCACAAGTGGTTTGTCCACTAGATGTGAACATTCCACCATTAATGCGACAACGGAGTGCACAGCAACAAAATCCAGTGGTAAAATTTTCATACTTTCACTTCCAACGCTATCCTGTATATGAATTGTATTTATAGGTAGTGTTGGTAATGTCTGATGTTAGCGGTGTTGTATTCATATAGATAGTGTTGTATTCATATTAGTATTGTTGGATATAAGTAGTTTTCAATTTATCTAAGTAGCATAGAAATGATGGAAATGAAATAAAAACTTTGTTCCATTAAAGGTATAAATAATAATTTAATTGCCAGAGAAAAATATTTCATCATTAAATATTTCATTATTAAATTTTTTGAACTATTGAATTAGCTCTGTTTAATTCGTTTTTTTTTGTCATAAATCCTTAGCATACTTTTTTCGTAGTAAACTTATTCAATAAAATCTTATCATTCACTCCAAATTTATACTTATCATTTACATACACTTATCGATGTTTGTTTATTTATCTATTATTATTCATATATATTTATTCATTGACTATACTCATCATTTATCTCTAATTGTCTTCTATCTGTACTTATCATTTATCCACAATTATTATTTATCTGTATTTATCACTTCCTATACTTATCTTCTATCTCTGCTTATCATTTAACTAATATTTATCATTTATCTATGCTTAACTTTTGTCTCAATTTTTTCATTTATCTGTATTCTCTGTTTACTATCTATACTTGTCATTTCTTTATTTTTATCATTTATCTGGACTCACCTGATATCCATACTTATCATTTATCTGGACTTACTTGATTTCCATACTTATTATTTATCTATATACCTATCATTTTTATTTAATTCCATTATTGCACCCTTCGTTGTCAAGATACTACTCACTCAAATTTAACATCGAATTATTCAAAAATTAAAGATTTAATTAATTTGTCTTACAAAAAAAAATATTGACTTATTTAGTTTTTTTAGCAATCACCAAAATTAAATTACTAACCACACTTGTATTGCTGCATAGTACAAAGATGATGAAAGTAATCTTTCTATCTCTCTCCTATATTTTTTCATAAAAAATTTATTTTCAGTTACTATGTGATGAGCGATTAATGCACAGTTCCAGTTTTTCCAAAGAACCATTGCAACCATCTGTTCCAATGCAACAAAATATACCCCAAAGACCGATGAAGCAACAACAGCAGGAAGATTTGCAAGGTTTTGATGAATACGATGAAGAAGATTTCAATCGTGACAATAATTATGAATATCATAGTAATTATCATTACTAAATTTAATTTGTTTCTCTCAAATACTGCTGTTGCTACTACTGATACTATTACCAATACTACAGATTTAACTTATAGATGATAAACTGAAACGTAATGATAGTAATTAAATTACTATGCACATGAAATCCCTTGTAGAAACTTTTAATGTAATTAATTTATTGCTTGCAGAAACTTTTTAATGTAATTAATTAATTTATTTCTAGACGTTTAATTACTTTTTATTTTTCCTTTTAAATTTCTATTCAATTACTGTAGCAATTATAAAATAGTTACAATAATTAATTGACAGATTATTAATATTTCAAAAAAATTAAATTACACAGTATTTGCAAAAAACAAATTGCTCTCTTTGATTTTCAGGCTAAAAAATTTTATTTTTTAGATTTTATTTTTTTAGAAATTTTATTTTTTAGAATAGATTTTAAAAGATTTTTAAAATTGTAGTTTTAACAATTTGTTTTTTTTTTATGAATGAATGAATATTTCTTTCTTGGCTTTATTTATTTGTTCACATTAATGAATATTGGTTTGACTTAGTTTATTCGAATAATTTCTCTTGGCATAGTTTGTTATTATTTTTAGATACATTTGTACTTTGTGCCTTTTAATCTTTTTTTCTTCATTGTTTTTCCAGAATAAAATATTTTAAGAAAATCGAAGAATTGTAACAAGAAAAAAACAGAGAAATAGAAACACTGGAAAATTCCAGAAAAATTCTGGAAAAAAATTCGAATAAAATTTTATTACAAAAAACTGAAATATTTTTAAGATGTAAACATGCATAATTCAAAAATATTCGATTTTTTCAAAATAATTATTCCATTCAGTAAAAATTTTGCATTACAACTATTAAAATAACATTCAAATTCTTAATTACAAAACCTTTTTTGAAAATTAGATTTAAATTTTGGAATTTTCATTTACTGTGATAAAAAAGAAATTATGACTTTTTTTGTAATTTGATAAAATTATTTGGAAATAAATTTGGAATATGAGATGAAAAAAATTTTTCAGAAATTTATGAACAGACAGAATTTTATTAATAAACAATCAATAAATCAATAGCTGAACAATAAATTTATTAATAACTAATCAAGAAATCACAGCTGATCAATAAAGTTATTGGCAATCAATTAATAAATCAACGGCCGATCAATAAATTTATTAATAATCAATCAATAAATCAACAATTGGTTATGTATTCCTCGAAAATAATAATTGAATAATCATTACCTTTGAAATCTTAATCTTCTTGCAATTTCTCTTTTTTTTTAATCGTATTTTTAATTTTTTAAGTTTTTGTTTCTTATCACTTCTTTTTAAGCACCTGTTGTTTTTTAATCAAAGTTTCCTGTTGATTTTTGCATGTATGATTCATCTAAGGTAAATGTCAAGTAAGGAATAGGAATAATTTTCGCTAACAGAGATTATTTTGCAAGTCAGACAACGTGTCTAAACTATACAATATAAAGTTTTCGATGATACCAAAATTTTGCATCTTTCTGGTTATCCGTTTACTTTTTTTTACTTTTAAGTTTTCTCTTGAGAGATTGGCGATTTTGAGACTTTTGGTTGTGATCCTGTGATCTTAGGTGATTCGATAACAATTCCATAAAAGTAAATTAGCTTTAATTATTGTTATCATAATATATTTCGAAGCATTTAGCGTATTAGTAATAAATGTTTGAATTATCTTAGTTTAGAATTGTTATTTTTTTGCTTTCTTTAATTAAATAAAAAATTTCCAAAAATTATTTCTTTTTAATTAATTACATGTATTACTATTTCATTCCATTGCCTTTTTTTTTCTGAAATGATTAAAAATTGAGATAATTTATTAGAATAGAATTTTGTTATTTGCACGTTGGCGAAATTTCTTTTATTTTAATAAAAATTTTTCAAAAATATTTCATGTTAAAACAGTAATAGAAATACTAAAAAGTATTACATACAAAGAAACAAATAAATTCAAATCAAAAAAAAAAACCATTTAGCAATGAAAGAGAAATTTTTAAACGAAAAGAATTGTTCAATTGGAAAATAAAAAATCTTTTAATCAATTCAATGATTTCATTTTCTTGCATAAAAAACTTTCTAATCAATTCAATTAATTGATTCTTTTGTATGAAAAATTTTTTAATATATTTTTTCCCTATCATTTATATGTGTTTTATCTTATCATTTACCTATGACTTAATTACTTATGGTAAAAAAATTTCTGATATAAAAGAAAACAACATAAAATGAGAACAAATATTTTTCTTTCATGAAAAGAAAAAGAAGAAGGAAATGATTTGCAGGAAAAAAAGATTTCTGGTAATTTTTCTCATTTAAATAAAACTGTTCAATTAACTTGTTCACTACCACACGAATCTTTTGCTTCGTTTGCATCAGTTTTAATTCCATACGGAACGCCAAGTATGAGATTGGCAATACGTCCAGCTTCATATAAACCCGATAAATATGCTCCATGAATCTGAACATATTTTGAATGGATAAAAATGAAAAAAATTTAATTACAATTAATTGTATGAATAATTAATTATATGAAGATACCAATACTTATATGAAGATACCAAAAGAAATATTTTTAAGATGTAAATTTTAATGACAATAATATTGAAAAATTTAGTAAAAAATATGAGTTTTAATTAATTATCAAATAAGGGAAATTAAGTGAAATCTTAAAAAAAAAGGAACTAATTAAATTAGACTAATTCTAATTAACCGTTCCAGGATGCTCTCGGCAGGTATGCTCGCCAGCAAAAAAGATTCGATCACAACCAGCTAAATCTTTCACTGGTGCTGCTACATTATCAAATGCATCCACTGAAATTTTAGTTGGATAAGTAAACAAACTTTAATCTTACTAATTAATTGAGCGAACAATTAACTAGTTCGATTTTTGCATTCCATTTTATTTAAAATTAAAATAAAAAAATTGGAAATTATTCTAATCCAATAATTTTCAAATTGAGAAATATTGAGAGAATTTAAAAAAAATAATCAAACATATAGCTTGAAATAATTAATTAACCAATTAAGTAATTGATTCAATTTTTCAACATATTCTGTAAATGAAATTTCCAAATAAATATGATGCAATTAAATTGCAAAATGGCAATTTTGCAGAAATAATTTGAACAAATGATCAAATTCTAACCTTGACTAGTCAAATCAATTAATTAATTAATTATACAACTAGCCAACTGGTTTTTTTAAAAATATTTACCCTAAAGGAAATTTTCAAATAAACGAAATGTTATTGATTAATGAATTATAATTACTATAAAAAAAGTCTTACAGGTGCAATTTGAGGGAACATAACTGAAAGCGCCACATGAAAAACGATCTGCTCTCCAACGTGTTATAATTACATCTGTTGGCTAAAAGAAAAGCAAAAATTTAAAAATAAAAAGAAAATTTCAGAATAAATTTTAGAAAATCAAAACAAAATTTTAAAACTTTTCAAAAGAAAAAAAGAAAAACTTCAAATATAAATTAGGGTAATACCTATTACATCAAGCTATTCTAACATAAATTAATTAAACAATTAATTATTTACAATTTTCAGTAACATTTAATTTTCATTTATTATACTTAGACTATTATTAATTATTCCCTAATGTGAAATTTTTCTCACAAAAATATTATATTTATAAATATAATTAAAATTTTTTCTATCCTAATTTTCTATCTGTAATATCAGCGATCGATTAATCGATTGATCAATCATGAAAGATCGGTCTTTTATCTTGATAAAAAAGAAACTGAGAAGTTTAATGCTGAGAAATAGCATTATTGATTAATTTGCCGAAGTTTATATTTTGAAGTTTCCGTTCTTGTATTTTGAAGAAAAAAAAACCATACCTCTTTTGGACATGCTGGACCAAAAACAGCAGAAAGAAAACTCATAATTTTATAAACAATAATATCATTTGGTGCTTCTTCCAATGCATTAGCCGAATCACCTGATACAAGTGCCATTAGGATGGGTTTATCGCGATGAGCTTGAAACATAAACATTTCACCACGACTTGTTGTACACCTGCAAAATTGGAGTTGTTAAATTTCAACTTCGAAAACTATCTGATATTTCATACAATAATAAGCAACAAAAACAAACCAAAAAAAATCAAATTAATTAATTAGTAAAAAGAAATCAAATGACAATAATATTTATCATCTATTCATACCATTTCTTGCATATAATTAGTCTATAACTTAAACATTAATACTAATTAATTAATTTAATAATTACAGCAAATTACTAACATTGTATCTGATATTTGTCCAAAAATACGTGTATTCTCCCAGAATGGTTTTTCGAAGAAAAGCATAATCTGCAAATTAAAAAAATAAACAAATTAATAAATTAAAATAAATAGTCTTTATTAATTAAAGTCACAGTTATATTAATTTATGATTGTAACACAAAAAAAAACCGATGAAAATGAAAGTTTGAATTCATAAAATTTGTAATTCTCCAAAAACTGTAATTCTTTTAGAACTCTTCCAAACATTTGTCAAATAAATCTTATAAAGAATTTTTTTTATTTTTACCTTGTTAACATTTCCAAAACCAAGCGAATTAATTGCATCAATTTTCCAACGCGGTAACTCGGGATAAAATAATGGTGCATTATTGCGATTTCGTACTGATCGTTTAAGAACACCAAGTGGTAATGTACACAATACGCAATCACCATTAAAAATTACCTCACGTACACCATTCACCAAACATTTCACACTCACTTCTAAAATTGTCAAATTTCAAATTTAGCTTAATTATAAGTTAATTAATTTAATTATCCTAATTACTTCATTGAAACATACAAAAAAAAAAAAAAATCTATAAAATTTCAATTCAGTTCGTGGTGGAAATTCCAATATATTTCATTAAAACTTTCAAAAAAAATCACGCATTTTTTAATAACTAATATTTTTTAATGCTTATTTCAAATTTCTCATTTAAAATTTTTGAAAAATTTTCAAAGCTAAAAAACAAAAGATCAATAATGTTCCCACTAGAGAAGTAATAGTTGCAATTAATAAAGTAATAAGATAATGATAATGAAGAAGTAAAAAAAAAGACGAACTCCCATCAACGTATTCAATTCGTTGAACAACATGATCAAGATAAATATGCCAATCACTGGAAAGTGTGATCAAAAATTTGATTAAACCTTCAGCAACTGAAAATTGAAAAATTATTTTGAAAATTAAAATTGTTCAACAAAAATCTGAAAAGTTTAGACATTTTTTTGTTCTGTTCAAATAATTCCATTCTCATAAATTATTTTCGGAAACGTTTAAATAGATAAACGCTATTGTCTTCTAAGCTATGTGCTTGCATAAACAAAATTTTTTTTAATTTAAATTAAAATAACATTTTCAAAAAAAGACTTTCTGTGAAAAAAACAAACAAAGAAAGAAATAAACATTTTTGAAAATTAAAATTTAAATTAACTATTCTTTTTTTTTCTTCTCCATTTTTTACATTTGTTTTTTGAAATTTATTTCATCTTTTTTTCCCCACTAAATGAAAAAGGTCTCTTTCTGACGTAATGTAAAAAAAAGAAAGGTATAATTTATTGATAGGGTATATTACTAGTCGATTTAACGTTGAATGAATGAGAATGAGATTGAAGTATGGGTACTTAAGGGTTAAAGGTCGAGTAGCACTTGTCCATTCTAATTCTCAATAAAAAAACCAATTGCATCCAGTTGAGTTGTACAACGAATGAAGAGGAGAAAGATGAGAAAGGAATGAGAAATAGGCAGTAAAATAGGATAATAAACAATCTTCAATATTCACTCTTAAACCAAATTATCTGAGATTTTTTCTCTTTGAAAGCTTTTCCTTAAGAGTTTTATCTTCAGTTGTTCAAGATCATACTTCTAACATTTGCAGCAATGTTGGGAAATCCTCTTTTCTATCCATAAAGATGCAGCAAAAGTGACAAGATGATAATTGTCCAGTGAAAAAAAAAAATGGATAAGAATAAGATTATTTAAAAAATAAAAAGAAAAAAATGAAATTTATAATTAATAAATTTGATCAAGATCATGATTAATAAAGAAAATGATAAAACTGACGCGATAACGATTAGATTAGTGGATAATGACAATGTTGTTGATGATGATAATAATAATGATGATAATGATGGTGATAATACTGAAATCCCTAGAAGGTCATTAAAAGTTGTTTTTAGCTAAGGGTTATTTGAATAATCTGTCTACAGTAAAAGCCTTACAAAAAAAAAAGTTTCTGGACTATACATAATGATGATGATGACGATGATAATGATAATGAACTTCCTAAAAGGTCATTAAGCATTATTATAACTAGTAATTATTTCAAGAACCTGTCTACAGTAACAATTTTACAAAGAAAAGTGAACTGTGACAAATCAATAAGATAATTTAGTCTCAAATGATGGTAAATTCTCATCAATGACCTTTCAATATTGAAAATATCTCGATCAAAAAAGACTGAAAATAAAATTTAACCTTTACAAATGAAAATTAAATCATCTCTAAATCTATATCAAATATAAATGAACTATTAGAATTGAATTAAATTAACAAATGAAATAAGTTGAAAAAGTCCAAAAATAAAAGCTGAAATTTCATAATTTTTATAACAAAAAATAATTTAATATAGATTTAATTCAATTTAATATTTCATTTCAAAAAATTGACCAGTTTTTTTTTTTTTTTGACCACAAAAATTGACCACTTTTTTTCTTTCTTCCCTTTTGCACCATAACTTCTTGTGAATGTGTAAAGAGGAAGAAAATTATCCGCCATTATATTTAGCTCATCTGATCATTTTTTTTTTTTTTCGTTGTGAAGTAATAACTTCAAAAAGGATATGTGGAGCTTATTACACAATTCACACTGTTTACAATAATGATTGCTGCGCTAATAGCAAATAGCGGCGACAGTGAAAGTGATGATGGCCATTATCCATTATCCATTAGAGCCCATAAGTAAGGTATATTACACATCATGAATAATACAATGATAAGTATCCTTTTTTTTCATTTCCTTGAAACCTTTTTAAGGCCGACAAGCCATATTTTAATATCAAACAATCATACCGCCAGGAGTATTTCTTCGTGTGCAAAAAGATTAATTAATTTTAAAAAATGATAAAATACTATTAAAATTTAAGAACTATCATACTTTTTGCATATGTGTTATTATGATTATAATTATTATGTAATTTTTTTTTTCTTTCTACATATATTTATAAAATTTTTAATTGTAAATGAATTTAATAATTTTTTCTTTTTTTTTTTTTTTTCAAGGTTCGAAACTAACTTATATGTAATTTATTCATTTGTTCAATTTACACACTGTTTTCAGCCTCTCCTCACCCAACCGGAATTACAGTTGAAATGATAAATGACCATGGAATCCGAGATGATACAGGATGATGTCAAATTTGCATAAATAAAAATGGTGATAGAAATAATTGTCACAGTAATGTATAATATGATATCGTTCAGACGGAAATTGAACAAAAATCGTATAAATAGCCTATCAGATTATACAAAAATTGCTCATTCTAACATAACATAAACCATCCGTTATAAGGTATCAACATATAACTACTACTGATGGGTTAAAACAGAATGCAAATGTATTTTACAGTGATACAAATGCTATTGAAATTTGAAGGTCTCATATAACAACTTGCAAATAGTAAACATTTTCCCCATCATTTCAGTCCTAGAATTAATTCATCAATGTCACAAGCAACCCACATACATACACACATACATACAATTATTAGAGTTAAATGATAAAACTAAAAAAAAAAATTTATAATTATTTAAAATATATAAATGTAAAATGTTTATGCGTACTAATTTAAGTTTTTGAACTCATATTTACTTAAAAATAGCACAGATAAAACAATTTATAATTAACATTGTAATTAACTTGAACGATTTTCAACGTTGCAATACATTGCTATGACAGTAAAAATTTTTATATATCAAGATTAATTTATTTTGTATGTAATTATTGTGATAATACAATAAAAATACTGCTATGACAATAAAGATTTTCATATATCAACAATGACTTATTTGTATGTGATTGACTATGACATATGCGGTTGACTATGATATGTTATTGACTATGAATAAAGATTATAAGTAATTGAGATTAGCTTTATTTTATTTGATTGCTATGACGATAAAAAATTTTATATATCAAGATTAATTTATTTTGCATACTATGACAATAAGAATTTTTATTTATTCGGATTAGTTCCATTCAAGTTTTACTTTATATCATACAACGTAATAATATTTACCATAGCTCTTTTTTTGCTGCAAAAATTTTAATCAAATTAATTTTAAATATTTCATTGATTTAATAAAAACAACAGATGAGAATGAATGAATGAATTTTTCAGGTTAAATATCATCAAAAAATGATTCTTCTTAAACTTTCTTCCATCCTCTCCTCTATCACTTCTCAATCTTTTTTCAAATAAGCTTATTATATTCAGATATTAATCTAAAAATCTATCGTATCTTCATGAACTCCCAGAAGTAATTCATTAGGGAAATGAATGAATGAAACATATAAGTACATTACTTTCCCATCCATAATCTAATTTGCATCTTTTCATTTGACCTTTCATTAACCTTCTAAAGTCTTCCTAATGCTAGGCATTTTTAAGAAAATAATATAGTGCCGAAAAATTTATTCAAAAATTTTCATTAAACAAAATTATTTTTATTTTTTTCATTAAGAAAAATTAAAATTAAATTTTAAAATTAAAGTTATTGATGAATAAAAAAAACAAATTGATCGAATAAATATAATTATCTGTTAAAACTATGATTTTGATAAAATTTTCCTAAAATTCACTAAATAAAATTTAGGTGCAAAAAATTTTAGCTTCAATTTAATATCACTTTTGTAATTTATTAGCGATAAAAAAAAAAGTTATCATAATATTTCAGTGAAATTGTCAACAATTTAATTGATAATTAAAATTGGAAATAATTAAGACTTCAACCAAATTGTTGCAATTGTTGTGTCACCTAAAAAAAAAAAGTAATTTGACTTCTGCTTAGCATTACATTGAAACAGTACTGATCTTAAATGATACCTGATATACATATTATTTACTTCTACTATTACTTTAAAATAGTATGAACTTGAATGATACCTAATATATATTGCTTAATTCTACTTCGTATTACTTTGAAATAGTACTGAACTAGAATGATACCTAACATATTTATTATTTGTATAAACATAATAAATAATCAATTACCAAGATTGAATTCCAGTTAAATTTTCAATAGTTGCTTAAAAATTAAATTTTGATCAAATTGAGAAATATGGAAGAGATAATTAATTTCCATTAAAGGAAAGGAAAAAAAAACATTTGCAATCAAATGACTGATTGACTGTTAATTTCATTACTCGGTTAATTGAATAAAAAGAAAATAAATTAACTTAAAAAAAGCATAGGCAAATGAAAATGAAAAAACTGAATGGCAATAAAAGTGATGGAAAAGGATGAAAAAAAAGCAAAAAGTAATTTGCAATTTTTTTCACTTCAAAAAAAAATATAATAAACTCGTTTCTAAAATTTAATTTAAATACATTTATATCTTGCTAAGGATATACCAATGAAATTTTGATTAAATTAAAAATACGAAATGAAAAAAAAACAACGACGTTAATTTATTAATTTATTTAGGAATTAATTAAAAAGCTGTTTTTTATTCTGAGTAAAATTTCAAAAAAAAAAATCCTTTATTTAAGCCAAATGTTAATTTGATATTTTTTTTTGGCAAAATAAATGCAAATCATACCGTAAATAAAGAAAGTGACTGCAAATTATACTGTAAATAAATCAACAAAGAAAGTGAATGCAAATTATAT
Organism: Mansonella perstans; assembly: GCA_037074765.1. Lineage (NCBI taxonomy): Eukaryota > Metazoa > Nematoda > Chromadorea > Rhabditida > Onchocercidae > Mansonella > Mansonella perstans. The sequence goes on from JBAMDO010000110.1 coordinate 162,242, forward strand.
TGTAAATAAATCAATAAAGAAAGTGAATGCAAATTATATTGTAAATAAATCAATAAAAAAAGTAAATACAAACTTACTGCAAAAATTCAATAAACAATGTTTACTGTAAAATGTTTTTAAAAAAATTAAAATCAACCTCAAAAAAGAAAGAAAATTAATTAAAATTATAAAATAATATTTCGAACAAATTTTGCTTTTTCACTTGCCTTTGTCATTCATTATTCGTTTGAAATTTACTTTAAAATATTTTAATTAATTTTGAAATTTTAAATGCATTCCTTTACAGTTTTGTAACAATCGCATGTTTTTGATTTGGTCGTGAAAAATAATTTAATTAGTTTTACTGTAAAAATATGTAAAACACATAGCAATTTACGTGACAATCAATAATTTATAGAAAGTAATTTTAAAATTTAATGACTTTTGAAGAAAATTTCGGAAGTTTTACCTTTCGTTCTTTCATTCATTTCTTTCTTGCTTTCTTTCTATTTCTTTCATTACAACAACTCGTTACAACTGTCTTTTATCTTACCGTTTTCAAAAAAGACACCGCAAAAAAAGCAAGCCAAATTTAAAATCATTTTGTTTCCAATACCATTTTTAATTTATTGAAGATTAAAATGGTTGTAGAAAAAAAGTATAGGATAGTGGAAAGAAAAAAAGAAAGGAAATAATTACAGAATGTATTTAATGATCGGATCATTTAACGGAACCAACGATGACTGATGCTGAAATGAACTTACGGCGCGATTTTCTTTGCTTTTTTTCCCCCAATGATTTCATCTCGCGAAAATTTTAAAATTTCAAAGAATAAAAAAAAGGAAACAAATTTTAATGAACAATAAATATGAAAGGTGAAACGATACTATATTGTATTATTTCAGTACTTGGTTAATTTCCTTTACAGTAATATACAAAAAAAAAAAAAAACTCAAACATCTTTAACATCTTTTTAATTGTTATGCTAACATAATAATATATATAGTATTGATTTTTCAAATAACATTTCAATCATTTTCAAAATTTATTAACACCAAAGCAATGAAATAATTCTACGGAAAAGTAAAAGAAATTCATTTCTAACTTTAATCTTTTAAAATAGAATGATGTAAAAAAAAAAAAAGAAAAAAAAACTGAAAAGATTATGAATGATTTATAGCCACAGTAATCCACAGTAATCCAATGGGAAATTAAATTTTTTTTTCAGCAAAAAAAACAAAGTTGAAAAATGTTTTAGAAAAATAGCTCTAAAAGACTGAAAAAAAACAAAAAATGAAACAATTAATTCATATTTTGAATTTCTTGCACATTGAAACGTATATGACATTTTTTCTTTTTCCCCTTATACTTTTTATTCTGATGTGTTCTTTCACGTTTTTTTCACATGTCTTGTCACGTTTAAAATTATTTATTTTTCAGTAAACTGTACGAATTATCTTATTTTCAAAAAAAAAGTACAAATTTAAATTATCAATTTGAGTAAAAAATACCAATTCAGATTATCGATTCGATAATTCGATTTTAAATAAATGATAAGAAAATCTTTCATGCATTATGAATTGTACTTAATTAAACACTTGCTTTAAAAAAAATTTTGAAATATTTTTCTTTCAATTGCAAATTTATTTTATAAATATAATTTAACCAGGATATCCGCAATATTCGGTATTGTAATTATAGCACATAAAATTAATACAATCGAAGAGTCCATCTGACCATAATGGCCATTTGAACAATTTTAACATTTCGAATATCCCAACTACTTCAAATGAGTCGTTTTCTTTAAGTTCAAATTTAATTTTAAATTTAAAATGCTACACAAAATTTTTAACTCATCATCATTTATCAATTTAATACAGTTATTTTTTTTCATCAAAATGAAATTTTTTATGAGGAAAAAAGTGCAAATAAATTATTAATTAAATTAATTACCAGTCGCATTAAATTATTTCCAATTTCAAATTATTTTTTACTTAAATTAAAAATTTAATTACTTACATTTAAATTATTTGAATTCCAATTTTTTTTTACTATTATTAGTAATACAGCAAGAAAAATCCCCAACAATATTACCTTAAAAAAAATTAATTGAACACCTATTATTATTACGAATATTGTTTTTTTTCCATCTTTACTTTTTCATTTTCAAACTAATAATAAATTTTTAAATGAAATTTTTCAAATTGCAATTTTTGAATAACTCTTGATTGAAATTTTAAAATTGAATTGAAATAATTCAATGCCTTTTACTTCTAATTTCTTCCTTCCTTTTTTTTTTAGATCTTATTCCTTTTTCTAATTATTCCAGCTATGAAAAAAAAGGAGAAAGAAGAAACTGATTTTTTCTTTCACATTAAATTACTGTTAATTTCAAAAATTTCAATTAAAAAAAAACTGAAGAGAAATATGTTTTCGTTTCATTTTTTTTCCTGTTGTTCTTCATTCTTTTCTTTTTTCTTGTTCTTCTATCATATTTAAATTAAATTAAATTTTTCAAAAATTCATTTTTGTTCCACCATCACTACCACCACCACCATCACCACTGCCACCACCACTGCCACCACCATCACCATCACCATCACCACCACCACCACCACCACCGCCACCCACCACTACTACCAACTGACCAACCTTTAAACTACCTTTTCTTAACTTAAAGCAAATTACTTTTACTATTTTCTTTCACAGTACTTTTCCACTTTTTTTTTCAAACTTGCAAAATCATAAAATTATAAATTTTAGCAAAGGAAAAAAAAACTCGCAAATTTCATAAATTTCTAGATTAACTTAAATGATAATACCAATACTGCTACTACTACCAGTAGTACTACTATTTCTGCAAAACTCTCTTAGGAATAATTTAATTTTTAAAGTAAGACATATCGAAATGACTTGCCCTATTATTTTTTGCCCACATTTTTTCCCTTTGCCCCGGCTTGCCCACACACTTCGCCCCCTCTTCCATTCGTTTCACCGTTCCTGCTCCCCCACGCCACCAGCCCATCTTTCTCTCGGGAAGTGAAGTATTGCAAGGTAAAATTTGTGATGGATGATAAAATTACAAAGTATTTGTGATACAATCATTTTTGATTTATCAGAAAGAATACCGCGGTAAAAAAAAGAAAAAATCAATTCTCCCAATAATTTCAAAAAAAATTTAAAGCTTATTTAAATTTGAGATTTTAATAGATTTCATAAATTTGTTTTCTTTTCTGTTAAATTTCATCTTTTTCATATATATCAGTTATTTGATTTATTTTTTATAAACATACAATAAATAATCATTCAATTTGTTTGCTTCTTCCTATTGTTATTAATTATCTTTCTTTTCTTTTACTAATTTAATTTCATTTTTCAATTAATTTTTTTTTTGTTCAAGTCAAACTTGAAAACTTAAAATATCATAATAATTATTTTTCTTTTGTCAAAAATTATTTATTACTATTAAACAAGTAATTCATTTAGGAGGGATATTTAATAACTGAATTTTTGAAGTGGAGTTATTTAAATTAGTATTTGAATAAACGAAACTATTATTTCATTATCATTGTTACTGCTATTGTTATTATTAATAATATTATTTCTAATACCACTTTTATTACATTTATTATTGCTGCCATTATTTTATTATTGTTTTGTTACTCTTATTATTATTGTTGTTGTTGCTGTTGTTGTTATTATTGTCATCATCATCATTATTATCATTGTTATAGATGTAATAGTTGACAGTCATTGTTATTGTTATTACTATTATCTCTGTGCTATTAGCAATATTTGAAATGATTCTTTTCGATTGTATGTCAACAATAATATTTTCCTTAATCATATTTAAATATCAAATCTTTGAGAGGTTTGCAACCTCAATCAATATTGAATTTGCCTGAAAGTGAAAAGGAGAATGAAATAAAGAGATTAGAATAGAAAAAATTAGAATTGATAAAAGAAAGTAAGGGAGAGAGAGACAGAGAAAGAAAATGAAAACGGAAACAGATGATTGTAATTAAAAATAATTGATTCATTTAAAATTTAATTTTTCACTCTTATTTTTCCAAATTTTATCGTTAATAACAACAAATAATTTAGTATTAATAATAGATATTAGAATTGGATTATTTTCCATAAATTATATAAATTAAGTAAAAATGAAAAAAAGATAACATATTCATATCACGAATAATTTATTCATTTCAAATTCAACTTAATCCAAAAGGATCACAAAAAAAGTATTAAAATTATTGAAAATAGTTCTAATAAATTTATAAATAAGTAATGAAAAAGATGGAAAAAAAGGAAAAATACAGTTAAACTAAATGATAATGAAAAGTATTATTATTATTGTTTTTATTACTATTATTATTATCATTATTATCATTATTAATATTGTTATTATTATTTTGATAAGAAGATAACAAAGACAAAAATAAAAAAAAGCAAAACGTATTCTATTCAACAAATGTTATTCCATATAATTCATTATTGATTTCATATTTAAGCAAATTAGCAAAAATCATTCATGCATTTAAAATTAGGATGACAATTTAGGAAGAAGCTTATTAAGAAATGAGAAGATGAAATTAAAAGAATGATTCATGTTGATTGAAAAATCTTTTGATATGCCGAAACATGTGGATAATAAATCTAGAAAAGAAATAGCAACAATATGTTATCTTGTTGTTGTTACAGTAGTGCTAGATAGCAGTATCAGTTGTATAGTAGTAGTAATAGTAGTAGCTATAGTGATTGCTATTCTAGTGATAGCAGTTAGTGTGATGACAAGATTGACAGGATTAATTGTAGGAAAAGTGTGTAGTATGAATATAAAAGAGGTGTCACAGCGTGACCTATCATCTTGTTGCTCCTATCTTCCTAAAAATTCTTACCATTCTTCTAAGAGGTCGAGAAATTACCATCCCTCATTAACAAATTAACCCGATTCCATTGCTAGTGCGCTCAACCATAAACAAATTTTTCAAGCAATTTTCTTATTCTCTCTCTCTCTCTCTCTCTCTCTGTCACTTCAATACTTCTACTAGAATCGTCTACCAATAGTCTATCTGATATTTAGTTAATTATTTTTTTGTAATTTTTTTATTTTAATGATATTTTTGCTTTGGTGTAATTTATGAAGAAAGACTAAATTAAATTTGAAATCAATATATTTATGCATATATAATATTTGATACCTATTAAATTAGTTATTTCTCAAATTTAATGAAAGTATATTTCATTCAAAGAATAGCTTTTAAGGTTTGTTTTCAAACTCGTTCTCTTTGTTACTTATTTTTAAAGTAAGTAAATACATTGATTTTATCCTTTATTACTTTCTGCTATTAAAATAAATAACTATAACAATCTCGATTATTTTATACTTTTGGAGTAAGTATAATTGCTTTATATAAAATTTTAATGCAAATGGATTTTAACCAAAATCTTATCCAGAATCCATTCTTGTAAAGCCTTAAAAATTAATAATTCAAACTGTTTTCATTATGCATAAAAAAAAATACAATATGGAAAAATGTATTTGCTTATTATCATGTTAAAAAATCATCAGTATCATTATTACTATCATCATAATTATAACCACGATCAATACATATCAAATCACGATCATCAACATTATCATCAACATCATCAATATCATTAACACTACTATTATTAACATTATCATCATCATCACCATTATCATTTGCCAAATACCGAAAATGAGTCATTTGAGCAATTTAAATGGCCATACTCTCTGTTACTATTATCATTATTATCTTCCCTTATGCTCTTCTCGATCCAATTAATCTTTCAATTAATTGGCACTTTAAAAGCAATCAAAAAATCATTTGATTGGCTTTAAAAAAGATTGCGATTCCAAAAAGCGAAAAGGAAAAAATTTTTATAATGTATGAAATTTAAAAAAGCATCATCATCGTATAGATAAATTTAAATGATGGCCATTTTCTTTTATTGTAAAATTATGTGTCTCTTTTACATCTCTCATTTAAATTAACATTTTTGTAATTTATTAAATTATTCATTTTCAATTCTGCTTTTATTCGTTTTATTCCATTCAATTTTTTGTCTTTAAGAATTTGATTTTAATTTCATTCAAATTTTTACAAAATTTTTTTTCTCCCATCCCTAATCAATGTCTCTATCAAAATTCAAAATTAAATTCAATTAAATTTTGATCTTATTTTGATCAAATTAAAATTTGTTAAATTTATACATCACCCTCTTGCTGCTGCTGCTCTCTATGTGATGAGTTATAATAAATATTTAATGATCAAATATTGAGGATACAAATGTTGTCATCCATAATGATATTGTATTTCAGTTGAATAGATTAACCTTTTAAAATTCCCTCTGGATTAATGTAATCGGTGTGTGCGAAGCAATTTCTCGTCAATGTTTATTTCCCATAATATTCCAAACTTCTTATATTATTCCCATTCATCTACTACTTGGCAATTTATATTTCAAACTATTAAAAGTTAGAGGTATTAAAATTCAAAAATCGTAAAAATTTATTTCATTCAAAATCTTTATTCTTCAAGTAATTTATTCAAAACAATAACTTTACTCTAATTATTTATCTGATGAATAATTTTTAATTAAATAAAAACTTTTCCATTTTTTTTTGTATCAATTTTTTTTCAACAAAAATTTATGTAAACTATAAATTGATGAGAAATAGGTCAGAGAAAAATATGCCAACAATTCTCACAATAATTATCATCGTATCGTATCAGATAATATCATGAAATTAACCATAGAATGATGCTAACTTCAAAAATCATTAAAAAATAGAATAATTAGTTCTTGCTAGATTATCGCCTTAAGAAAGTTAAAAAATAATATACATTGAAATATTTTTCATAGTTCTTAGGTCAACAATTAGTTCATCTGCAATTTTTTCTTTTTTGAAAATACCGTAACCAAAACTGTAACCTTTTTTGGTTACGATATTTGAATAAGATTGTATCGTGGTCATTTTAAAATACCGTAACACTATTATTCTTTGCAAACTCGATAAAAAACAAAAACTTTTATATTTCTTACTTAAAAATTAATTTGTCAAAAAAAGTTTTTTTTTTTAAAATGCTTAATTCCTGAATAAGAGCTATTTCATATTTGAACCTTGTTCTTATTATTATCGATAATAATAAACATTATCAATCATTATCATTATCATTATCATCAATGTTTATTGTTTATCATTTCATTTTGATGATACAATTTTTGTCTTTCTCTCTTTCTTTCTCTCCCTCTCTCGCTTTTCTATGTCTTGTAATTAAAAAGGATATTTATTTTATTCTGTTCAAATAACTAATAAAATAAAGAAATCGAACAAAATAGATAGAGCATTGATGGATGAATGAATGAATGAATGAAGAATGGGATATTACTCGATTTTTATGGACAATAAAAACTTAACGAAAAATCTCTTCCACTCTTTAAAAAACCTTTTCTTTTCGCTTTTCTTTCTCTCTCAATTTATCTGTTCGTTCTACAACCAAAAACTATTAATCCTACAACATTTCAACATTTTAAAACAGCTGTTTGGTTACCATTAATTTCTATCCCAAAACACTGCCATTCTCATTTGAACACTAAAAAATCATTTCTGTTCATTTCAATGTTATTTATTTTCACATCTCTTATTTCTGGTACTGTTATTGTTTATTTTATTATTGTGTATGTGACAATTATGATATGGAATATATGTGGTCATATATTTGGATAATCTGAAATTAAACACTCGATGAACTTTAACCTTACCTTCTCTCGCACTACTAATTACGATGATAGTATGAATTTGTGGTTTACATGCAAAGTTCAAATGTTAGCAAAATAAACACTCTATGAACTTTGACCTTAGCTTATAATGATATAGATGCAAGCGTAAGTTCCAAAAATTGTGATAAAAATAATCGTTAATTTTAATCGATAATTGTTCTGAATATTTTAAAAAAAACTGATATATCAAATAACTTTAAAAATTTAAAAATAGAACTGATTGATATATATATATATATAATTAATTACTTTTGTTATATTTTTCATTCGAAATTTTATTTACTTATTTTTCTGAAATTAACAAAATTTAAACTACTTTTATAGTTACAATATATTTTTGATACATATGACATTTTTATATATTTACTCCAATTTTTCTCTACCACAAAAAAAAGCTTTGTTAATTTACTAAAAAATTTCACATATTAAAACATAAAAGAAAAGTCCCTCATTCTTTTATCTTTCCAACTTTTTCTCTCATCTATTTTTAGATGAGAGAAAAATATTAATTAGCAGTAAATGGATGAATATCCAAAACTGTTGAATTAATCCATCTGGGAATTTATATTTTCGTTCATAATTATTTCGAATTAAATAAAATGAAATAAAATTTAAACCTAAAAAAATTATTGAAAATTAAAATAGTTAAATGAAATGTTAAATGCACTGAAAATAAATGAATGATACAAGTGAATGAGAGTAAATGTGAAGAATTTTTTAAATAAGATTTAAAAGAAGTTTTTAATTTAATAAATTCAAATTTTAATAAATTTTCATATATTTCCAAAATCTTTTTTACCTTCATATACGTTCAATGTTCAACAATTATTGTTATTTTTCAATCATTCGCTAACCTATTATCGAAATGAAATATTAATAATAGTAACATATAATCAATTATGATCAAATAATTTAAATAGATAGAGATATAACTAATACATTAATATTATTCAACAATTTGTTTATTCCAGAAGAGATCGATGAATGAATAGATAGATCTGATAGGTACAGATAGATATGAGAAGATGAATGAATGAATAGAATGAATGGAAGGATGGATGGATGAATGGATGAATAGACGAATGGATGAATGTACTCTTTAATTACTCTTTTAAAATATTGTTAAATTGTATTTGAAAAATTTTCCAACTAACATTTTAAGCAAAATATTATTTCACCTTTTTTTTTTTTAAATTTTATGCAACGCATTAAAAAAATTTTATGATAATTAGATTTATTTAAATTTAAATTAGATTATAAATGTAATTATTATAATGATAAATATATTCACACGTTTTTTTTTGCAATTAAATTTTTTTTCAAAAAGAATTTTAATTCAAAAAAATCATTTATTAAGTTTTATTTTCAACAGTAATAGGAAAACTTAATCAATTATATCATATCTTTTAATTAGTCATATTTTCATTTAGTTTGTTTCCATTTAATCGTTTCGTTCATTTTTTTTTCTTTTTTCTGTTACTTATTTGTAAAACGTCTAGGAAGAAAGAAAGGTTAAACTTATACAGTAATAATGATAATTAAAAATAATAATATAACATTACTTTTATAGTAGTATAATGCGTAGACTACTATAATAATAATAGTATAATGCGATAACGATAATGTATGTGCTTAAGAATTACTGCGAAAAAGTAGTGATAGCAAAAATAACTATTATTAATGCTATTGGTAGGAATAAATCTTAGAGTAAATAGAGTAAGAGTAAATGTTAAATTAAATTATAAGTAAGATCGTTTAAAAAATGATTTATCACAGAAAAGAAAATTTTAATGATTAAGAGAAATGAAAAGAAGACTTTGGCTATTTATTCGGAATTAATTAATTTATTCCTTTATTCTCTCTACTACTAATTTCTTTTCTTTCCTTTTCATAAAGTATAAATTTAATTACAGATTTACATAAATTATCTATTTTCACTACAACTTACACATTTCATCTTGCTTTCCTCAAAAAAAAAAAAAAAAATAATAACTTTATGGTTATAAATTTAATTAATTAAAATGTTTGAAAAATATAACTGTTCATTTTCCTTTATCGCATTTTAAATTTTGCTATAATTTGATTATTTTAAATATAATACTAATGAAAAAAATGTCTTAATGCATTGAATAAAAAAATTTACTTAATCTAAATTAATTATAAAATTTAACTATGAGAGAAAATCTAGCCAATTAAAATGAAGAAAGTCCTATTTTAGCGTTAATTTTAATTAATTCAAAATATCTTATTGTAATACAGGGGAAGAACAATGCCTATATGAGAGGAAGAAGAAAAGATCTTATACTCTCGTATTTACCGACAGTCTTCATCAATTTAACCTTAACATACACTTCACCTGTGGTACTACACTTCATTTATTTAGTTTGTATAAATTGGAATTTTGCTGAATGGATCACAAAGTAGTAGTATGTTCTATTTGTTTGTCTATTTATTTGTTTACCTGTTACATCCATTTACCGTAATCATAATTCGTATGAAGGTATAAATTTTTTGTAATATTTTAAATCTATAATTAATTATTGAAAAAGATTATTGATGTATTCTGTTTATCTTTGCATTAAATCAATAAAAACTTTATGTTAATCATATTTGATGTATTCCATTAATCTAAAATGTTAACTTTGTGCTAACTTGATTTAATGTTCAGTAATAATAATTTATCATCTTACGAATGATAAAACCTAAAAAAAAATTTTCATTTAAAATTATCAGACAAAAATAAATGACAAAATCAATAATCATTAATTTAATCCCAAGTATATTTATTGGCTTATGGCTTCATGTCACATGACCTTTGCCTTGTAAAGGCAATTTAATAGAAAGAAGCTAACATCCTTGTCATTCAAAGTACTATTAGAAAAAATAGACATTTACTCTCTCCTATTTTATCCTTGCAAGAAAGAGCACAATGATTATCAATAATCATTAATCACATGATAGTTATTAGTCGGGATACTGTAAGTCTGACTAGTATTATCGATCCTAGTAATGGACATTATTAGCTCTGATACTAAAAATTTATGATAATGTTGTTTTTTGCATATTTCATAAGTAAATTGCGCTACTTATTATATATCTTTGAATATAAGCCCTAAGTATATCATACAGTTCTTATTATATTTTACTTGAAATTTTATTACTTATATGTTTCAATTAATTTCAAGTAATTTAAAATAAAAATTTCCTTAATTTATACATATAATAATTATCTCTGAAGTAATTAGTAATCGATCATAGCTATAATCCAAAATTATTAGTCATTATAAATATGATACATGAAGTGTAAATGTATTAATTAGTATACAATAATTACCTCATGTACATGCACAGATATATATTACTAAAAATGTAAGCTATAAATTTCACTGAAATTTTTTTTTATAAGATTAGTTTCGTTCCTTCTCTTTCTTTTTTCGTCTTCTTGTTTTCGATCTAAGCAAGCATATTTGCATTGGTAATAGAATTCGAAGAACAGGAATTGATTATTCTACCAAATTTATCCTTCGGGAATGCGAAAAACATTCATTTTCTAAACAATTCACATCTCTTTTGCTCTTCTGCCTTACAACTATTATTTGTTTCTACTCTTTTAGAAAATGGAATTTAATCAATAATTTGAATATATTAATATTTCTTAAGTAAATTCTTAAGATGAAACAAAAATCAAAAGTAATATCCTAAAAAATGGTAAAGCCATTTTTTTATACACTTAGTGTAATAACTTTTTATCTGTATAGCGTAATACCGTATTTAGATGTGATACCGTGCCTACATTCAATGTCATATTATCGTTGATTTAATTTCCGCTTAGTTTATACTTAAGCTAATGAAAGTAATCGTTTTAAGCTAAATAAACCATTTAGCTAAATAACTATTTAACAAACAGTATGAATTTGAAATATAATTAAAATTTCTAAATTTTTCAAATTAGTCACCGGTATCATTATGATTTGCTATTCAGTAATGGACAATACCTTTAGCAAATAACATTTAATCAACAGTTTGAATCTCTCAAAATTTTCTTGGATAAATTCTTGACGAAATAAAATCGAAGAAATGCTAAGATCTAATACTGTAATTACATCCAGTACCGTACCCACATCAAATATCGTACTTACATCCAATACAGTACCATTTTGGTTTTGATTTCCAAAAAAATTGATACTTACGCGAATGAAAGCTTAGTAGTTATATAATTATTTAACATAAATGTAACTTTGAAGTATAATTTAAAATTTTCGTTTTGTCACTTCAAATTAATCATCTGTAACTGATCTTAATATTGATCTTATGATATTGCTCCTTACTAATATAACGGATAGTTATAACATATTATCAAGCTTCTTGCATGTTGTACATATGTCTAGATATCACAATTAGCTCATATATATTTTTATCTTGGTTCACGTGAAATCATTTCACAATCATTCTCAACAATGTTTTAATCCTTACGTATGTACGCTGCATACCTTTATGTGTGAGTTACGTATCACGTATGCTGCACACAAAAATTTGCCTGAGAATTATTATTAATCACAAAAAAAAAGTAAATATGATTTGTAGAAAATGGAAAGTATTACTGTTAAATTAAAAAATTTTCCACTATCTTTTTTTTTCTTTTCTTCTTTTCTTTCTTCATTTATTCCCTAATCTTGGCAATCAAAAATTTCCAATGATTTTTTTTTATTCTTATAAAAATAATACTTGCATATATTCAAGAAAAAAAAAAACTAAATGTAATCTCTATGATTTAGTTTCGTTACTAATTTTAGCCAGTTCACACTTGTAAATTCTCTAACAAAGTACGAAAAAAAAAATTATTGCTAAATATGAAAAAATTAAATTGAAGAAAAAAAGTTTTCCTTATGTTATTATAAAATAATAATAGTAATAATAATAATTATAATAATGATATTTTCTATGCTTCAATATTTTTCCACTTACTAAATTTTATTTTTACATTTTCTTAGCAAATGAAATATTTTTAATAGTTTATATTAATTTCAATTAATTAAATATAAAATTTTGTATTGGAAAATAAAATTTTTTTTAAATTAAATTTTAACATAAACATTTTATTGTAAAAATTTAATAAATTTATTTTATTCATTTGTAAAACTTCAATTAATAATTTTCTCTTCACTTCTCTTTACTTTCCTTTTACAATTATACATATTCCATTGTTTAAAAGACAAATTGAATGAAAGTTGGTTTTGTATGTTATTAATCAAAAAGTTCAAAGATTATCAAATTGGAAGAAATCTTTTTCTCTCTTCTCGTTTTATTTTTTTTGTTTTTTCATTCTATTACTTCATTAAGAATTTAATGAAGGATTTTTCATAAATGCTTTATCAATAGTTTTAATGGCTTATTTCATCTTTTTTTCCTCTATGAGCTTTTTAATTTCTTAATGCTCAAATAAATTCTTTATGCAAAAATATTAATGGATGGAAAATTTTTTGCAAGTCTGAAAAAAAGATTTAATAAAAATTCGTTATTGCATGCATTACAAGTAAGTAAGCAAAAAAAAAAAAAAAATGCATGCGTATATTTGTACACACATTTTATATTTTACTTATAAATATAGATTTAATTATAACTTTAATTATCATTTGCTTCTGTGTACATGTGTATGTATGTGTATGTGAGTGTGTGTGTGTATGGAAGTGTATTTTAGTGTGTATATATATGTTTATGTACATATATTTATATGTTTGTTTATGTATGTTGTATGTTTATGCTATTAATTTTCATAATATATGATGTATCATATTTTAAACATAAACATACACATATGTAGTGTGTGTGTGTATGTGTGTGTGTATGTGTATGTGTATGTGTGTGTATGTGTGTGTGTGTGTGTATATATATATAAATGTGTATATATTTGTGTACACTTGTATGTATACATGTATGCATGTGTATGTGTTTATTTGTGTACATTTATTTCTATTGTAGTATACAATCATGTTTTAAATACAAATATACAAAATTTCACTTTGTTACTTCAATAAAATTTCATCTATTTTTGTGTGTATATTTGATAATGATGATGATGAAAGTGATGAAAATAATGATAAGGAGTAGTGCTTAAAGAGGAAAGACAAATGATGATTTGTTAAAAAAGGACATCACACATACTTACTTAACCATTTGTATAAATAAACTTCAAAAGCAAAAGGATCCATTTATTGAATTTCATAAAATTTCATTTCTTCTTTTTTCTTTTCAATCTCTTCCACTCTCTTACATCACCAATATTATTCGCTTCAATAAAGAATAATAATCAATAAATTTTAAGTTTATTTAAATTTTTAAATAAATTCTATTTTACACTATTTGTGTTTTAAATAAATTTAATTTAAATTAAAATTTTTAATTGCAAGAACTACAAATAAAATAATGCATGAAAATTTTTTTCCACTTTCTTTATTTTTTTTTTTTAATTTCTAAAAATTTCATTTGCAATTTTTAATTTTTCTATTTCAATTTATTTTTAAAGAAAGATTTTTTTATAGAAAAAAAAATTCATTCATTTATTTTTATTTGAATAAATCATCAAAATGTGAGCTTTTTTAATTTAATCTCAAAAATTCAAACAATCTCAAAATGTTTGTTTCTAATTTCGTTGCACATTTATCTTTATTACTTTTAATCAATAAAACAAAATTACCTTATGATTACTGAGTGTGTGTGTGTTTTTTTCCATTGTTAACAGGATTAGTTAAAAGCTTTTGAAAAAGTTTTAAATTAATTTAATACAAAAAAATGTTCACTTAAATTATTCGATATGAAATTTTTAATAAACAAAATTTTACCTGTGAGCATTTACTTATTTGGAATAGCCGAATTATTTTAACAGTTGCAAATTTTGGCTCATTCTAGAATGCATCCTGTAAACTAGGAAGGAAGCATCATGTAGAAAGAAATTTGCTTCTAGCAAACTATCAATTATCAGTTTAATTAATAAAAGTTATCAGCCTCACATTACATTGCTTATTATTGATTTTCATGTTATCTATGTTTATCTCATTGGTTTAAAATAATTTTGTATCTGTAGAAATTACAGATATAAAATTAATCTTCCTATCTTTAATAATTTCATTAATTTTTAATCTGTGAAAAAAAAATCAACCAATTATTTCTTTATTTATTTTACTTCTGTTAACAATAGCAAAATGTAAAACTAGCATTAATTTTCTTTTATTAAAAGAAATATTTTCCACGTATTCTCGGGGGAGGGGTAGGGAGAGAGCGGGAGAGAAATGTAAGAAAAAGAAAAGAAATTTTGATCATTCTATACTATTTGCTACAACTATTACTAATACAAAACAATATGAAACTACTAAAAAATAACTGAGTATTAATTTTTATCAATTTCATTTTATTTTATTTTTTTTGTAATTAAATTAAACTTCATTTCTTTTATTCTTTTTTCTTTTTCTAATCCTTTCTTCATTTCTTTTCGTTTTCGTTTTTTTTTTTTCTTTTTTCCTTCCTCTCTTTTAAATGCTATCATAAAAGAGAAAATAAGAATAAAATGCACAAATTTCCCATTTCCTTATATTTGAAATCAATAGTAAAATACTGGAAAAAAGAACTGCTGCTGTTATAATCATTAATTAATGATAAATACTACTAAAATATACGATGCCATTAGTAATTCTTTTTATTGTTATTACTACTATTACTATTACTATCATTGCTATTATTAAAAACTTATTTCATTTCATCATGCAAATCTTTTCATCAACAGCTAAACCACTACAATGACCAATCATTAATGGTCATTGTAGTAAAAGTTTGGGAAGAGAAGATGACATCTAATTATTAGCAAAACTAACTGACACACAGTATCAAATGACATCAATCAAACAACAACATTTTTCATTTCCATAGCAATTCGCTTTTTTCATTTCTTCCTTTATAAAAGCTAAATCCAATACACTATAATTGTATGATGGTTATACTTTATGATAGTTATGCCGCAGCTACTTTATGATAGGTATAATTTATGTAATTATGTTAGTTATACTTTATGATAATTTATAATAATTGTACTTTTTAGTAGTTATAGTTATGGTAGCAATATTTTATGATAGTTATACTTTATCACAGTTATGCTAGTTATCTAATGATAGTCATGCTTTGTGATAATTATAATACTTATGAAAGTTATGCTTTACAGTATATGATAATTATTTATAGCTATGATAGCAATACATTATAACAGTTAAAAAGTTATTACTTAACTATCATAATAATAAAATTTGAAAACTGAATTTTCATTTTGTAGTTCAAAATAAGTAAAAATTTTCAAATATTATAATGCATAATAATAAGATGGTTGTTTTTTATTTCAATATAAACTGCATATTATTAAATTATTTCAAAAAATAAATAAATAAATAAACTATGAAGAAATTCATAAATCATCTTATCGACTGCAATCCAAGTAACTCCAAAAACAATCAATAAGAATAATTTAAACCATTCAATTAATTAATTAATATTTGACAATAAATGAGAGGAAGAAAAATCACTAAAAAATAAAAATTAAATTTTCCATACTCATATTTCACGCATTGTAAAATAATTTAATAACTAAATTACATAACTTATTTTATCACTTGTCATTTACTGTTATGTAATAACTTACTTTATCACTTATTACTTATTATTACAGTTATTAAAAATTTAACAAATATTACTTATTAAATTATTCAATTAATTAAAGAAATTTGTTATTACACTTTTTTTTTACCTTTTCTTTTAGCAATATGAAAAATCATCCGTCGATTAATCAATTAAAAATTCATTTATTTTAATTTTAAAAAATTTATCAAAAATTTTCAAAATTTAACTTTTTTTAAAACTTTCACTCAAAGTTTTGATTTTTTTCTGTACTTTTCTAATGAAGAAAAAAGCAGTCTAATATATTCAAAGTAATAAAGCAAAGTAGTAAATTGATTATGATAATAAGCCTATTGGCCATATGCATTTATTTATTGAATGGATAGTACGCAAAAGTCCTGAGCTAATCAACCAGATGTGAAACTTTATTATCATTTTTTTTCCTCCTCCTTTTCTGATTAAACTTTATGAAATGCAGGAAAAATGAAACAGAATTAGAAATAATGAGTAAAGAAAGAGATAGAGAGAGAAAGAGGTAAAATTGAGGAATTTTTTTTTTTTAATGTGAGAAAATTATAAAAGGAGGAATTTAAAAAAAAAAAGGAAAGAAAAATGAGAAAAAGATTTGAAAAACTAAGAGACAGAAGCACAGAGAGATAGAGAGGAATTTTGACAGGAAATAGAAATGAATTTGAAACGATAAAAGGAAATAAAATGGAAAATTTTAAAAAGTCAAAATGAAAAAGAGAGAAATTTGAGATAAAAAAAAATTTCAATTCTAATCAAAATAAACAATAAACAATCATATTATATCACAAACATTCATTGTATCTCTTCATCATTTTTATTTATAAATTTTACAGTCATTTCAATTTAATCTTTTTATTTTCTTTTTTTTCTTAATATTTTTAAAAACTGTGGTAATTTTAATTAGATAAATTCAATTCCTTCTTTTTTTTAATTTTTTTTTTTTTTGGTAAATTTATTAATATTATTTTGTCAACTCTGTTTATTTTTTTTATTTTTGATTTATCTTTTTCTTTTGGAAATTTTGAAATAGAAAAAAACAAATTATTTTTTAAAAAAATTAATAATCTATACTTTATAACTTTTTTTCTCTCTATCTTTGATTTTTTTGATCATATTCAACAATTGTATATTACTTTTTCCCCTTACATAGAAAAGACAAAAAGAAAAAAAATGTCGGCCAACCTTTGACCTTGTACATCAATTAGTAAATGCTAAATGGCGGAGAAGCAGAACAACACAATAACAATTCATTATTGTTCGAACATATCTTGTGAAGTACTTTTTACTCCTTACTTATTATTCACACTTACTTTTCTCGTTACTTTTTCCCAAACCAATTTCCCAAGTTCACATCAGCATATGTGTGAATGTTTTATTCTAAATCCTTCTAAAACATTTTGTTAGGGATAAAAAAAACAACAGAAATATTTTTCTGTCTCTTCATCATCAACACCAACATCATCATCATCAT
>JBAMDO010000111.1:0-177670 GCA_037074765.1 Mansonella perstans
GATGATTTTGCTACTAAATTTAATAATTAAAGTGAATCTGGTTTATATTTTCAGATTTCAATCAAATGCAACAAGTACATTAATCCTACATTTTGTTTCATTTTTTTATTTCGATAAACAAAAATTTATTTTTAGAGTGAACAAAACTGCAATAAAAACACGATTATAGCAACATTTTTGTCTACTTAGGAAATTTGTCATAGTTGAGAAAATAAAAAAAGGAATATAAACACATTAATAGAAGAGAATTCAAAGAGGAAATAATTCACCGCGAAAAATAATGCTTAGATAATCTAGAAACAAACCAAATTTGCTCAGAGTACATTCTAAATTCGATTCTGTTGTATTCAAACTTTGAGAATTTTAGTTGGAATGAAAATGAATCTGTGATTTTAAAGAATAAAAATATAACTCTTTGGAATTTCGTTTTATAGGAAATTTCGTCTCTTCATTTGTGTTTGATTGTAAAGATTTAAACTCATTCCAGTATTGTTTTAATGTAGGAATCAATTATAAGATCATCGCATTATAGTATCATGCGCTCATTACAGTATCATTACAGTATCATGAAGAGTTAGAAGGGACCAATAGGGATTGGTAACACTAGCAAACCATAAATATTTGGGCAACAATATCTTCTAATTATTTTTTTTCAATGTATGGCATCTGCAATATGCAGTATGCGACACTAAAATAAACAGTCTGTTAAACATGCTAAAGTATAGTCTTACTTGGTCACTCCTCAATTCAGCAATGCTCACAAAAGTATGCAAAAAATTTTATTTGCTAATTTTATAACTTCGCAATGTTAATGATATTTCACAAGAAAAATATCAAAATTCTTTCTTCATATTTCATCATCTTTTTTCGTTATTTCTTCCTGGAGCTATAACATTGGTAATTTTATTTATGCAAATTCATTTCGTGTCTAATTAAAAAAGGTGAGCGGGGAGAATTCGTAAAAGTTATCAGATTCTTGAATTAATCAATTATTAAATCTTAAATGATGCCTTTGTCAATTGCTTATGATCTAAAGATTCATTTCCTGCTTGACTTATGTCGTTTATTAAGCATGGACCCGTAACTATAAGTTGGATAATTTGTACCCTGGCTGCGCTTAATAGTATTAGGAAACAAACAGGGCAAATTATAACTTGAAGTCGTAATCACTATAGCTCCGTAATCATCTGTGATGCTAGGTTGGATTATTCTAGTTTAAAAGTCTGCTTTCAACATTTGATGAATTAGTTCTAAAACCTACCCCCTAATTCCAATTTCTAACAGTTGTCGGCCTGCAATAGATCAAGAAGACGAGATATACTGTCAGCTTCAACATATTTGAAAACGAATATATTGTACAAGCGAGTATCTGTATTTGCTGTAGATGTAAATCAAAACCTATTATAAATTTAGACATTAATAAAGTAATTTTTAAATGAGAAGAATTTTTAAAAGCTGTATCAGGGAAAATTAAGATTTGCCACGAGTTTGGGTGAAACTCAAAGCATCCCCCAGCATAGGAAGCATCTTCTAAAACGACTGCAGAAGTAATAGGGAACTTTTAATGACTGGAGGCATAAAATTTGCGCTTTTATGCTTCCGTAGTGAATCAGTAAGCATAGTCTGATTGATGAACGCATTGAAGCGATTCGGTTTTTTTTTTTTTTTTTTTTTTTTGAGAATTATTTAATTTCCATATTTCTTTATAAAAGGCTTAAATGAGTATAAAGAAATTGTTGTAAAGATAACGATAAAACTGGGTTTCAAATGACCAGTTGTTTTATTTTATGCGGAGAACAAATTCATCAATGATTTTAACAAATTTAACAATAAAAAATAATCCCTTGAAACATCTAATTTTGCGATACCGATAACCAAAAATTTCTTTTGTCAAAAATCTGCAATTAAAATTTAAAAACCTAAAAAAAACATTCGTTTAAATTGAGTTATCCAGATTTCGGTAATGTGAAAGCTATTTCAATGATATTGACATTTCGGTGATTTTTTTTGCAATGATATTCATCTATCTTACTTTTGTTGTTTTCCTTTTCTTCTTTTGTCGTAAAATGATTACGATGAAATTAAATGTTGCGGAAAACTCTCCAAATTTAAGGTAAAATTGTCAAAACATTCGCTCACAATCCAAAATTCAGCGCTGCACGATTTGACAAAAGGATGCAAATGTTTTTATTTGCTGGTTTTACAGCATTGTAAAGTATAAATATCATAATTCTTTCTTCACAATTTTCATTTTCTTTCGTCATCCTGATTCTGGAATAATAGAGTAATACATCATTTATTCAATTAAAATGTCGAAAAAACTTGCTTCGGTTTTTTTCGACTATTTCGTTTTTTTTTCCTGTTCTGAGACCTGTTTGTTTTCCGCATTTCATTGTAAACAGCTAAGAAATGGGTTGAAGAAGGTATGTATAAAGGAGATGGTGTGAAGGTAGCGATAAAACTGGATTTCAAATGACTGTTACTTTATATTAATAAATTCTTGAATGATTTTAACAAATTTAACAAACGAAGTTAATTCCTCGAAACATTTTGACTCTCGAAAGTCAAAAAAAAAAATGGACAGTTTGTTTCTAGAATATAAAAAAAAAACGCATCGCACATGTATTTAAAAAAAATTTTTAAAAGAGACATCAGAAGCATTTTCTAAAACAACAACAAAAGCAATAAAAAACTTTGAATGGTTCGAGACATAAATACATGTGCGATGCGTTTTTATTTTTATATTGCACTATTCGGTTGATTAAAATAATTCACTTTACGTTTGTCGTCCGTCTGAAACACTTTCATGATGTGACAGATAAATAATTTCGTAATCATTGGTGAACAGCTATGATATATTAAAATGTCAACTAAACATACAATTCTGCTGCAAAAAAAAAATCTTTGCCTAAGTATTTATCAATTATCTAAGATCATAACTAAATCTTTTGCTGGATGCTTGTCGATGTTGCTTAAAAGTGATGGAGTCCGCTCTCCGGTTTCAATTCCGGTACTATAGTTGACACCCCATCACCTAACATGATCACCTTTCGACACCTTCATTTCCTTTTTTTTTCGAATAATTTTCCTTATTGATAATTATTTGTGCTTACAGAAAGCTTTCATACTTAACCTGATTAACTAAAAGGGCGACGTATTCGAGGAGTGATAACTTTGAGGCGATGAGACCTCGGACTGTACCTAAGCTGAAATTGGAGTTGAGCACCGAGGAAGGATTCATCCCTTTTATAGTAACATCGACAAGCATCGTTGTGATAGCATGTATATATATATATATATATATATATATATATGTATCGTTGTGATAGCATATATATTAACAAAAAAACTAACAAATGCTATAAAACATTCATAAATTTCCGTTCAAAATATTTCAATTTTTGGATTTTTTATAATTTTAATTTGAATGAAATGCTCCATCTGTTCAGAATTGCTTATTTAATTAATTTCTAGCGACCAATCATTTATTCAAGTGAACTTGAAAACTTCAACTTGAAACCAGCGAATATAGAAAAACAAAAAATTCTATGTGCATGGAGCTGAATGCTATCTTGTTTAATTTCATACAGTTTATATACAAAGTACGTTTATCACTTCTAATGTTAACTTAGGGTGTTTGTTTCGTTGTCTTCTCCTTACAATGAAAAAATGGGCAACTTTTGAATTTTTTGAATAAAACCAGGCGATTAATGTCAATTATTTGTATTTGTTTCACATCCAAGTTGTTTATTTTATGCAACGTTGAATGACGTAATTGTGTTATAAGTTTAAAGTTATTTTGACATTTTACTTGTTCCGAAAAAACGGATCACGAATAACATCTTATCTGCTGCTATGTAGCATAATTGATAATTTATATAATTATGATTTCTGTTAATAATTATTTCACGTAAGTTTATTGGAAAGTATTCTCGTCAGCAGCGTCAATAAACTCTAAAATTTCTAAAATAAGGTTAACATTATAGTATATTTTTATGCTTTATGGGAAAAATAAGTATGGGATCTGTGGAATTAAGTATTACAGGAATTAACTGTATAAGTAAACGTTTATGTAAAATCAAAGTAACCGTAAATCATTCTAATCATTACACTTAATAAGGTTTTCTTCAGATCTGAGGACGGTCCTGATAATTGCTGCAACGTCAGTAGCATTTAAATATTTTTTGAATAAATTGTGGAATTCAATAACCTTTTAAATGTTTCTCAATACTCATCATTTATCATTATTAAATAAAAAGTAATTAAAGATAAACAAAATTTTCAAGAAAAGGAATATCCAAGACAGAAGGAAAATAAAGGTCCAGTGATAGATCAGCTGCGAAAGAAATAATATATGGTCCACATTTCCTGAAAATGAGGTAATATTCAGTTTTAGCTGATAAGCTTCTGATAAGATGCTCGGCAAATTACTTCACTTTTCGGTCAAGTTCAATTTTCTGCTGTTATGTTATTTAAGAGTTCTTTTGAATACATAGATGGATTAATGGTTACATATGCAAAAAAGTGGTTATTTATACGACGCAGATTTTTGGCTACATTGTTGATTAGGCAGGCTAGGAAATTAACATTTTCTTCTGGCTTGGACTAATGCGGAATGTTGATGCTTTTAAAAATGTTTGAATATCAAGTCATCGTGTCACTGTGATAGCATATATACTAACAAAAAAATTAACGAATGTTATAAAATATTCATAATTTCCGTTCCAAATACTTCAATTTTTGTATTTTTTACAATTTCAAATTAAAAAAAATGCTCCATCTATTCGTAATTGCTCATTTGATTAATTTCTAGAGATCAATCATTTATTCAGATGAACTTGAAATTTTCAACCACTTGATACCAGCGAATATAGAATAACAACAAAATTTCATGTGCAGGAACTAAATGTTATCTTGTTTAATTTCGACAGTTTATGTAAAAAGTACCTCTATCAATTTTAACCAGTCAAATTAGGGAATATTGAGGGTTAGAGTTAGTAGATATAATAATTTCAGAGTAAATAACAACAAAATATTCAAACCAATAAATTTTCAATAATCAGAATCTTTTATAAGCTATCTCTAGCAAACGCCTATGAATTACAAGTTGCTAAAAAATTTTTAACTATTGCGGAATGATCCTTTTTCATGATTATTGCAATATAAGATTTAAAAGCTTACCTTCAAAGGAAGAATCATCACTTTCCTTGACTTGCTTGAAATTTAGACATCATTATCATCCAGCGGTGGATTTAATAGTGGATTTAATAGTCCTGCTAATCGTTCTAGTTCATTGCGAAAGGGAAAGCAATAAATGAGCAGTAGAAGATATATTATGAATTTCATCATATTTGAAATCCTCTTGCAATCTGTAATGATGGTTTTCGTAATAATGATGCAAAGTTTTGCCTTATAAGGAAATTTACCTCTTAATCAAACAACAAAATTAGCTGTTTCACCGACCGATTAAGAGACAATTACACTTGAAAACTGTCTCAATCAAAACTTAACACATGAAACTAACAGTTCTTATGGCATTCTTCAAATCGAACAAACTCCAGGCATTTTGTTCAACAATGAAGAAGACATTGAAGGAATTATCAGTGATTTAAAAGATAAAAATTGTGATTCGTATACTTTAACAGCGGAATCAATTTATATAACAGATATTAATAGATTGTTCTGAGACCAGTTTATTTTCCGTATTTCACAGGCAAATAACAAAAATGGATTAAGACAGATTAATAAAAAGGAACTGATGTAAATTATAACAATGAAACTAGATTTCATCTATCCAGTTATTTTTTGCTTTACAAAGATTTTATCAGCAGTCATTTTTAATTAATCAAAACTTTTTCGGATTTTTTAATATGAAATAAATGATCGCTTATTTCAGTAGAAAAATTTGAAAACTGTTAAAAATTGATGAAAATTTCGGTGAATAGTTCTATGCTATTTTACTACAGAATTTGCTTTCTTTAATAATGCAATATTTATGAATGAATTCACTCATTTCAATGAATTCTAGCACATATATTAGACTAAGGTCGATAAAATTGCATTAAGGTGAATTATGGCCAAAATGAATAAAAAATCTTTGTTTAAATATCTACTAATATTTAAGATCATAGCTAAATCTTTTGCTGTGTATGCTTGTCGTTGCTACAATAAAGGGGATGAGTCTTTCCTCGGTGCTGAATTTCCATTCCAGCGTACATACAGTACGATGTTCCATCGTCTCAAAATTTTCACTCCTCGAACACGAAGCCCTCTTTATTAATAAGTAATTTTGTCTTGCAAGATTTAAGTACAAAAGCTTTCTACGTACACAAATAATTTATCCATGCCAGCAAGGAAAACTATTCGAAAAAAAGAAATGAAGGTGTCGAAACATGACAACGTTGGGTGATGGGCGCCGACTATTCGTACCGGAATTGAACTCGGAGAGCGGACTCCATCACTTTTAGAGCAACATCGGCAAGCATCCAGCAAAAGATTTAGCTATGATCTTAGACAACTGATAAATATTTAGGAAAAGATTTTTTATTCATTTTAGCCATTATTTTGCTTGATACTATTTTATCGACCTTAATCTTATGTGTATCCTAGAATTCATTAAGATGAGTGAATTTATTCATAAATACTGCGTTATTAAAAGTAGCAAATTCTGTAGCAAAATAGAATATAACTATTAATCGAAATTTTCTTCAATTTTAACAATTTCCAACTTTTTCGACCGGAATAAGTAATCATTTATTTCATGTTGAAAAGAAAAAATTTTGATTTGTTAAAAATGATTGCTGACAGAATCTTTGCAAAGCAAAAATAACTGGATAGATGAAATCTAATTTCATTACTATGGCTTACATCAGTTCCTTTTTATTTATCTATTTTATTAAGATAGATTAAAAAAATTTTGTTTTTTGTTTTTTTTTTATGTTTTTTTTATTTCAAGCTGAGCCTCGCTCCGATTTGAATCTGCCACAATATGTCGTTGCTGCTGCAATATAATGGCGCAATAGATGAAGAATGAAGTCAAAAAAAGGCAAGTGACAAAAAGGAATTAAGGCAAGGAACCGATGTAAATCATAACAATAATACTTGATTTTTTTCAACTTTTCAACCATTCAGTTATTTTTGCTTTGCGAAGATTTCACCAGCAATCATTCTTAACAAACCAAATTTTTTTCGAACTTGCTTTTTTAATGTAAAATAAATGACTATCTACTCCAATCGAAAAGGTTGATTGATTGCGATAAATTGAAAAAAATTTTGCATTCTATTTGTAGAGATGTCGTTTAAAGTTTCTTAGATGTTTAGTTTCACGAAATCGATCTGTTATGTTACGAAATAAATTTAAAAGTTAATCAAATTTTCTATTTTGAAAGACGATGTATTTCAATAAGACATAATAACAAATAAAAACAGTTTTAAACAAAAAATTAAAATAACTAAAGTGAACAATATTAACAATGAAAAGTAGAAGTATGTGTAGAATATGGAATTTATTAGCAAATTATATATGGAATTTACTAGCAAATTTTTTTACTTTACTTAAAATTCGAACGAAATTTATAACAAACGTACTATTATTGTTAATTTTATCAAAAATCATTTGCTAAGGATTAAGGAAAAAGAAATGCTTGAATGGACAATGTCCATTATTTTTTACTTCGCAAGGATTTTATCAACAATCATTTTTAACTAATCAAAATTTTTTCGGATTTTTTTTAGTATAGAATAAATTACTACATATTCCAGTCGGAAATTTTGAAAACTATGAATTTGCGACTAATTGAAGATAAGTTTGGTTAAAGTTCTATTCATTTCTGCAGATGTTATTTAAAGTCTTTTTCTAGACATCGATTTGGCTTTCGAAATCGTGTTGGTATTTGACAAGAACTTAAGAAATAGTAAGAGATGACAGAAAGATAAGGCTTACACGCCGAATATGACGGTGATTGTTATTTTTCAGTGAAATTATTCGGCTAATCAGAATAAATCATTCGATACTTTGTTGTTCCTTGACGACAATTTCATTGTAACAGACAGACAGATAATTTTGCAATATCTTTATGAAACGGCCTATGATATACTAAAAGTTCTGAAACTCTGTGTATTTAAAAAATCAGTGTGGTCAAAGTAGAACCGTAGCTCAACAGTTGCTAAGCCTATAGCCTACTTTTTGTATATTTTGATCAGCATTTTGATATAAGTCAAAGTCAACCCCATAATTATTTAATATTGTAAATTACACTTGAATAGTGCAATTTTTAAAAGAGACATCAGAAGCATTTTCTAAAACAGCAGCAGAAGCAATAAAAAACTTTAAATAGTTCGAGACATAAATACATGTGCGATGCGTTTTTATTTTTTATGTTGCGAATGATTCTGGAAATAAACTGTCCAATCTATGATTCCGCTTCATTAATTTATGAGATTTGTTTTTATAAAAGCATTTTTTTGACAAAATAGAAGATGAAAATTGTGAAGAAAGAATTATGATATTTTTACTTTACAAGGCTGTAAAACCAGCAAATAAAATCATTTGTATCCTTTGTCAAACCGTGCAGCGCTGAATTTTGGATTCTGAGCGAATGTTTTGACAATTTTACCTTTAATTTGAAGAGTTTTCCGCAACATTTAACTGTCATCGTAATCATTTTCGTTAAGTAAAAGTTATTATATATCACAAATAAATTAGGCATAATTTAAGTCAGCTGGATGATTTTTGCTACTAAATTTTAATAATTAAAGTGAATCTGGTTTATATTTTCAGATTTCAATCAAATGCAACAAGTACATTAATCCTACATTTTTGTTTCATTTTTTTATTTCGATAAACAAAAATTTATTTTTAGAGTGAACAAAACTGCAATAAAAACACGATTATAGCAACATTTTTGTCTACTTAGGAAATTTGTCATAGTTGAGAAAATAAAAAAAGGAATATAAACACATTAATAGAAGAGAATTCAAAGAGGAAATAATTCACCGCGAAAAATAATGCTTAGATAATCTAGAAACAAACCAAATTTGCTCAGAGTACATTCTAAATTCGATTCTGTTGTGATTCAAACTTTGAGAATTTTAGCTGGAATGAAAATGAATCTGTGATTTTAAAGAATAAAAAATATAACTCTTTGGAATTTCGTTTTATAGGAAATTTCGTCTCTTCATTTGTGTTTGATTGTAAAGATTTAAACTCATTCCAGTATTGTTTTAATGTAGGAATCAATTATAAGATCATCGCATTACAGTAATCCCATCATGCACTGTATTTCGTGTTTATTAGGCATGGACCTGTAACTTATAAGTTGGATAATTTGTATCAGGGCTCAGCTTAATAGTATTAGGAAACAAACAGGGCACATTGTAACTTGAAGTCGTAATCACAATAGCTCCGTAATCATTTGACAAATTTGGCAGTTTTGGAGAATGTAGGAAGAGTTAGAAGGGACCAATAGGGATTGGTAACACTAGCAAACCATAAATGTTTGGGCAACAATATCTTCTAATTATTTTTTTCAATGTATGGCATCTGCAACATGCAGTATGCGACACTAAAATAAGCAGTCTGTTAACATGCTAAAGTATAGTCTTACTTGGTCACTCCAATTCAGTCAATTCAGCAATGCTCACAAAAGTATGCAAAAAATTTTATTTGCTAATTTTATAACTTCGCAATGTTAATGATATTTCACAAGAAGAATATCATAATTCTTTCTTCATATTTCGCCATCTTTTTCGTTATTTTCTTCCTGGAGCTATAACATTGGTAATTTTATTCATGCAAATTCATTTCGTGTCTAATTAAAAAAGGTGAGCGGGAGAATTCGTAAAAGTTATCAGATTCTTGAATTAATCAATTATTAAATCTTAAATGATGCCTTGTCAATTGCTTATGATCTAAAGATTCATTTCCTGCTTGACTTATGTCGTTTATTAAGCATGGACCCGTAACTTATAAGTTGGATAATTTGTACCCTGGCTGCGCTTAATAGTATTAGGAAACAAACAGGGCACATTATAACTTGAAGTCGTAATCACAATAGCTCCGTAATCATCTGTGATACTAGGTTGGATTATTCTAGTTTAAAAGTCTGCTTTCAACATTTGATGAATTAGTTCTAAAACCTACCCATAATTCCAATTTCTAACAGTTGTCGGCTGCAATAGATCAAGAAGACGAGATATACTGTCAGCTTCAACATATTTGAAAACGAATATATTGTACAAGCGAGTATCTGTATTTGCTGTAAATGTAAATCAAAACCTATTATAAATTTAGACATTAATAAAGTAATTTTTAAATGAGAAGAATTTTAAAAGCTGTATCAGGGAAAATTAAAATTTGCCACGAGTTTGGGTGAAACTCAAAGCATCCCCCAGCATAGGAAGCATCTTCTAAAACGACTGCAGAAGTAACAGGGAACTTTTAATGACTGGAGGCATAAAATTTGCGCTTTTATGCTTCCGTAGTGAATCAGTAAGCATAGTCTGATTGATGAACGCATTGAAGCGATTCGGTTTTTTTTTTTTTTTTTTTTTTTGAGAATTATTTAATTTCCATATTTCTTTATAAAAGGCTTAAATGAGTATAAAGAAATTGTTGTAAAGATAACGATAAAACTGGGTTTCAAATGACCAGTTGTTTTATTTTATGCGGAGAACAAATTCATCAATGATTTTAACAAATTTAACAAAAAAAATAATCCCTTGAAACATCTAATTTTGCGATACCGATAACCAAAATTTCTTTTGTCAAAAATCTGCAATTAAAATTTAAAAAACTTATGTAAAAAAACATTTTTTTAAATTGAGTTATCCAAATTTCGATAATGTGAAAGCTATTTCAATGATATTGGCATTTCGGTGATTTTTTTTGTGCAATGATATTCATCTATCTTACTTTTGTTGTTTCCTTTTCTTCTTTTGTCGTAAAATGATTACGATGAAATTAAATGTTGCGGAAAACTCTTCAAATTTAAGGTAAAATTGTCAAAACATTCGCTCACAATCCAAAATTCAGCGCTGCACGATTTGACAAAAGGATGCAAATGTTTTTATTTGCTGGTTTTACATTGTAAAGTAAAAATATCATAATTCTTTCTTCACAATTTTCATTTTCTTTCGTCATCCTGATTCCGGAATAATAGAGTAATACATCATTTATTCAATTAAAATGTCGAAAAAACTTGCTTCGGTTTTTTTCGACTATTTCGTTTTTTTTTTCTGTTGTTTGTTTTCCGCATTTCATTGTGAACGGCTAAGAAATGGATTGAAGAAGATATGTATAAAGGAGAGGTGTGAAGGTAGCGATAAAACTGGATTTCAAATGACTGTTACTTTATATTAATAAATTCTTGAATTATTTTAACAAATTTAACAAACGAAGTTAATTCCTCGAAACATTTTGACTCTCGAAAGTCAAAAAAAAAAATGGACAGTTTGTTTCTAGAATATAAAAAAAAAACGCATCGCACATGTATTTAAAAAAATTTTTAAAAGAGACATCAGAAGCATTTTCTAAAACAACAACAAAAGCAATAAAAAACTTTAAATGGTTCGAGACATAAATACATGTGCGATGCGTTTTTTTTTATATTGCACTATTCGGTTGATTAAAATAATTCACTTTACGTTTGTCGTCCGTCTGAAACACTTTCATGATGTGACAGATAAATAATTTCGTAATCATTGGTGAACAGCTATGATATATTAAAATGTCAACTAAACATACAATTCTGCTGCAAAAAAAATCTTTGCCTAAGTATTTATCAATTATCTAAGATCATAACTAAATCTTTTGCTGGATGCTTGTCGATGTTGCTTAAAAGTGATGGAGTCCGCTCTCCGGTTTCAATTCCGGTACTATAGTTGACGCCCCATCACCTAACATGATCACCTTTCGACACCTTCATTTCCTTTTTTTTTCGAATAATTTTCCTTATTGATAATTATTTGTGCTTACAGAAAGCTTTCATACTTAACCTGATTAACTAAAAGGGCGACGTATTCGAGGAGTGACAACTTTGAGGCGATGAGACCTCGGACTGTACCTAAGCTGAAATTGGAGTTGAGCACCGAGGAAGGATTCATCCCTTTTATAGTAACATCGACAAGCATCGTTGTGATAGCATATATATTAACAAAAAAACTAACAAATGCTATAAAACATTCATAAATTTCCGTTCAAAATATTTCAATTTTTGGATTTTTATAATAATTTTAATGAAATGCTCCATCTGTTCAGAATTGCTTATTTAATTAATTTCTAGCGACCAATCATTTATTCAAGTGAACTTGAAAACTTCAACTTGAAACCAGCGAATATAGAAAAACAAAAAATTCTATGTGCATGGAGCTGAATGCTATCCTGTTTAATTTCATACAGTTTATATACAAAGTACGTTTATCACTTCTAATGTTAACTTGGAGTGTTTGTTTCGTTGTCTTCTCCTTACAATGAAAAAATGGGCAACTTTTGAATTTTTTGAATAAAACCAGGCGATTAATGTCAATTATTTGTATTTGTTTCACATCCAAGTTGTTTATTTTATGCAACGTTGAATGACGTAATTGTGTTATAAGTTTAAAGTTATTTTGACATTTTACTTGTTCCGAAAAAACGGATCACGAATAACATCTTATCTGCTGCTATGTAGCATAATTGATAATTTATATATAATTATGATTTCTGTTAATAATTATTTCACGTAAGTTTATTGGAAAGTATTCTCGTCAGCAGCGTCAATAAACTCTAAAATTTCTAAAATAAGGTTAACATTATAGTATATTTTTATGCTTTATGGGAAAAATAAGTATGGGATCTGTGGAATTAAGTATTACAGGAATTAACTGTATAAGTAACGTTTATGTAAAATCAAAGTAACCTAAATCATTCTAATCATTACACTTAATAAGGTTTTCTTCAGATCTGAGGACGGTCCTGATAATTGCTGCAACGTCAGTAGCATTTAAATATTTTTTGAATAAATTGTGGAATTCAATAACCTTTTAAATGTTTCTCAATACTCATCATTTATCATTATTAAATAAAAAGTAATTAAAGATAAACAAAATTTTCAAGAAAAGGAATATCCAAGACAGAAGGAAAATAAAGGTCCAGTGATAGATCAGCTGCGAAAGAAATAATATATGGTCCACATTTCCTGAAAATGAGGTAATATTCAGTTTTAGCTGATAAGCTTCTGATAAGATGCTCGGCAAATTACTTCACTTTTCGGTCAAGTTCAATTTTCTGCTGTTATGTTATTTAAGAGTTCTTTTGAATACATAGATGGATTAATGGTTACATATGCAAAAAAGTGGTTATTTATACGACGCAGATTTTTGGCTACATTGTTGATTAGGCAGGCTAGGAAATTAACATTTTCTTCTGGCTTGGACTAATGCGGAATGTTGATGCTTTTAAAAATGTTTGAATATCAAGTCATCGTGTCACTGTGATAGCATATATACTAACAAAAAAATTAACGAATGTTATAAAATATTCATAATTTCCGTTCCAAATACTTCAATTTTTGTATTTTTTACAATTTCAAATTAAAAAAAATGCTCCATCTATTCGTAATTGCTCATTTGATTAATTTCTAGAGATCAATAATTTATTCAGATGAACTTGAAATTTTCAACCACTTGATACCAGCGAATATAGAATAACAACAAAATTTCATGTGCAGGAACTAAATGTTATCTTGTTTAATTTCGACAGTTTATGTAAAAAGTACCTCTATCAATTTTAACCAGTCAAATTAGGGAATATTGAGGGTTAGAGTTAGTAGATATAATAATTTCAGAGTAAATAACAACAAAATATTCAAACCAATAAATTTTCAATAATCAGAATCTTTTATAAGCTATCTCTAGCAAACGCCTATGAATTACAAGTTGCTAAAAAATTTTTAACTATTGCGGAATGATCCTTTTTCATGATTATTGCAATATAAGATTTAAAAGCTTACCTTCAAAGGAAGAATCATCACTTTCCTTGACTTGCTTGAAATTTAGACATCATTATCATCCAGCGGTGGATTTAATAGTGGATTTAATAGTCCTGCTAATCGTTCTAGTTCATTGCGAAAGCGAAAGCAATAAATGAGCAGTAGAAGATATATTATGAATTTCATCATATTTGAAATCCTCCTGCAATCTGTAATGATGGTTTTCGTAATAATGATGCAAAGTTTTGCCTTATAAGGAAATTTACCTCTTAATCAAACAACAAAATTAGCTGTTTCACCGACCGATTAAGAGACAATTACACTTGAAAACTGTCTCAATCAAAACTTAACACATGAAACTAACAGTTCTTATGGCATTCTTCAAATCGAACAAACTCCAGGCATTTTGTTCAACAATGAAGAAGACATTGAAAGAATTATCAGTGATTTAAAAGATAAAAATTGTGATTCGTATACTTTAACAGCGGAATCAATTTATATAACAGATATTAATAGATTGTTCTGAGACCAGTTTATTTTCCGTATTTCACAGGCAAATAACAAAAATGGATTAAGACAGATTAATAAAAAGGAACTGATGTAAATTATAACAATGAAACTAGATTTCATCTATCCAGTTATTTTTTGCTTTACAAAGATTTTATCAGCAGTCATTTTTAATTAATCAAAACTTTTTCGGATTTTTTAATATGAAATAAATGATCGCTTATTTCAGTAGAAAAATTTGAAAACTGTTAAAAATTGATGAAAATTTCGGTGAATAGTTCTATGCTATTTTATTACAGAATTTGCTTTCTTTAATAATGCAATATTTATGAATGAATTCACTCATTTCAATGAATTCTAGCACATATATTAGACTAAGGTCGATAAAATTGCATTAAGGTGAATTATGGCCAAAATGAATAAAAAATCTTTGTTTAAATATCTACTAATATTTAAGATCATAGCTAAATCTTTTGCTGTGTATGCTTGTCGTTGCTACAATAAAGGGGATGAGTCTTTCCTCGGTGCTGAATTTCCATTCCAGCGTACATACAGTACGATGTTCCATCGTCTCAAAATTTTCACTCCTCGAACACGAAGCCCTCTTTATTAATAAGTAATTTTGTCTTGCAAGATTTAAGTACAAAAGCTTTCTACGTACACAAATAATTTATCCATGCCAGCAAGGAAAACTATTCGAAAAAAAGAAATGAAGGTGTCGAAACATGACAACGTTGGGTGATGGGCGCCGACTATTCGTACCGGAATTGAACTCGGAGAGCGGACTCCATCACTTTTAGAGCAACATCGGCAAGCATCCAGCAAAAGATTTAGCTATGATCTTAGACAACTGATAAATATTTAGGAAAAGATTTTTTATTCATTTTAGCCATTATTTTGCTTGATACATTTTATCGACCTTAATCTTATGTGTATCCTAGAATTCATTAAGATGAGTGAATTTATTCATAAATACTGCGTTATTAAAAGTAGCAAATTCTGTAGCAAAATAGAATATAACTATTAATCGAAATTTTCTTCAATTTTAACAATTTCCAACTTTTTCGACCGGAATAAGTAATCATTTATTTCATGTTGAAAAGAAAAAATTTTGATTTGTTAAAAATGATTGCTGACAGAATCTTTGCAAAGCAAAAATAACTGGATAGATGAAATCTAATTTCATTACTATGGCTTACATCAGTTCCTTTTTATTTATCTATTTTATTAAGATAGATTAAAAAAATTTTGTTTTTTGTTTTTTTTTTTTTTTTTTTTTTTTTTTTTTTTTTTTTTTTTTTTTTTTTTTTTTTTTTTTTTTTTTTTTTTTTTTTTTTTTTTTTTTTTTATGTTTTTTTTATTTCAAGCTGAGCCTCGCTCCGATTTGAATCTGCCACAATATGTCGTTGCTGCTGCAATATAATGGCGCAATAGATGAAGAATGAAGTTAAAAAAAGGCAAGTGACAAAAAGGAATTAAGGCAAGGAACCGATGTAAATCATAACAATAATACTTGATTTTTTTCAACTTTTCAACCATTCAGTTATTTTTGCTTTGCGAAGATTTCACCAGCAATCATTCTTAACAAACCAAATTTTTTTCGAACTTGCTTTTTTAATGTAAAATAAATGACTATCTACTCCAATCGAAAAGGTTGATTGATTGCGATAAATTGAAAAAAATTTTGCATTCTATTTGTAGAGATGTCGTTTAAAGTTTCTTAGATGTTTAGTTTCACGAAATCGTATCTGTTATGTTACGAAATAAATTTAAAAGTTAATCAAATTTTCTATTTTGAAAGACGATGTATTTCAATAAGACATAATAACAAATAAAAACAGTTTTAAACAAAAAATTAAAATAACTAAAGTGAACAATATTAACAATGAAAAGTAGAAGTATGTGTAGAATATGGAATTTATTAGCAAATTATATATGGAATTTACTAGCAAATTTTTTTACTTTACTTAAAATTCGAACGAAATTTATAACAAACGTACTATTATTGTTAATTTTATCAAAAATCATTTGCTAAGGATTAAGGAAAAAGAAATGCTTGAATGGACAATGTCCATTATTTTTTACTTCGCAAGGATTTTATCAACAATCATTTTTAACTAATCAAAATTTTTTCGGATTTTTTTTAGTATAGAATAAATTACTACATATTCCAGTCGGAAATTTTGAAAACTATGAATTTGCGACTAATTGAAGATAAGTTTGGTTAAAGTTCTATTCATTTCTGCAGATGTCATTTAAAGTCTTTTTCTAGATATCATTTGGCTTTCGAAATCGTGTTGATATTTGACAAGAACTTAAGAAATAGTAAGAGATGACAGAAAGATAAGGCTTACACGCCGAATATGACGGTGATTGTTATTTTTCAGTGAAATTATTCGGCTAATCAGAATAAATCATTCGATACTTTGTTGTTCCTCTGATGACAATTTCATAATGTAACAGACAGACAGATAATTTTGCAGTATCTTTATTGCAAAATTGATATACTATGATATAGTATATCTATGATATACTAAAAGTTCTGAAACTCTGTGTATTTAAAAAATCAGTGTGGTCAAAGTAGAGCCGTAGTTCAACAGTTGCCAAGCCCATAGCCTACATTTTGTGTATTTTGATCAACATTTTTATATAAGTCAAAGTCAACCCCATAATTATTTAATATTGTAAATTTATACTTTAATAGTGCAATTTTTAAAAGAGACATCAGAAGCATTTTCTAAAACAGCAGCAGAAGCAATAAAAAACTTTAAATAGTTCGAGACATAAATACATGTGCGATGCGTTTTTATTTTTTTATGTTGCGAATGATTCTGGAAATAAACTGTTTAATTTTTAATTCGCCTTCATTAATTTATGAGATTTGTTTTTATAAAAGCATTTTTTTAACAAAATAATCACAGATTTGTGAATATCATTAAAATAGCTTTCATAGTATTGATATCTGGATAACTGATCGCAGATTTCAGATGAAAGACAGATTTGTTTTTCGCATTACAAGAATAAATGTTTCGAGGAATTAACTTCGTTTGTTAAATTTGTTAAAATCATTCAAGAATTTATTAATATAAAGTAACAGTCATTTGAAATCCAGTTTTATCGCTACCTTTCCACCACCTCCCTTATACATACCTTCTTCAATCCATTTCTTAGCCGTTCACAATGAAATGCGGAAAACAAACAGGTCTCAGAACAGAAAAAAAAACGAAATAGTCGAAAAAAAACCGAAGCAAATTTTTTCGATATTTTAATTGAATAATCGATGTATTACTCCATTATTCCAGAATCAGGATGACGAAAGAAGATGAAAATTGTGAAGAAAGAATTATGATATTTTTACTTTACAAGGCTGTAAAACCAGCAAATAAAATCATTTGTATTCTTTTGTCAAACCGAGCAGCGCTGAATTTTGGGTTGTGAGCGAATGTTTTGACAATTTTACTTTAAATTTGAAGAGTTTTCCGCAACATTTAATTTCATCGTAATCATTTCACGACAAAAGAGGAAAAGGAAAACAACAAAAGTAAGATAGAGGAATCATTGCAAAATAATCACAGATTTATCAATATCATTGAAATAGCTTTCACATTACCGAAATCTGGATAACTGAATTTAAAAGAATGTTTTTTTTAGACATGTTTTTAAATTTTAATTGCAGATTTTAGACAAAAGAAATTTTTGGTTATCGGTATCGCAAAATTAGATGTTTCAAGGGACTATTTTTTATTGTTAAATTTGTTAAAATCATTGATGGATTTGTTCTTCGGATAAAATAAAACAACTGGTCATTTGAAATCCAGTTTTATCGTTATCTTTACAACAATTTCTTTATACTCATACTTTTTTATAAAGAAATATGGAAATTAAATAATTCCCAAAAAAAAAAAAAAAAGAAAAAAAACTGAATCGCTTGAATGCGTTCATCAATTAGACTATGTTTACTGATTCCACTGTGGATGCATAAAAGCGCAAATTTTATGTCTGCCAGTCATTAAAAGTTCGTTACTACTTCTGCAGTCGTTTTAGAAGATGCTTCCTCTACTCAAAGCATCGTCCGTGTTGGACGATGCTTTGAGTTTCACCCAAACTCGTGGCAAATCTTAATTTTCCCTGATACAGCTTTTAAAATTCTTCTCATTTAAAAATTACTTTATTAATGTCTAAATTTATAATAGGTTTTGATCTACATTTACAACAAATACAGATACTCGCTTGTACGTATAGATTAATAATGGTTTAGTTAATAAAAAATTTAATAGTGGTAATAGAAGTGAATACATCTATTGAATCCAGTAAATCTCTTTGTTCTCAATCCCGTTCGAAAGAATTTTGCAAAATAATCCTCTCTTATCATTTATTAGTACTACTTATTCATCAAATGACTTCTTTGTATAAACAATTATGAAAAAATGATATCAGATATTATGATTTAAATTTAATTTCACTCAGTTCTATGAAAAAGTCTGGGTATTCTAAAAGATCATAAAATAAATTCTTCCAATTCCAATTTTAAATGATATGAATTTAGGAAATTTTTACATAAATATTATCACTCGAACTCCATGCACAAGTATCCGTGATCAAGAATTCACTTCTCGAATCTCAATTAGTCGAAAATTTAACAAATTAATTAATTTTGGTGAGGTCCACATTTTAGAATCGCCACGACAACAATTTGCAATATATTCGTTTTCAAATATGTTCAAGCTGACAATATATCTTGTCTTCTTGATCTATTGCAACCGACAATTGTTCCAAGTTGGAATTGATAGTAGGTTTTAGAACTAATTCATCAAATGTTTATATTTTCAGATTTCAATCAAATGCAACAAGTACATTAATCCTACATTTTTGTTTCATTTTTTTATTTCGATAAACAAAAATTTATTTTTAGAGTGAACAAAACTGCAATAAAAACACGATTATAGCAACATTTTTGTCTACTTAGGAAATTTGTCATAGTTGAGAAAATAAAAAAAGGAATATAACACATTAATAGAAGAGAATTCAAAGAGGAAATAATTCACCGCGAAAAATAATGCTTAGATAATCTAGAAACAAACCAAATTTGCTCAGTACATTCTAAATTCGATTCTGTTGTGATTCAAACTTTGAGAATTTTAGCTGGAATGAAAATGAATCTGTGATTTTAAAGAATAAAAAATATAACTCTTTGGAATTTCGTTTTATAGGAAATTTCGTCTCTTCATTTGTGTTTGATTGTAAAGATTTAAACTCATTCCAGTATTGTTTTAATGTAGGAATCAATTATAAGATCATCGCATTACAGTAATCCCATCATGCACTGTATTTCGTGTTTATTAGGCATGGACCTGTAACTTATAAGTTGGATAATTTGTATCAGGGCTCAGCTTAATAGTATTAGGAAACAAACAGGGCACATTGTAACTTGAAGTCGTAATCACAATAGCTCCGTAATCATTTGACAATTTGGCAGTTTTGGAGAATGTAGGAAGAGTTAGAAGGGACCAATAGGGATTGGTAACACTAGCAAACCATAAATGTTTGGGCAACAATATCTTCTAATTATTTTTTTTCAATGTATGGCATCTGCAACATGCAGTATGCGACACTAAAATAAGCAGTCTGTTAAACATGCTAAAGTATAGTCTTACTTGGTCACTCCAATTCAGTCAATTCAGCAATGCTCACAAAAGTATGCAAAAAATTTTATTTGCTAATTTTATAACTTCGCAATGTTAATGATATTTCACAAGAAGAATATCATAATTCTTTCTTCATATTTCGCCATCTTTTTTCGTTATTTTCTTCCTGGAGCTATAACATTGGTAATTTTATTCATGCAAATTCATTTCGTGTCTAATTAAAAAGGTGAGCGGGAGAATTCGTAAAAGTTATCAGATTCTTGAATTAATCAATTATTAAATCTTAAATGATGCCTTTGTCAATTGCTTATGATCTAAAGATTCATTTCCTGCTTGACTTATGTCGTTTATTAAGCATGGACCCGTAACTTATAAGTTGGATAATTTGTACCCTGGCTGCGCTTAATAGTATTAGGAAACAAACAGGGCACATTATAACTTGAAGTCGTAATCACAATAGCTCCGTAATCATCTGTGATACTAGGTTGGATTATTCTAGTTTAAAAGTCTGCTTTCAACATTTGATGAATTAGTTCTAAAACCTACCCATAATTCCAATTTCTAACAGTTGTCGGCTGCAATAGATCAAGAAGACGAGATATACTGTCAGCTTCAACATATTTGAAAACGAATATATTGTACAAGCGAGTATCTGTATTTGCTGTAAATGTAAATCAAAACCTATTATAAATTTAGACATTAATAAAGTAATTTTTAAATGAGAAGAATTTTAAAAGCTGTATCAGGGAAAATTAAAATTTGCCACGAGTTTGGGTGAAACTCAAAGCATCCCCAGCATAGGAAGCATCTTCTAAAACGACTGCAGAAGTAACAGGGAACTTTTAATGACTGGAGGCATAAAATTTGCGCTTTTATGCTTCCGTAGTGAATCAGTAAGCATAGTCTGATTGATGAACGCATTGAAGCGATTCGTTTTTTTTTTTTTTTTTTTTTTTGAGAATTATTTAATTTCCATATTTCTTTATAAAAGGCTTAAATGAGTATAAAGAAATTGTTGTAAAGATAACGATAAAACTGGGTTTCAAATGACCAGTTGTTTTATTTTATGCGGAGAACAAATTCATCAATGATTTTAACAAATTTAACAATAAAAAATAATCCTTGAAACATCTAATTTTGCGATACCGATAACCAAAAATTTCTTTTGTCAAAAATCTGCAATTAAAATTTAAAAACATATCTAAAAAAACATTTTTTTAAATTGAGTTATCCAGATTTCGATAATGTGAAAGCTATTTCAATGATATTGACATTTCGGTGATTTTTTTGCAATGATATTCATCTATCTTACTTTTGTTGTTTTCCTTTTCTTCTTTTGTCGTAAAATGATTACGATGAAATTAAATGTTGCGGAAAACTCTTCAAATTTAAGGTAAAATTGTCAAAACATTCGCTCACAATCCAAAATTCAGCGCTGGCACGATTTGACAAAAGGATGCAAATGTTTTTATTTGCTGGTTTTACATTGTAAAGTAAAAATATCATAATTCTTTCTTCACAATTTTCATTTTCTTTCGTCATCCTGATTCCGGAATAATAGAGTAATACATCATTTATTCAGTTAAAATGTCGAAAAAACTTGCTTCGGTTTTTTTCGACTATTTCGTTTTTTTTTCCTGTTCTGAGACCTGTTTGTTTTCCGCATTTCATTGTAAACAGCTAAGAAATGGATTGAAGAAGATATGTATAAAGGAGATGTGTGAAGGTAGCGATAAAACTGGATTTCAAATGACTGTTACTTATATTAATAAATTCTTGAATTATTTAACAAATTTAACAAACGAAGTTAATTCCTCGAAACATTTTGACTCTCGAAAGTCAAAAAAAAAAATGGACAGTTTGTTTCTAGAATATAAAAAAAAAACGCATCGCACATGTATTTAAAAAAAATTTTTAAAAGAGACATCAGAAGCATTTTCTAAAACAACAACAAAAGCAATAAAAAACTTTAAATGGTTCGAGACATAAATACATGTGCGATGCGTTTTTTTTTTTATATTGCACTATTCGGTTGATTAAAATAATTCACTTTACGTTTGTCGTCCGTCTGAAACACTTTCATGATGTGACAGATAAATAATTTCGTAATCATTGGTGAACAGCTATGATATATTAAAATGTCAACTAAACATACAATTCTGCTGAAAAAAAAAAATCTTTGCCTAAGTATTTATCAATTATCTAAGATCATAACTAAATCTTTTGCTGGATGCTTGTCGATGTTGCTTAAAAGTGATGGAGTCCGCTCTCCGGTTTCAATTCCGGTACTATAGTTGACGCCCCATCACCTAACATGATCACCTTTCGACACCTTCATTTCCTTTTTTTTTTCGAATAATTTTCCTTATTGATAATTATTTGTGCTTACAGAAAGCTTTCATACTTAAACCTGATTAACTAAAAGGGCGACGTATTCGAGGAGTGACAACTTTGAGGCGATGAGACCTCGGACTGTACCTAAGCTGAAATTGGAGTTGAGCACCGAGGAAGGATTCATCCCTTTTATAGTAACATCGACAAGCATCGTTGTGATAGCATGTATATATATATATATATGTATCGTTGTGATAGCATATATATTAACAAAAAAACTAACAAATGCTATAAAACATTCATAAATTTCCGTTCAAAATATTTCAATTTTTGGATTTTTTATAATTTTAATTTGAATGAAATGCTCCATCTGTTCAGAATTGCTTATTTAATTAATTTCTAGCGACCAATCATTTATTCAAGTGAACTTGAAAACTTCAACTTGAAACCAGCGAATATAGAAAAACAAAAAATTCTATGTGCATGGAGCTGAATGCTATCTGTTTAATTTCATACAGTTTATATACAAAGTACGTTTATCACTTCTAATGTTAACTTGGAGTGTTTGTTTCGTTGTCTTCTCCTTACAATGAAAAAATGGGCAACTTTTGAATTTTTTGAATAAAACCAGGCGATTAATGTCAATTATTTGTATTTGTTTCACATCCAAGTTGTTTATTTTATGCAACGTTGAATGACGTAATTGTGTTATAAGTTTAAAGTTATTTTGACATTTTACTTGTTCCGAAAAAACGGATCACGAATAACATCTTATCTGCTGCTATGTAGCATAATTGATAATTTATATAATTATGATTTCTGTTAATAATTATTTCACGTAAGTTTATTGGAAAGTATTCTCGTCAGCAGCGTCAATAAACTCTAAAATTTCTAAAATAAGGTTAACATTATAGTATATTTTTATGCTTTATGGGAAAAATAAGTATGGGATCTGTGGAATTAAGTATTACAGGAATTAACTGTATAAGTAAACGTTTATGTAAAATCAAAGTAACCGTAAATCATTCTAATCATTACACTTAATAAGGTTTTCTTCAGATCTGAGGACGGTCCTGATAATTGCTGCAACGTCAGTAGCATTTAAATATTTTTTGAATAAATTGTGGAATTCAATAACCTTTTAAATGTTTCTCAATACTCATCATTTATCATTATTTCATTTATCATTATTAAATAAAAAGTAATTAAAGATAAACAAAATTTTCAAGAAAAGGAATATCCAAGACAGAAGGAAAATAAAGGTCCAGTGATAGATCAGCTGCGAAAGAAATAATATATGGTCCACATTTCCTGAAAATGAGGTAATATTCAGTTTTAGCTGATAAGCTTCTGATAAGATGCTCGGCAAATTACTTCACTTTTCGGTCAAGTTCAATTTTCTGCTGTTATGTTATTTAAGAGTTCTTTTGAATACATAGATGGATTAATGGTTACATATGCAAAAAAGTGGTTATTTATACGACGCAGATTTTTGGCTACATTGTTGATTAGGCAGGCTAGGAAATTAACATTTTCTTCTGGCTTGGACTAATGCGGAATGTTGATGCTTTTAAAAATGTTTGAATATCAAGTCATCGTGTCACTGTGATAGCATATATACTAACAAAAAAATTAACGAATGTTATAAAATATTCATAATTTCCGTTCCAAATACTTCAATTTTTGTATTTTTTACAATTTCAAATTAAAAAAAATGCTCCATCTATTCGTAATTGCTCATTTGATTAATTTCTAGAGATCAATCATTTATTCAGATGAACTTGAAATTTTCAACCACTTGATACCAGCGAATATAGAATAACAACAAAATTTCATGTGCAGGAACTAAATGTTATCTTGTTTAATTTCGACAGTTTATGTAAAAAGTACCTCTATCAATTTTAACCAGTCAAATTAGGGAATATTGAGGGTTAGAGTTAGTAGATATAATAATTTCAGAGTAAATAACAACAAAATATTCAAACCAATAAATTTTCAATAATCAGAATCTTTTATAAGCTATCTCTAGCAAACGCCTATGAATTACAAGTTGCTAAAAAATTTTTAACTATTGCGGAATGATCCTTTTTCATGATTATTGCAATATAAGATTTAAAAGCTTACCTTCAAAGGAAGAATCATCACTTTCCTTGACCTGCTTGAAATTTAGTTATTCAGCAGTGGATTTATTAGTCTTTCTAATCGTTCTAGTTCATTGCGAATGCAATAAATGAGCAGTAGAAGATATATTATAAATTTCATCATATTTGAAATCCTCCTGCAATCTGTAATGATGGTTTTCGTAATAATGATGCAAAGTTTTGCCTTATAAGGAAATTTACCTCTTAATCAAACAACAAAATTAGCTGTTTCACCGACCGATTAAGAGACAATTACACTTGAAAACTGTCTCAATCAAAACTTAACACATGAAACTAACAGTTCTTATGACATTCTTCAAATCGAACAAACTCCAAGCATTTTGTTCAACAATGAAGAAGACATTGAAGGAATTATCAGTGATTTAAAAGATAAAAATTGTGATTCGTATACTTTAACAGCGGAATCAATTTATATAACAGATATTAATAGATTGTTCTGAGACCAGTTTATTTTCCGTATTTCACAGGCAAATAACAAAAATGGATTAAGACAGATTAATAAAAAGGAACTGATGTAAATTATAACAATGAAACTAGATTTCATCTATCCAGTTATTTTTTGCTTTACGAAGATTTTATCAGCAGTCATTTTTAATTAATCAAAACTTTTTCGGATTTTTTAATATGAAATAAATGATCGCTTATTTCAGTAGAAAAATTTGAAAACTGTTAAAAATTGATGAAAATTTCGGTGAATAGTTCTATGCTATTTTATTACAGAATTTGCTTTCTTTAATAATGCAATATTTATGAATGAATTCATTCATTCCAATGAATTCTAGCACATATATTAGACTAAGTCGATAAAATTGCATTAAGGTGAATTATGGCCAAAATGAATAAAAAATCTTTGTTTAAATATCTACTGATATTTAAGATCATAGCTAAATCTTTTGCTGTGTATGCTTGTCGTTGCTACAATAAAGGGGATGAGTCTTTCCTCGGTGCTGAATTTCCATTCCAGCGTACATACAGTACGATGTTCCATCGTCTCAAAATTTTCACTCCTCGAACACGAAGCCCTCTTTATTAATAAGTAATTTTGTCTTGCAAGATTTAAGTACAAAAGCTTTCTACGTACACAAATAATTTATCCATGCCAGCAAGGAAAACTATTCGAAAAAAAGAAATGAAGGTGTCGAAACATGACAACGTTGGGTGATGGGCGCCGACTATTCGTACCGGAATTGAACTCGGAG
Organism: Mansonella perstans; assembly: GCA_037074765.1. Lineage (NCBI taxonomy): Eukaryota > Metazoa > Nematoda > Chromadorea > Rhabditida > Onchocercidae > Mansonella > Mansonella perstans. Next base: position 25,815 of record JBAMDO010000111.1, read on the forward strand.
AGCGGACTCCATCACTTTTAGAGCAACATCGGCAAGCATCCAGCAAAAGATTTAGCTATGATCTTAGAAACTGATAAATATTTAGGAAAAGATTTTTTATTCATTTTAGCCATTATTTTGCTTGATACAATTTTATCGATCTTAATCTTATGTGTATCCTAGAATTCATTAAGATGAGTGAATTTATTCATAAATACTGCGTTATTAAAAGTAGCAAATTCTGTAGCAAAATAGAATATAACTATTAATCGAAATTTTCTTCAATTTTAACAATTTCCAACTTTTTCGACCGGAATAAGTAATCATTTATTTCATGTTGAAAAGAAAAAATTTTGATTTGTTAAAAATGATTGCTGACAGAATCTTTGCAAAGCAAAAATAACTGGATAGATGAAATCTAATTTCATTACTATGGCTTACATCAGTTCCTTTTATTTATCTATTTTTTTTTTTTTTTTTTTTTTTTTTTTTTTTTTATTTATCTATTTTATTAAGATAGATTAAAAAAATTTTGTTTTTTTTGTTTTTTTTTTTTTTTTTTTTTTTTTTTTTTTTTTTTTTTTTATGTTTTTTTTATTTCAAGCTGAGCCTCGCTCCGATTTGAATCTGCCACAATATGTCGTTGCTGCTGCAATATAATGGCGCAATAGATGAAGAATGAAGTTAAAAAAAGGCAAGTGACAAAAAGGAATTAAGGCAAGGAACCGATGTAAATCATAACAATAATACTTGATTTTTTTCAACTTTTCAACCATTCAGTTATTTTTGCTTTGCGAAGATTTCACCAGCAATCATTCTTAACAAACCAAATTTTTTTCGAACTTGCTTTTTTAATGTAAAATAAATGACTATCTACTCCAATCGAAAAGGTTGAAAACTATGAAATTGCGATAAATTGAAAAAAATTTTGCATTCTATTTGTAGAGATGTCGTTTAAAGTTTCTTAGATGTTTAGTTTCACGAAATCGCATCTGTTATGTTACGAAATAAATTTAAAAGTTAATCAAATTTTCTATTTTGAAAGACGATGTATTTCAATAAGACATAATAACAAATAAAAACAGTTTTAAACAAAAATTAAAATAACTAAAGTGAACAATATTAACAATGAAAAGTAGAAGTATGTGTAGAATATGGAATTTATTAGCAAATTATATATGGAATTTACTAGCAAATTTTTTTACTTTACTTAAAATTCGAACGAAATTTATAACAAACGTACTATTATTGTTAATTTTATCAAAAATCATTTGCTAAGGATTAAGGAAAAAGAAATGCTTGAATGGACAATGTCCATTATTTTTTACTTCGCAAGGATTTTATCAACAATCATTTTTAACTAATCAAAATTTTTTCGGATTTTTTTTAGTATAGAATAAATTACTACATATTCCAGTCGGAAATTTTGAAAACTATGAATTTGCGACTAATTGAAGATAAGTTTGGTTAAAGTTCTATTCATTTCTGCAGATGTCATTTAAAGTCTTTTTCTAGATATCAATTTGGCTTTCGAAATCGTGTTGATATTTGACAAGAACTTAAGAAATAGTAAGAGATGACAGAAAGATAAGGCTTACACGCCGAATATGACGGTGATTGTTATTTTTCAGTGAAATTATTCGGCTAATCAGAATAAATCATTCGATACTTTGTTGTTCCTCTGATGACAATTTCATAATGTAACAGACAGACAGATAATTTTGCAGTATCTTTATTGCAAAATTGATATACTATGATATAGTATATCTATGATATACTAAAAGTTCTGAAACTCTGTGTATTTAAAAAATCAGTGTGGTCAAAGTAGAGCCGTAGTTCAACAGTTGCCAAGCCCATAGCCTACATTTTGTGTATTTTGATCAACATTTTTATATAAGTCAAAGTCAACCCCATAATTATTTAATATTGTAAATTTATACTTTAATAGTGCAATTTTTAAAAGAGACATCAGAAGCATTTTCTAAAACAGCAGCAGAAGCAATAAAAAACTTTAAATAGTTCGAGACATAAATACATGTGCGATGCGTTTTTATTTTTTTATGTTGCGAATGATTCTGGAAATAAACTGTTTAATTTTTAATTCGCCTTCATTAATTTATGAGATTTGTTTTTATAAAAGCATTTTTTTAACAAAATAATCACAGATTTGTGAATATCATTAAAATAGCTTTCATAGTATTGATATCTGGATAACTGATCGCAGATTTCAGATGAAAGACAGATTTGTTTTTCGCATTACAAGAATAAATGTTTCGAGGAATTAACTTCGTTTGTTAAATTTGTTAAAATCATTCAAGAATTTATTAATATAAAGTAACAGTCATTTGAAATCCAGTTTTATCGCTACCTTTCCACCACCTCCCTTATACATACCTTCTTCAATCCATTTCTTAGCCGTTCACAATGAAATGCGGAAAACAAACAGGTCTCAGAACAGAAAAAAAAACGAAATAGTCGAAAAAAACCGAAGCAAATTTTTTCGATATTTTAATTGAATAATCGATGTATTACTCCATTATTCCAGAATCAGGATGACGAAAGAAGATGAAAATTGTGAAGAAAGAATTACGATATTTTTACTTTACAAGGCTGTAAAACCAGCAAATAAAATCATTTGTATTCTTTTGTCAAACCGAGCAGCGTTGAATTTTGGGTTGTGAGCGAATGTTTTGACAATTTTACTTTAAATTTGAAGAGTTTTCCGCAACATTTAACTGTCATCGTAATCATTTTACGACAAAAGAGGAAAAGGAAAACAACAAAAGTAAGATAGAGGAATCATTGCAAAATAATCACAGATTTATCAATATCATTGAAATAGCTTTCACATTACCGAAATCTGGATAACTGAATTTAAAAGAATGTTTTTTTTAGACATGTTTTTAAATTTTAATTGCAGATTTTAGACAAAAGAAATTTTTGGTTATCGGTATCGCAAAATTAGATGTTTCAAGGGACTATTTTTTATTGTTAAATTTGTTAAAATCATTGATGGATTTGTTCTTCGGATAAAATAAAACAACTGGTCATTTGAAATCCAGTTTTATCGTTATCTTTACAACGATTTCTTTATACTCATACTTTTTTATAAAGAAAATGGAAATTAAATAATTCCCAAAAAAAAAAAAAAAAAAAGAAAAAAACTGAATCGCTTGAATGCGTTCATCAATTAGACTATGTTTACTGATTCCACTGTGGATGCATAAAAGCGCAAATTTTATGTCTTCAATCATTAAAAGTTCGTTATTACTTCTGCAGTTATTTTAGAAGATGCTTCCTCTACTCAAGCATCGTCCGTGTTGGATGATGCTTTGATTTTCACCCAAACTTGTGATAAATCTACATTTTCCCCGACACAGCTTTTAAAATTCTTCTCATTTAAAGATTACTCTATTAATGTCTAAATTTATAATTGTTTTGATCTACATTTACAACAAATACAGATACTCGCTTGTACGTATAGATTAATAATGTTTAGTTAATAAAAAATTTAATAGTGGTAATAGAAGTGAATACATCTATTGAATCCAGTAAATCTCTTTGTTCTCAATCCCGTTCGAAAGAATTTTGCAAAATAATCCTCTCTTATCATTTATTAGTACTACTTATTCATCAAATGACTTCTTTGTATAAACAATTATGAAAAATGATATCAGATATTATGATTTAAATTTAATTTCACTCAGTTCTATGAAAAAGTCTGGGTATTCTAAAAGATCATAAAATAAATTCTTCCAATTCCAATTTTAAATGATATGAATTTAGGAAATTTTTACATAAATATTATCACTCGAACTCCATGCACAAGTATCCGTGATCAAGAATTCACTTCTCGAATCTCAATTAGTCGAAAATTTAACAAATTAATTAATTTTGGTGAGGTCCACATTTTAGAATCGCCACGACAACAATTTGCAATATATTCGTTTTCAAATATGTTGAAGCTGACAGTATATCTCGTCTTCTTGATCTATTGCAGCCGACAACTGTTAGAAATTGGAATTATGGTAGGTTTTAGAACTAATTCATCAAATGTTGAAAGCAGACTTTTAAACTAGAATAATCCAACCTAGTATCACAGATGATTACGGAGCTATTGTGATTACGACTTCAAGTTATAATGTGCCCTGTTTGTTTCCTAATACTATTAAGCGCACCAGGGTACAAATTATCCAACTTATAAGTTACGGGTCCATGCTAATAAACGACATAGTCAAGCAGGAAATGAATCTTTAGATCATAAGCAATTGACAGAGGCATCATTTAAGATTTAATAATTGATTAATTCAAGAATCTGATAACTTTTACGAATTCTCCCGCTCACTTTTTTAATTAGACACGAAATGAATTTGCATGAATAAAATTACCAATTTGAGCTCAGGAAGAAAATAACGAAAAAAGATGGCGAAATATGAAGAAAGAATTATGATATTCTTCTTGTGAAATATCATTAACATTGCGAAGTTATAAAATTAGCAAATAAAATTTTTTGCATACTTTTGTGAGCATTGCTGAATTGACTGAATTGGAGTGACCAAGTAAGACTATACTTTAGCATGTTAACAGACTGCTTATTTTAGTGTCGCATACTGCATGTTGCAGATGCCATACATTGAAAAAAAATAATTAGAAGATATTGTTGCCCAAACATTTATGGTTTGCTAGTGTTACCAATCCCTATTGGTCCCTTCTAACTCTTCCTACATTCTCCAAAACTGCCAAATTTGTCAAATGATTACGGAGCTATTGTGATTACGACTTCAAGTTACAATGTGCCCTGTTTGTTTCCTAATACTATTAAGCTGAGCCCTGATACAAATTATCCAACTTATAAGTTACAGGTCCATGCCTAATAAACACGAAATACAGTGCATGATGGGATTACTGTAATGCGATGATCTTATAATTGATTCCTACATTAAAACAATACTGGAATGAGTTTAAATCTTTACAATCAAACACAAATGAAGAGACGAAATTTCCTATAAAACGAAATTCCAAAGAGTTATATTTTTTATTCTTTAAAATCACAGATTCATTTTCATTCCAGCTAAAATTCTCAAAGTTTGAATCACAACAGAATCGAATTTAGAATGTACTCTGAGCAAATTTGGTTTGTTTCTAGATTATCTAAGCATTATTTTTCGCGGTGAATTATTTCCTCTTTGAATTCTCTTCTATTAATGTGTTTATATTCCTTTTTTTTATTTTCTCAACTATGACAAATTTCCTAAGTAGACAAAAATGTTGCTATAATCGTGTTTTTATTGCAGTTTTGTTCACTCTAAAAATAAATTTTTGTTTATCGAAATAAAAAAATGAAACAAAAATGTAGGATTAATGTATTTGTTGCATTTGATTGAAATCTGAAAATATAAACCAGATTCACTTTAATCATTAAAATTTAGTAGCAAAAATCATCCAGCTGACTTAAATTATGCCTAATTTATTTGTGATATATAATTATTTTTACTATTATTTTGCAAATATCATTTGTCGTAGTTGGAATGATCGAGTGAGACTGACTATACGACTTGTTTAACAAATTTGTCCTTTTTAGTGTTGCAGCTGCTTGTTGCAGAGCCACAAGTGAGCTGTTTTCGGTAAGCAGAACTGACACTATGGGATTTTTATAGCGCTAAGGACCTGCTACAGCTAGCCCTAGAATGGACGGCGCTTAAGTGGGAGACATATATTTAAGCGTTCCATAGCTTATGCTATAAAAAATGCACAGGAAATATTGTTTCCTGAACTCTTTCGGTTCGCCATTTCCAGTCTCCTATCTCGTTGTGTGATAGGAAATCCATTCCGTTTCCATAGCATTTCGCTCCTCTAGCTCTTCCAATATCCTCTGCACTTTCAAGATACTGGAAAGGCTAAAATCTTCCGAATTGGTGACATATCCTAAAAATTAATCAAATTTGCCAAAGATCTATTAAGTACAGCGCATTATAATAATACGATGATCTTATAACTGATTCTTATACTAAAACAACATTGGAATGACTTTTAAAATCTTATCAATGAAATAGAAATGAATCACTGTTTTAATGCTTGCAGTGGAATGTCTGTCAAATGTTAAAATAAATTAGAAAAGGTTACATATAATCAACCGTCTCAACATTTTAAAATTTACTGATTCTACGTCGAAGTTTAAGGTTCAATTTTCAGGCTATGTAGTAATTGCTGGCCAAAAAAGTAGAAATAATTAAAAACCTAAAGTCAAAAAGTAAAAATGCCTTGAAAAGTATAAAATAATTAGGAAAAATAACAATAAATTAGAAATAAATTAGTCATATTTTAAGTCAGCTGGATGATTTTTGCTACTAAATTTTAATGATTAAAGTGAATCTGGTTTATATTTTCAGATTTCAATCAAATGCAACAAGTACATTAATCCTACATTTTTGTTTCATTTTTTTATTTCGATAAACAAAAATTTATTTTTAGAGTGAACAAAACTGCAATAAAAACACGATTATAGCAACATTTTTGTCTACTTAGGAAATTTGTCATAGTTGAGAAAATAAAAAAAAGGAATATAAACACATTAATAGAAGAGAATTCAAAGAGGAAATAATTCACCGCGAAAAATAATGCTTAGATAATCTAGAAACAAACCAAATTTGCTCAGAGTACATTCTAAATTCGATTCTGTTGTGATTCAAACTTTGAGAATTTTAGCTGGAATGAAAATGAATCTGTGATTTTAAAGAATAAAAAATATAACTCTTTGGAATTTCGTTTTATAGGAAATTTCGTCTCTTCATTTGTGTTTGATTGTAAAGATTTAAACTCATTCCAGTATTGTTTTAATGTAGGAATCAATTATAAGATCATCGCATTACAGTAATCCCATCATGCACTGTATTTCGTGTTTATTAGGCATGGACCTGTAACTTATAAGTTGGATAATTTGTATCAGGGCTCAGCTTAATAGTATTAGGAAACAAACAGGGCACATTGTAACTTGAAGTCGTAATCACAATAGCTCCGTAATCATTTGACAAATTTGACAGTTTTGGAGAATGTAGGAAGAGTTAGAAGGGACCAATAGGGATTGGTAACACTAGCAAACCATAAATGTTTGGGCAACAATATCTTCTAATTATTTTTTTTCAATGTATGGCATCTGCAATATGCAGTATGCGACACTAAAATAAGAGTCTGTTAACATGCTAAAGTATAGTCTTACTTGGTCACTCCAATTCAGTCAATTCAGCAATGCTCACAAAAGTATGCAAAAAATTTTATTTGCTAATTTTATAACTTCGCAATGTTAATGATATTTCACAAGAAGAATATCATAATTCTTTCTTCATATTTCGCCATCTTTTTTCGTTATTTTCTTCCTGGAGCTATAACATTGGTAATTTTATTCATGCAAATTCATTTCGTGTCTAATTAAAAAAGGTGAGCGGGAGAATTCGTAAAAGTTATCAGATTCTTGAATTAATCAATTATTAAATCTTAAATGATGCCTTTGTCAATTGCTTATGATCTAAAGATTCATTTCCTGCTTGACTTATGTCGTTTATTAAGCATGGACCCGTAACTTATAAGTTGGATAATTTGTACCCTGGCTGCGCTTAATAGTATTAGGAAACAAACAGGGCACATTATAACTTGAAGTCGTAATCACAATAGCTCCGTAATCATCTGTGATACTAGGTTGGATTATTCTAGTTTAAAAGTCTGCTTTCAACATTTGATGAATTAGTTCTAAAACCTACCCATAATTCCAATTTCTAACAGTTGTCGGCTGCAATAGATCAAGAAGACGAGATATACTGTCAGCTTCAACATATTTGAAAACGAATATATTGTACAAGCGAGTATCTGTATTTGCTGTAAATGTAAATCAAAACCTATTATAAATTTAGACATTAATAAAGTAATCTTTAAATGAGAAGAATTTTAAAAGCTGTATCAGGGAAAATTAAAATTTGCCACGAGTTTGGGTGAAACTCAAAGCATCCCCCAGCATAGGAAGCATCTTCTAAAACGACTGCAGAAGTAACAGGGAACTTTTAATGACTGGAGGCATAAAATTTGCGCTTTTATGCTTCCGTAGTGAATCAGTAAGCATAGTCTGATTGATGAACGCATTGAAGCGATTCAGTTTTTTTTTTTTTTTTTTTTTTTGAGAATTATTTAATTTCCACATTTCTTTATAAAAGGCTTAAATGAGTATAAAGAAATTGTTGTAAAGATAACGATAAAACTGGGTTTCAAATGACCAGTTGTTTTATTTTATGCGGAGAACAAATTCATCAATGATTTTAACAAATTTAACAATAAAAAATAGTCCCTTGAAACATCTAATTTTGCGATACCGATAACCAAAAATTTCTTTTGTCTAAAATCTGCAATTAAAATTTAAAAACATATCTAAAAAAACATTCTTTTAAATTGAGTTATCCAGATTTCGGTAATGTGAAAGTTATTTCAATGATATTGACATTTCGGTGATTTTTTTTGCAATGATATTCATCTATCTTACTTTTGTTGTTTTCCTTTTCTTCTTTTGTCGTAAAATGATTACGATGAAATTAAATGTTGCAGAAAACTCTTCAAATTTAAGGTAAAATTGTCAAAACATTCGCTCACAATCCAAAATTCAGCGCTGCACGATTTGACAAAAGGATGCAAATGTTTTTATTTGCTGGTTTTACATTGTAAAGTAAAAATATCATAATTCTTTCTTCACAATTTTCATTTTCTTTCGTCATCCTGATTCCGGAATAATAGAGTAATACATCATTTATTCAGTTAAAATGTCGAAAAAACTTGCTTCGGTTTTTTTCGACTATTTCGTTTTTTTTTCCTGTTCTGAGACCTGTTTGTTTTCCGCATTTCATTGTAAACAGCTAAGAAATGGATTGAAGAAGATATGTATAAAGGAGATGGTGTGAAGGTAGCGATAAAACTGGATTTCAAATGACTGTTACTTTATATTAATAAATTCTTGAATGATTTTAACAAATTTAACAAACGAAGTTAATTCCTCGAAACATTTTGACTCTCGAAAGTCAAAAAAAAAAATGGACAGTTTGTTTCTAGAATATAAAAAAAAAAAAACGCATCGCACATGTATTTAAAAAAAATTTTTAAAAGAGACATCAGAAGCATTTTCTAAAACAACAACAAAAGCAATAAAAAACTTTAAATGGTTCGAGACATAAATACATGTGCGATGCGTTTTTTTTTTATATTGCACTATTCGGTTGATTAAAATAATTCACTTTACGTTTGTCGTCCGTCTGAAACACTTTCATGATGTGACAGATAAATAATTTCGTAATCATTGGTGAACAGCTATGATATATTAAAATGTCAACTAAACATACAATTCTGCTACAAAAAGAAATCTTTGCCTAAGTATTTATCAATTATCTAAGATCATAACTAAATCTTTTGCTGGATGCTTGTCGATGTTGCTTAAAAGTGATGGAGTCCGCTCTCCGGTTTCAATTCCGGTACTATAGTTGACGCCCCATCACTAACATGATCACCTTTCGACACCTTCATTTCCTTTTTTTTTTCGAATAATTTTCCTTATTGATAATTATTTGTGCTTACAGAAAGCTTTCATACTTAAACCTGATTAACTAAAAGGGCGACGTATTCGAGGAGTGACAACTTTGAGGCGATGAGACCTCGGACTGTACCTAAGCTGAAATTGGAGTTGAGCACCGAGGAAGGATTCATCCCTTTTATAGTAACATCGACAAGCATCGTTGTGATAGCATGTATATATATATATATATGTATCGTTGTGATAGCATATATATTAACAAAAAAACTAACAAATGCTATAAAACATTCATAAATTTCCGTTCAAAATATTTCAATTTTGGATTTTTTATAATTTTAATTTGAATGAAATGCTCCATCTGTTCAGAATTGCTTATTTAATTAATTTCTAGCGACCAATCATTTATTCAAGTGAACTTGAAAACTTCAACTGAAACCAGCGAATATAGAAAAACAAAAAATTCTATGTGCATGGAGCTGAATGCTATCCTGTTTAATTTCATACAGTTTATATACAAAGTACGTTTATCACTTCTAATGTTAACTTGGAGTGTTTGTTCGTTGTCTTCTCCTTACAATGAAAAAATGGGCAACTTTTGAATTTTTTGAATAAAACCAGGCGATTAATGTCAATTATTTGTATTTGTTTCACATCCAAGTTGTTTATTTTATGCAACGTTGAATGACGTAATTGTGTTATAAGTTTAAAGTTATTTTGACATTTACTTGTTCCGAAAAAACGGATCACGAATAACATCTTATCTGCTGCTATGTAGCATAATTGATAATTTATATAATTATGATTTCTGTTAATAATTATTTCACGTAAGTTTATTGGAAAGTATTCTCGTCAGCAGCGTCAATAAACTCTAAAATTTCTAAAATAAGGTTAACATTATAGTATATTTTTATGCTTTATGGGAAAAATAAGTATGGGATCTGTGGAATTAAGTATTACAGGAATTAACTGTATAAGTAAACGTTTATGTAAAATCAAAGTAACCGTAAATCATTTTATGTAACCGTAAATCATTTTATGTAAAATCAAAGTAACCGTAAAAGCGAATGATTCTGGAAATAAACTGTCCAATCTATGATTCCGCTTCATTAATTTATGAGATTTGTTTTTATAAAAGCATTTTTTTGACAAAATAGAAGATGAAAATTGTGAAGAAAGAATTATGATATTTTACTTTACAAGGCTGTAAAACCAGCAAATAAAATCATTTGTATCCTTTGTCAACCGTGCAGCGCTGAATTTTGGATTCTGAGCGAATGTTTTGACAATTTTACCTTTAATTTGAAGAGTTTTCCGCAACATTTAACTGTCATCGTAATCATTTTCGTTAAGTAAAAGTATTATATATCACAAATAAATTAGGCATAATTTAAGTCAGCTGGATGATTTTTGCTACTAAATTTTAATGATTAAAGTGAATCTGGTTTATATTTTCAGATTTCAATCAAATGCAACAAGTACATTAATCCTACATTTTTGTTTCATTTTTTATTTCGATAAACAAAATTTATTTTTAGAGTGAACAAAACTGCAATAAAAACACGATTATAGCAACATTTTTGTCTACTTAGGAAATTTGTCATAGTTGAGAAAATAAAAAAAAGGAATATAAACACATTAATAGAAGAGAATTCAAAGAGGAAATAATTCACCGCGAAAAATAATGCTTAGATAATCTAGAAACAAACCAAATTTGCTCAGAGTACATTCTAAATTCGATTCTGTTGTGATTCAAACTTTGAGAATTTTAGCTGGAATGAAAATGAATCTGTGATTTTAAAGAATAAAAAATATAACTCTTTGGAATTTCGTTTTATAGGAAATTTCGTCTCTTCATTTGTGTTTGATTGTAAAGATTTAAACTCATTCCAGTATTGTTTTAATGTAGGAATCAATTATAAGATCATCGCATTACAGTAATCCCATCATGCACTGTATTTCGTGTTTATTAGGCATGGACCTGTAACTTATAAGTTGGATAATTTGTATCAGGGCTCAGCTTAATAGTATTAGGAAACAAACAGGGCACATTGTAACTTGAAGTCGTAATCACAATAGCTCCGTAATCATTTGACAAATTTGGCAGTTTTGGAGAATGTAGGAAGAGTTAGAAGGGACCAATAGGGATTGGTAACACTAGCAAACCATAAATGTTTGGGCAACAATATCTTCTAATTATTTTTTTTCAATGTATGGCATCTGCAATATGCAGTATGCGACACTAAAATAAACAGTCTGTTAAACATGCTAAAGTATAGTCTTACTTGGTCACTCCAATTCAGCAATGCTCACAAAAGTATGCAAAAAATTTTATTTGCTAATTTTATAACTTCGCAATGTTAATGATATTTCACAAGAAGAATATCATAATTCTTTCTTCATATTTCGCCATCTTTTTTCGTTATTTTCTTCCAACAGCTGCAATATTGGTAATTTTATTTATGCAAATTCATTTCGTGTCTAATTAAAAAAGGTGAGCGGGAGAATTCGTAAAAGTTATCAGATTCTTGAATTAATCAATTATTAAATCTTAAATGATGCCATTGTCAATTGCTTATGATCTAAAGATTCATTTCCTGCTTGGCCTATGTCGTTTATTGGGCATGGACCCGTAACTTATAAGTTGGATAATTTGTACCAAAGCTCAGCTTAATAGTATTAGGAAACAAACAGGGCACATTATAACTTGAAGTCGTAATCACAATAGCTCCGTAATCATCTGCAATACTAGGTTGGATTATTCTAGTTTAAAAGTCTGCTTTCAACATTTGATGAATTAGTTCTAAAACCTACTATCAATTCCAACTTGGAACAATTGTCGGTTGCAATAGATCAAGAAGACGAGATATATTGTCAGCTTGAACATATTTGAAAACGAATATATTGCAAATTGTTGTCGTGCCGATTCTGAAATGTGGACCTCACCAAAATTAATTAATTTGTTAAATTTTCGACTAATTGAGATTCGAGGAAGTGAATTCTTGATCACCGATACTTGTGCATGGAGTTCGAGTGATAATATTTATGTAAAAATTTTCTAAATTCATATCATTTAAAATTGGAATTGGAAGAATTTATTTTATGATCTTTTAGAATACCCAGACTTTTTCATAGAACTGAGTGAAATTAAATTTAAATCATAATATCTGATATTATTTTTTCTTCGACGACAGCATTTCATAAGTAATAATTATGCTGAAATCAAATTCTCTCTTCTAATATCTCTTCGCTGCAAATTATAAGATAACCTCCTGATCCAAAGTTCCAATACGATGAAATGCCTGAAAGCTCCTTTCTCGGCAAATTAAAACTACCTCAGAAATTCTAAATAATTGTTTAAACAAAGAACTAATTTGATGAATAAGTAGGACTAATAAATGATAAGAGAGTAATAACGACTAATAAAAGTAATTTTGCAAAAGAATTTTACAAAATTCTTTCGAATGGGATTGAGAACAAAGAGATTTACTGGATTCAATAGATGTATTCACTTCTATTACCACTATTAAATTTTTTATTAACTAAACCATTATTAATCTTTACGTACAAGCGAGTATTTGTATTTGTTGTAAATGTAAATCAAAACCTATTATAAATTTAGACATAAATAAAGTAATTTTTAAATGAGAAAAATTTTAAAAGCTGTATCAGGGAAAATTAAGATTTGCCACAAGTTTGGGTGAAACTCAAAGCATCGTTCAACATAGGAAGCATCTTCTAAAACGACTGCAGAAGTAGTAACGAACTTTTAATGACTGGCAGACATAAAATTTGCGCTTTTATGCATCCACAGTGGAATCACTAAGCATAGTCTGATTGATGAACGCATTCAAGCGATTCGGTTTTTTTTTTTGAGAATTATTTAATTTCCATATTTCGTTATAAAAGGCTCAAAAAAAAGTATGAGTATAAAGAAATTGTTGTAAAGATAACAATAAAACTGGATTTCAAATGACCAGTTGTTTTATTTTGTGTGGAGAACAAATTCATCAATGATTTTAACAAATTTAACAATAAAAAATAGTCCCTTGAAACATCTAATTTTGCGATACCGATAACCAAAAATTTCTTTTGTCTAAAATCTGCAATTAAAATTTAAAAACATGTCTAAAAAAAACATTCTTTCAAAATCAGTTATCCAGATGAAAGCTATTTCAATGATATTGATAAATCTGTGATTATTTTGCAATGATTCCTCTATCTTACTTTTGTTGTTTTCCTTTTCCTCTTTTGTCGTGAAATGATTACGATGAAATTAAATGTTGCGGAAAACTCTTCAAATTTAAAGTAAAATTGTCAAAACATTCGCTCACAACCCAAAATTCAGCGCTGCTCGGTTTGACAAAAGAATACAAATGATTTTATTTGCTGGTTTTACAGCCTTGTAAAGTAAAAATATCATAATTCTTTCTTCACAATTTTCATCTTCTTTCGTCATCCTGATTCTGGAATAATGGAGTAATACATCGATTATTCAATTAAAATATCGAAAAAATTTGCTTCGGTTTTTTTTCGACTATTTCGTTTTTTTTTTCTGTTGTTTGTTTTCCGCATTTCATTGTGAACGGCTAAGAAATGGACTGAAGAAGGTATGTATAAAGGAGATGGTGTGAAGGTAGCGATAAAACTGGATTTCAAATGACCGTTGCTTTATATTAATAAATTCTTGAACGATTTTAACAAATTTAACAAACGAAGTTAGTTCCTCGAAACATTTATTCTTGTAATGCGAAAAACAAATCTGTCTTTCATCTGAAATCTGCGATTGAAATTTAAAAATAAATTTGTTAACTTCCTTTTAAATTCAGTTATCCAGATATCAATACTATGAAAGCTATTTTAATGATATTCACAAATCTGTGATTATTTTGTCAAAAAAATGCTTTTATAAAAACAAATCTCATAAATTAATGAAGCCGAATTAAAAATTAGACAGTTTATTTCCAGAATCATTCGCAATATAAAAGAAAAAAAAAAAACGTATGGTTCTTTTTTATCGCTCTGTGTTGTTGTTGTTGATCTTTTATCACATTCCATCGTTTGATACGGCTGTTACTTGTATTGCGCGATTTCTTGTGGCACTTCTAGTTCGTCGCGCAATAGGTCCCTCTTCCTTGCTTTCATACACTGTTTTTTCTGACACTGGTGATTGACTTCTTGAGTTGGATACATCATCAACTCGCAGCGGACACAAAACATTTATTGGTCTTGAAGCTCTTCTGGTCCGACTAGCGATAGGTTGTTTAAGTTCATCTTCCCGTTTTTTATCTATTTTCTCTTCCATATCGTTGGGAGCATCTATTTCCATGGGGCATAGCATGTTAATTGAACAATAAGTTGTTTCCCATTAGGTATTTGGATTGTGGCACTCCTGATACTTCCATTCCATCCTCTGTTGATTTTAATTATTTTTGCCAATTTCCATATACCGCGAGGTACTTCGGGTTCCATTAATAAAACGATTTCATTCTCATGTGGTCTTCGTTTTTCTGTCTGTTGGAGAAAAACTAATTCTCTTTTTGTGCGTTCTCTTAGACTCATAAGGTATTCGTCCTTCCACAATTTCCAAAAAACGTCCAATGTGTTAAGAGTATTGATCCAATATTTAACAAGTTTATCCTTTATGGATAAGGAGTATATTCTTCTTGCCCATTGTCAAAATTGATTGGTATTTCAAGTGAAAACTTAGGTGAAATAAAGTCAATTGTAGGTATGACTCTGTAGTCATCAAGCCAACGTAGGTCAAGGGACGGGTATTAAGTATTCCCTCTATCTCTACCATTAACGTTATCAGTTCTCCTTCTTTTAAAAGTTCTCTTCCAACAACCCGTCTTAAAGCTTGTTTTGTGAGTTCAGTGATTCGTTCGTATACTCCACCACCCCAAGGTGCTTTGGTATGGTATTTTTCCGACACATATCTTGTTCTGCTAAGAAGTTGGAGCTTTCTTCCATTATTGTCACTTAAGACTAATTTTGGATATCCTCGTCGAGCTACAAATCTTCTTAGGATATGCAAGAAATTTTCGGCGGATAAATCCTCTGCTATTTCTAGATGTACAGCTCTCATAGTAAAACATGTGAAGAGAGCGATCCATCTCTCTACTCTACCGGTAGTAGATTTGACCGAGACTGGTCCCAATTAATCTAGACCTACTTGTTCGAATGGTCTAGATCTTTTTACTCGGGCTTCAGGCAAATTCGGTATTGCCGGTAGTTTGAATGGTTTGGCTTTCCACCGTTTACAGGTACACATAGATAGCATACGCTTTATTGCGGCTCTTCCCTTTGGTATCCAAAATCTACGTCTTAACTCAGACAAGGTATGTGAGATTCCAGCATGATGCAGCACCTCATGTTTCTGCATGATGATAAGATTAGTCACGTAGTGATCTTTTGGTAGGTAGATAGAATATTTGCTGTCCTCATCTAACTCCGAATGTTCTAGGCGGCTACCTGATCTCCATAAGTCATCAGGTTTATGTTGAAGCAAATTCCATTTTTTCTTCTCTTTATCTGTTAAATGCGCTGATTGCGCTTGTCGGATCAATAAACTGGTTGCTATTTGATAATCGTTTTGAGTCATATTGGTTCCTTTTATAGATAATAATCGGAGCCAAGTAATCCTCTTCGATAAGTTTGTTTAATGAATCGAAAAGTCCATACTATCGCTCGTACTAATTTTATCCATTTACTAAAGCGATGTACATCAATAAATTGAGTTATCACCTTCTCCTCAGTTGGGTTTGGAACCGTGATAGTTTTGCGATAATTGCTTGTTCGAATTCATCATCAGCTTCATAAACGAACTTACAATTAGGCCATTCTAATTCGGGTCCATCCAACCATTGCGGACCATTCCACCATAGCTTGTTGTTGCGAAGTTTGACCGGTGAAATTCCTCTTGTAGCTATATCGACTGAATTTTCCAAGCTATGGACATATCTTAAGTTGAATCTGGATTTTCTAATCTCTTCCACTCAATTTTGCACAAATCATGGAAGCAATTTCGTATAATTTGTAATCCAGAAGAGAGCACATTTTGAATCTGACCACAAAGTAACGGGATAATCTTCCTTTTGTTGCTGCTTTAATACGAACTGACCTGCTCTTACTCCAATCAATACAGGTAATAACTCAAGTTTGGGTATCGATATACCTTTGATTGGAGCAATTCGAGATTTAGCAAAGATCAAGAATGATCTTATAGGGCTTCCAGGTAAAACTTTTCGTACATAAGCAACTGCGGAATAACCAACTTTGGACGCATCCGTGGATATGTGAAATTCTGTTGGCACTGAGAATTCCATCATAAATCTTGGTAGTCCTATTACATTTGTTGGCTATTCAGTAATGAGCATCTTCCATTCTTGTTTGTATGTTTCATTTAAGGGTTGATCCCATGGAATATTTTCTCGCCATAGGTATTGAATAAACAATTAGAATTTGATCATTACTGAGACTAAAAAAATCCAGAGGATCATATTGAGAGGCAATGAATTGTAAAATGGTCCTTTTTATTAAATCCTTTCCCCGCCATGGTTTTAATATAACATCTACATGATCCCTTTCATGGTTCCAGTTAAGTCCAAGAAAGTTTTTTTTGTTTGTTTGGCTTAGGTCGGAATAAGAGATTCGTTCATTGAAATCCTCATCATTTGAAAGAAATTCCCTCACGTTCATTGAGGCTTCTTCAAAAATTATCTTCATTTTCTCATACTCGTACAATGCCTTTTCAGTATTCTCTGCCGATACAGTGATATTGTCCACATAGAGATTCTTTCTGATTTCTCCAGCTAATTCACTACCATAATTTTCTAGATGATAGTTTAAAGTCGCTGCTAACAAGAAAGGGGATGATATCACTCCAAAAAGAACTCTCTGGAACGATAACATTTTATATTTTCGTCACAGACTTCTCTGTTTATCTCATTTAACCAAAGAAATCGTGTACAATTCCTTTCTTCTTCTTGTAGCCCTATTTGTAAGAATGTCTTTTCGATATCCGCAGTTATCACTATCCTCATCGTTCGAAAACGTAATAATATACCAACGAAATCTGGTAGCACTATTGGACCTCGATACAGTATGTCGTTTAAGCTTTTAAATCCTTTGTGACGTGTTGAAGCGTCATAGACTATTCTTAATTTAGTTGTATTTTTACCAGAGGTTAGCATCTCATGATGTGGTAGATAATGTATAACACCAACCTCATCGTTCGGAGGTACTTCTTCAATTATTCCAGTTTGTAATTGATCTTTGATCATCTTGTCGTATAAATGAAGAAGCGATAGTTGTAGACGTTTAACTAGATTCAAACGTCCAAGGCATAATCCATAATTTTTTTAGTTATTGTAGGTTGTGGCGATTTTTGGTTAGTTCGTATTGTTGATAATGCTGAAGTTCCTCCCGAGTCGTATTTTCGTTTTTGTTCAGATTTGATAATTGTAGGTTTATTGTCAGCACGGGTGAATGCTGACTATCTTTTACTTGTTGGCTCACTCAAAAAATCCCTTAATTTCGAAATTGACCAAGGCATATCTAATGTTTTCTGAGTATATACTATTCAAAATCCAAGATGCAACTTGCTTTCTATTGTATTTTCAATACTTTAATGCTCCAGGTTTTCTCCTGAAGCTTCCAGTTGGCGCAACACTCGTTCGATGTTCTCGACGGTTGTAATCCAATCCTTTTCACTTCTTTTGATAGACTGGAGTTCGTTATATAGTATTGTCGATATTGTCGAAGGGTCGCCATATTTTTCTTTGAGTAATTGCCTGATTACTTTACAGTTTTCCGGTGCTATATGGTATCCTGATACGACTTGTAAGGCATTACCTTTCAGACACGAATACAAGTAATTTAGCTTTTGGATTTTCGGAATTGTTTGTGAATGGATTGCTGCATTGAAGCTGCTCCAAAATTGTCGCCACTGTCTTGGGTCACCATTGAAAGTAGGTAAGGATAATTGAGAAAGATTGACAGGAAGGTTTGAAGGAGAAATTAATTTCTCCTTTTCCTTACTCTTTACCTTTATTCTCATTAATAGCTGTTCCAATTTTTGTTCAGCTTCCTCCTTATCCTTTATTAGCGTTATCAGCGCTTCCTTTCCCTCATGCATCATTCGGAGTAATCCGTGTTCACCCTGCATGACTGTTTCATAAATTTTTTCCTCTTTTTCCCTTCTTTTCGTTGCGGTGATTGTTTGAATGTAATTGAACCACTTGTCATTTGCCTTTTCAAGTGAATCGACGCATAATTGTATTCTATTTTATCTGCGAGTACTTTTCTCCTCGTTATATAAACGTTTCCCTGTTGTTCTAGTGACGCATTTGGATCCGGGGATTCAAGCTTCAGGGAATTTATTTCTTGAAGAAGAAAAACTAACCTTTTTTTTGTTGGTTTTATACCGGCTATTATGTTACTTGACATCATTACCTCACCTCGGGCACCAAAATTTGTCGTGATTTTCTTATGAGAGGTCAACTGTTAGCCAATATTTTCCAGCGTTTGATCAGGGAGCGTTGTGTTGGGTTGAATTGATTGTGGTTGGATTAAGTTTATGTGATTGGACTGAGTTGCGGGAACACCTCAAACTTGGGTAATTAAACCTTTATTAAAATTATTAACAAACGCGAACATAAATATTTAATGTTAAAGGAATTGGATAAGGACATAAGTGAATGAAGAGACAAATGAGTACCGTTACTGAGGTGAAGAAACAGTTAAGTTGGAGAATTGACAATCTATATATGGTAGTAGAAAGGGAGGGAATAATGACGTGATAGAAAGATCATAATGTCAAATGATAAAGGATGGAATAATGACGTGATAGGAAGATCATAAGATCAAATGATAAAGGATGGAATAATGACATGATAGGAAGATCATAAGATCAAATGATAAAGGATGGAATAATGACATGATAGGAAGATCATAAGATCAAATGATGAAGGATGGAATAATGACGTGGTAGAAAGATCATAAT
Source organism: Mansonella perstans (assembly GCA_037074765.1). Taxonomy (NCBI): domain Eukaryota; kingdom Metazoa; phylum Nematoda; class Chromadorea; order Rhabditida; family Onchocercidae; genus Mansonella; species Mansonella perstans. The sequence continues at coordinate 45,356 of JBAMDO010000111.1, forward strand.
GCCATTAATGTTTATCTACAACTTGAATTATTGGCGGTTTCGCGTTATGACTGTTCACGACAGAAGCTACATAATATGCTCTGCACTGAATTAATTAATTAATCATCGGAAAATTTTCTGAATAAATTGTGAAATTAAATAAAATTTTGGAATTTTATCAATACAGCTTGTTATTTATCATTATTGAAAAAAAAGCAGTCAAAGATAAACAAAATTTTCAAGAAAAACAATATCCATGGCAGGAGAAAAATGAAAGTTCACTGATAAATCAGCTGCATAGATGATATGTGGTCCATATTACCTGAAAATGAGGTACCATTCAATTTTAGTTGAGAAGCTTCTGTTAAGATGCTTGGCAAATTGCTTCACGTTTTGACCAAATTCACTTTTCCATTATGTTACATGGAAGTTCATTATGGATAAATAGTTGAATTAATGATTACATATGGAAAAAAGTGTTCGGCTACACTGTTGATTACGCGGGTAGAAAATTAATTGCGCAACATTTTTTTCTAGATTGGACTAATGCGAAATGTGGACACTTCAAAGTGTTTTATGGCCAAGATATCGTGCCATTATGATAGCATATATATATTAACAAAAAAACTAATAAATGCTATAAAACAACCATAAATTTCCATTCCAAATATTTCAATTTTTGGATTTTTTAAATTTTAAATTTAAAAAATTGCTCCATCTATTCATAATTGCTGATATGATTAATTTCTAGCAATCAATCGTTTATTCAAGTCTAAGCAAGTGAACTTGAAATTTTCAACTTGAAACGAGCAAATGTAAAAAAACAACAAAATTCTATCTGCACGGAACTGAATGCTATCTTGTTTAATTTCATACAGTTTATATATAAAGTACATCTATCAATTTTAACCAGTCAAACTAAAAAACTAAAAAATATTGCGGATTAGAGGTCAATAATTCAGAATAAATAGCAACGAAAAGTTCAAATCAAAAAATTCACTCTTTCGAATCTTTTATAAGCTATTCCTAGCAAACATCTTTGAATTGCAAATTGCTAAAAAACTTTAAATTATTAAAAAATAATCTTATTTCATGAGTATTGCAATACAAGATTTAAAAGCTTCCTTCGAAGGAAGAATCATCCTCTTTGACTTGCAAACAATTGTATAATCACTCATGGTACTCGTCATGGTATTTGTGGTGGTATTCGTGGTGGTATTCGTGGTGGTATTTGTGGTGGTCCCTGTGGTACCGTCAATCTTATATTGAGGATGCTAGTGCAATAAATGAACAGTAGAAGATATATTATGAATATTTAAGATCCTCTTGCAATCTGTAATAATGGTTTTCGTAATAATGATGATAATCTTGCCTTATAAGGAAATTTACCTCTTAATCAAACAACAAAATTAGCTGTTCCACCGACCGATTAAGAGACAATTACACTTGAAAACTGTTTCAATCAAAAACTTAACACATGAAACTAACAGTTCTTATGGCATTCTTCAAATCGAACAAACTCCAGGCATTTTGTTCAACAATGAAGAAGACATTGAAGGAATTGTCAGTGATTTAAAAGATAAAAATTGTGGTTCTTATACTTTGACAGCGAAATCAATTAATATGACAGATATTAATAGGTTGTTCTAAGACCGTTTATTTTCCGTATTTCACAGGCAAATAACAAAAATGGATTAAGACTGATTAATAAAAAGGAAGCTGATGTAAATCATAGCAATGGAACTAGATTTCAACCAACCAGTTATTTTTTGCTTTGCAAAGATTTTATCAGTAATCATTTTTAACAAATCAAAATTTTTTCTTCTTTTCAATTTGAAATAAATGTTTACTTGTTCAGTCGAAAAAGTTGAAAACTATGAAGTTGCAATAGATTGAGGGAAAGTTTGCATTCTATTTGTATTGATATTTTTTTCTCGTGTTAATGGTTTGTCTTTTTGAGTTACTTTTGCGGTTTTACTAATAGTATATCAGTCTTTTTTTATTAGTAGAGGTCCTGGGAGTAATTGGACTATTTATTAATCTTTAAGTACGATAGGTCAACCTCAGATATCTCTAGATTTGATGATTTTAGAATTGCGTACTGTAGGAATTGCTTCTTTATTGTTTTTTATCCATTTTACAGTTACTCTTCAAAATATACGGTCCATTGCTATAACATTAGATTAGATAACAGTATTTTTTTGAACTTTTTATTTAATTTTTTTTTTATTTTATTATCTGTACCTGTTTTAGCCGGTTCTTCATTAATTTTATTACTAGATCGTAATTTTAATACTTCTTTTAACGGTACTAAAAAGGAAGTAGACTTAACTTTAGAAGCATTTCTTTTGATTTTTTGGTCATTCATCTAAGTGTTTTTAAATTTTTCATAGAAGTGCTGAATTTCCTAAGTGTAATTTAAATTCCTCCCTACTCCTCTAAGCGTAGTTTAAATTCACAGAAGTGCTGAATTTTATTCAAAAATTTTTGAATGGAAAAACAGAAACATAGCAGAAGATCATTATTTGCTCATATTACATTCATGCTGTCAAGTTTCCTTTCTGTTTTTCCGATAACCCAACATATGTAGAAAGCATCCTGGATCAAGATCATCTGTATCTCCTGGCATCGGTCGATCCTTTGTTTCAGGTGTTGTAAATAGCATTATTGCGGCACTAAGAGAAATTACTGCCACAACCAACTTTGGTGCTTGGGGCGTGATACTTTTCTGCAATATGATAAAACTATTGGTTTCATGCAATACGGTAAATTATACTTCTTAATGACAAGTTCCTTATGGCTATAAAGCTATATATTAGTGCAATATGGAATAGAAAATACTTGAAGTGATATTCACGATGCATAAGAGTATTTGTGTTTCTGTTCGTATTCTTTCATCTATCCTATCAGAACATTATTGCCTGATAGTAACAAAGGAATAAATAAAACAGAAAATTGGAAAATAATGTAAGATATAGCGGAAAAGCAATCGCTCCTCCTGCAAAATCATTGTAGTAGTGAATGAGAGCATAGAAACAGGTACTGATTGAAGAAAGGAGCAAAGTTACAGTAATAAGATGAAAAAATGATAATATCTATGATGCAGAGAGAGTTGTTGTTTTTGAAATCAGCCATAATATAAAATTATCTGGCTGATTCCATTAGCTTTTATTGGTTTTACTAATGCAAGAAGAATCATTAAACTGAAAATTTTCTCCAAAATGTTAACCAATGGAATCCGATCAATGAAGAAAAATAAAAAAAAGTAATAGCACTTTTTATAATTTTACTATGCCTTCGTGAAACTACCCTTTTTGTGGGAGGTTGTACTTATTCTTATCCTCATCTGTAGCCAAACTTAATCTCAGAAGGTTTTTAGCAGACGCCTTGCAATTTCATCAGTGATATATTTTTGAAATTCTTTCTCTAATTTTGCTGTATTTTTTTGCATTTTGTTTGTCAATAAAACTTTCATGTAACAAATATTGATCTTTTGATAGCAGCAGAACTTACAAGCAAGGGTAAATAAGGTGCCGCAATGGCACCAAAGTTGCCAATGAACTGCACAGTGCCGTAGAATATATTGCGAATTGTAGTAGGACTCATTTCAGCAAGCATCAGTGGCTGTGCGGCCCAAATAAAAGTATTAAAAAACTTGGCTATTACAGCAAGTGCTATTTGCATTGTCCCAGTACCTGCAGTTATATAATCATCGCATTTTAAATTAGCGCTAATATAACTTTTCCTTTCACTTGTTACGGAAGAGAAGCTAATGTTCAGCTTGTAAAGTTGCGAGCTATGTTGATTGTGACTTGAGTTCAAACTTGTTAGGCTCTGCAAATGAATTTTAGGAGTAAAAGATGGGATCAAATTTTAGGAGTAAAAAAAAAAAGAAATTTTAGGATAAAAGATGGATCATTGTGTTCATTGTCTCTAACCTAAAAATCCACTGCGCAGACTTACAGTCCGCATTTGTAAAGCCTAAAGCAAAAAACGAGGGACAAAATATCAGGTAATAAGGTGCATTAGAAGCAACCGTGCAATCGTGTAACTGTGTATGCAGGCGATTCAGGATGGTTGCTCAAAATCGACCTCAGAAATGACATCTTGTTCGAACAACTAAGCAGTTTTTTACGAAGAAAAGCTGATACCTGTTTCAAACGAAGAGGAACCTAAAAAAGGTCTAACCAATACCTATTTCTGGTTGGTCAGCTGAGGGTAACAGTCAATCAAAAACAATGAATCAGTGATATTTACAATGCTCATTATTCAATTTAAGTTAATGTTCCTAGACAGGCAGCAGTTGCCATTATTGAGGGAATACTGGAAAGGTCGCGGAGCACTGTTTATGAACTCGCACCAGCTGCCGCAAGAAAAGAGATTCAAAGAGGAAATATTTAGCATCGGTCATATTAACTGCCGTCAGCGGTCAACGGCAACATGGAGATGCACCATCCGTAATGCTGCTGCTTTTTTTGGAAATAAATTTTAGATCAATCTCGAGAGGAAAATACAATGCAAAAAAAAACTGTACTTAATCAATACTGCCTATGAAGGCTTTCCTCCTGCAATCGGATTTGCTTTCCTACATCAGTTTTTTTAGCCACAAGTACGCTTGCAGCAAGCATGGATAGAGCTCTTCTTCATTTGTGAAGCCTAGCTATTGATGATCTTGAATAAGCAATGAAACAAATTACACTATTACAAAGATTACCAGGAAAAAATGCAGCCAAAAAAATTAATACAGATTGCATAGCGAAGGACCATATGGTGATAGTACGTCGCCCAAATTTATGTAATAATATTACAGCTAACAAAGCAGCAGGCAATTCGATGAAACCAGACAAAAAATAACCAGTGAAACTATCGTCACTTAATGTTGCGCTTAACAGTGCCATAACCCAGTAGGAAAAATTCATTGATATCCTGAAAACGCGAACTCTCTTTGGTTCCAAATATGAATGAAATCCGTGAAATTTTCTACTAACTTAAATTATAATAATTATTGTTAAGTGAATTGAATTTACAATGAAGAAAACAAACGAACATCACATAGCACTGCACGGACAAATGAAAAAGCGCCACACTGCTGTGAAACATATCTATAACCGTTTGCGATTTAGGCTGATTATTAGATTGCTGGGAGTTCAATTGACATTTACTCAAGTCAATTTTCACATTGTTATAGCGACAAGCATCTTGAATATATCTAAAATAATATTTCTCATTGAAATTTTTGTATTTGAAGAACAGTAAAAAAATTTATGTCCGAATCTGTTCTATTTTAAATTTATTCTAAATCTTTGACATTAGCTGTTAAAGCACCTTTAAAAACTAAGCCAGTACAGGAAGATTTACACCTCTCTGAAATATCAGTAAAAGCGAGTATGTCAGCAATTGTTTCAATACTTTTTTAATTTGCTAGTTTTTGTGCTTCCTATTTGGATAAAGAAATGGTAGCCTTTTCAAATACAGAATTGGCCTAATTTTTTGAGATCAATTCTCAACCACATAATTCCCAAACTCCTCGCTATGTACTTTTTGACGTGAATCACACAGTACTTTGCCTCATTCTCTAACATTTCATGAACTTACTTTTCAGTAGTTTCGTGTTTATTGTGGCTGATTGACCAATATGGTGACTCCGGAAGTAACCTGAAATCAGACTGACCGCAAAAAATATCATGCAATCGAATTAATTTTGCATTTGAGATAATCGTATTACTATGTCGCTTTCTAAGGACAAAGAACTAAAAACCCAAGAAGTTATATTGTTTGAGCGGAAATGATCTGCAGATTCAGACGACAAAAGATTCTTTGTTGTGAAATATTTGATGATTCGGATATTTAGATCTTGAAATCATAACTGAACTTTTCTACATAAGCATAAACATAAGAATATTCTACATAAGCATAAAAAATGACAAGTACCTTAGATAAGCGTAAGAAATGAGTAAAACAAACCAATAATACAAAGCACTAAGCGTAGCTGGAAGAGATATCGTTAAATACAACGATCGCCAATTTAGGATCCAAATCCTCAGAATACCAACGAGCATGATCCCTGTTACCCAGGCAGAAGTATATATTATCGGAATTACGGATCTAAATTCGAGTGCCACTGACTCACACGACATTGTCCACATTATAGCGTAAATACTCTGGAATCTCATGAAGGTTCGCTGAATTATAGAACGAAAAAAGCTGGTACACTTTAAGGTTTTTGCAGCAAACACATCTGCGCCATGTCTCTTTTCCTCGTCTTTTCCTCTAACCCACATCAATTCCTCAGATTCCTCTCCAAATTCTGTTGACACAGTGCTTACCTTTACAACATCTAAACTGAATAGCTTTTGTATTTTGCATACTCAAACATTCAATCTTAAATTCATTTACTTCTTAGCAACTCCCATATATTTTAATGAAATTGAATTTCAGTCATTTTTTCTGCTTTAAAAAATCGCCTTCAAAAATGCACCATAATTGCAGCACCGAGGATGAAACGACAAGCCAGAAATGTGAAAACCGTTGGTGCCATTGAACAAAGAATGGCCACAATGCTCGCAATCCACATTGAAGATAACATCACTTTCCGCCGACCGTATAAATCAGATAATTGAGTAATTATTGGTGTAAGAAGTCCTCCTTAAGCATGAATGTTTCAAAGTTCTAGTGATTCAGTGATGTCAGTGAAATCACTATCTTCTTATAAAGATAATAGGGATTTAAAGATACTGATAATACTCACCAATCATAAACGCTGATGAACCATGTTCTGCCCAGAGTTCATCTTCGCATACGAAATTGAACTGAAAGGTTTTTTCCCACTAAATATCCAGTATTATTACTATCAGTAGTAATTAATTGATTACTGTAATCAATTATGAAGAATTCCAAAAAGCTTAGTGCATAATCTTGCAACTGGCATAAGCTGTCAAAAGTTCCTGATGCATAACACGAAAAACTTGGAATAATTTACTGATGATATATGCTACTGAGTTGTTGCGCTAAAAGTCAAGTGCGTTATTTTGAATAGACTGATCCAACTTATTATCCGAAGGATATTGTCACATAGCACAAGTAGTTCTTATCACACTTGAAAAACTGACTTCGGAATTAATTGTAGAAAAGGGCACTTTCTCTTCATATATATATGTTGAATTCGGCACTGCTGAGCATTGGATTGTCTCATTGGTGTTCAGTTCGAGTACATGACAACTATCAAGCACTCGATAAGTTTGCTGCTGCAAGTACATCCTTATCATTTTAACAGCTATATTTGTTCTAAAAATTGCTAACCATTAACACCTGCACTGAAGCAAAATCAGGAGAGAAATTTGGGGGAATCTGCAGGAGGAAATTTGAAAATTAAATATAAAATGACTTATTAATATAAAAAGATTTAGTGTCAAATTTCTGCATGAATCAATAAAGATAATGCTAAAGCAAAGACTTGCAGGAGGACTGGAAGAGTTCAGAAGATTGATAGAACATTGGAATGACGGTGGTTGAGTGATAAACCCCATGATAAACATTTGTGAGGAGAAAAAGGATGCGGGTATCATCAGCAGTATGCATGCACGTATCTGAAACCATATCAATCAGATTATTTGTTGGGAAATTTGCCATGAAAATATATTTTTCCAATATCAATATTATTGCCTGGTACTTTCCATATTTCCCAAATGCATCCAATAACTTTTCTGGATCGAGTCTTGGTTTGCTTGCCATTGATGTAGTTAAGACTTCAGGAATCTTATCAGCTGTAGAAGTTATCTTCTTCGTATTACTGGAAGTGAGATTATAAGCCTCATCTTTCATGATAACAGCTTCCTCAAAAATCTACAAATTCATTTTAGCGAAATAATCAACTTAGAAAAACCGTTCTAAGGAAAAATAAATGAGCAGTTCCGCTTCATGAGATAAATTCCGGATAACACTAGATGTATCTTTTTGTCATTTTCCTCACTGTGATCAACTATTTTTGCTAAAATGAGAAAAAACAATAGGCCATACAGTCATATCTCCTATGAAACTAACAAGCACGATATTGATCTAATCGGGACTACATAAAATAATTTCCAATAATCCTTACTCTACAACTGACAGTTATGAGTTTTAATAAACATTTAAAAAAAAGAATGACAAGAAAGTTGCTTCAGGAAAAAATTTTCAGTTGCTGACTCCGAGATAATAACTCCAGATAAAATGAAAGGCCATCAAGGAATTCAGGAAGTGTATAAAATGGAATAGCGAAGAATTGGGGAAGGAATAAGATGGAAGAAGAAATGTTTCACATGAGAATTCTCCAACTGAGCAGGTTGTGACCGAAAACAATTTCTCTCCTTTCTTTATATTTTGAAATATCATTAGATGAAAAAAATTAAAACGAAAAATTTAAAAAAAAATTCTGTGACCTTAAAGATGTTAGGATGAAAAGAAAAATATTACAATAAGCGATTCTCGCATAAATCATTTTCATCGATGTATAAACTGAAAAAAAGAGTAGTGTAAGTGAAAGAAAAGAAAAATGAAGGAATGAAGGACAAGATTTTTGCGATAAAGTTGTAATTTATCATGAAAACATTAGCGCTGACAAATATTACTGAAGAGACGATAACTGTGTACCATTTAATTAATAATGTTGACGGAACGATGATAATTTGAACAAACAGCACAGTTCAACTGGAATAATAGCGGTAATGATGATGTTTCATCGAATGCTGACAATGCCAAAAAAAAAAAAAACAGGAATGATACGCACCGAATTTAAAATAGTCCATTACTCCATTTAAAACACTTTGAAAGTACGGCGATCTAAGTCCAATCAGAATTAGAAAACAAAGTACTAACAGTTTAATTTGAAATATGAAAATATTCTTTAAAATTGGCGTATTAAATATTCATTAGCCAATAATGAGATTAAAAACCTATTTATACATATCATTACCTAATATCTTAATAATACTAATTAACTGTATTTTCAGATATAATAAGTTGTATGTAACTTTTAACTAATCAATATCTCTGATAAGTGATCAGAAATAAAACATAGCGAAAAGACCAGAAAAAGATCGGAAATATGAAAATAAAAAGAAAAAAAAAGATCAGAAATCGAAAAGCATACGAAAGACCAAAAACAATCACTTGAAGTACGGGTTTAATTTTTCAATTTTTTGTATGCTTTGCTTTTCAATCAACTATTTCTTCTAAATAAATTTTCCCGCAATAAAATATTTCCTAGAGATGGCGTTCCAACCAAATAACAACAACACAAATATTTGTACCTGGAATTTGTCAAAAAAAAAATCGCTCTATTATATCATCCATTGATTGAGCTACCAGTAATATAACACAGACAACTTATTCTTAATCATCTATAGCGCATCGCAATATCTTTGGATTTTCAAGGTGTAATATTTTATGTGAGTTAATTAAATATAAAATGTGATGCTTAGACAACTGTACGAACATTGCGAGAACAAATAAGGCCGAGAAATTCGGTGAAAAAAGCTGATCTAAAAACTTGAGAGAAATCAATCCAAAAAAAAATCTATACCTCCTTGATGAGCCGCATAATGAACCAACTTATCTCTCCTTAGAAGAAAATTAGTGCTAAACGCAAGAAGCAATAAATTTTTATCCAGTATCAATAAGCAATAGCACAGTAACAGGATCAAGTATTAATCTTCCAAACTATTTACTATCTCTTATACAAAAAGCCGTTTTATATTAAAAGAAAATCAAGAAACAAATTTTGGACGACACAGTGCATCCTTTTCAAAATGAAAAATCTTAAGAAAATTTTCCTCATTCTTTTAACATGCACAGTACTTAGCAAATTAATCCTTCCAATAATCTTTTGGAGCACACGGAAAACTGGAAACATGAACAAGAATGCACCTTACATATAATAAAAGCTAAAACAATGAATCCATATTTCCACGCTGCGTTGATTTGAAAGCACCGAGATCTTGTCGTGATGATATCCTCGTCTGTGAAATAATACCCCATGCCGGTCCATCTGGAGCTGATCCAGATGCTGTAGGTCGTTTAAATCCCTAAATTCAATTGCATCCTTAATAGTTTAAGATATCCATATAACCACTAAGAAAAATGACTCGAAAAAGATTTTAAAACTACTGGAACAAAGAATGTACGTCCTACAGTATGTATAAAATTTGCGGTCATGATTGATAACAAAACATCCTTTTTCATCTTATGTTTTCTCGCTTCTCCTATTCTCTTCATGCTATATGTAGAAATTTGAATCAAACTCAGCTGATACAGGCATTCATGAACGCATATTATTGCCGAAATTCAGAATTAGTTCTAATTCGGATCAAAACACTCTTACTTTCATACTTCGACTTGCTGCTTTTGCATTAAAAGAAAGCCACTTTTTTTTTTCGTCCTCTTTTGCTTCTTCTAACTCCTTTTTCCGGTGTTCTTTTTTAAGTGCTCGCAGTCGTCGTCTTTCACGCTCCATCTATAAATGAACAGTTTTTCAGAATAACTTAATGATAGTTGAGGACAATAAAACCAAGACTGCATTGTTTAAAATCGTGGAGCACTTCAATCTGATAAATCCAATCTTCATAGCATTTGTGCATCGAAAAAATCCCATTATGCTACACCACATCATAAATTATAACTCATTAAAGCGCCTCCTGCGAATAAATCTATCATATCATAGTGATCTAAATTAAAATACTTGCGAACAAATCTATTGTCGTTTGTTTAAATATTTACTTCTTTCTTTCACATTTGAAAATTATATTTCTGCCATACCTAAACTAACCAATTTTCAGTGCTGTTTTTATCTCAAAAAATCTTAAAATATGGGTTGGCTCGAGTTTTAATGCAGCTTGATAAAGACAGAAAAAAAAGGCAAAAAATAATAAACCGTGTCGAAATTGACAATACAACCGACAGACAGCACGTATTTTTATTAAATTAATAGTTTATTAAAATAAACAACTTTGTGCTCTTGTGCAAAACTGTGAAAAAAAAAATTTAAAAATAAAATTAAGAATGTATCCACCTGCCATTCGCTTTTGCGGTGACGGATATTTTTAGCCGATTTTTCCCATACGTACATTTTGCCATCATCTTTCGAAACCGTACTCAAATTACTCACATTAACCATTGTCTTTGTTCCTTTACCTGAATGCAGAAGCTTCCTCAAAAAGCAACAGAAATGATGGTAAAAGAGAGAAAAAATAAAAACAGCGATGAAGAAAGAAGTAATGACAAATTAATGATCGTACTAAGCGAAAAGTAATAACAAATAAAAACCACGAATGAATGATATTTAAAGCTTATCAATGGCCCAAATAAAACTTGTTATAATATGTAGATATTCAATCATTTCTGAAGCAAAGATGAGAAAGACTTGTTTGTTAGCTTGAAAGTTTGGCTGAGGATCAAGAAAATTTCCGACAATAAAAAATCCCTTCATAATAAAACTTGATATTACTCGAGAATTCATGACAAAATTTGATACTACTCTTTAAAATATAGAGAAAAAATGAATATCAGAATAACGAATAAAGAGCTGAAATTGGCTCGTTTAGATCATTCATGCGTTTGAAATCAGTAAATCTTGAACATCTATTCATTTCTAGCATAATGAGTGACATAGTAGAAGATTTCAAGGTCTTTGAGCTTGCCACCAATAAAAAGATTAAATGCTTACCGACCAATGTAACAGCAACATTATCTTGAGCAAACCCATCAATTACTGCCAAATGTTTTTGTCCATTTGAAGATGGAGCCATGCACTGATCTCCTACCTACAGATAAAGTAAAAAGTATATCTATACAGTACAGAGAAGCTTGAAATTTGATTTGATATCAAATAACAACATCTCCAGCAAATGCGCTGCGGAAAATCTTCTACTCTATTTATTTTGATTATATTAAAAAAAGGCTAAAGTTCAAATAACTCGCCTTCCAAGGATTTTTAATGGTATCGTCAGAAGTCGTACTGCTTGGTTGTTCGGCTGTTGATGTTGTTAGTTCTTCCTGAAGAGCAATGATTTCCTGTAAATCGACTTTCAGCTTTAACAGTTCATCATTATCTGGTTCAGTCAGCAATGCTGCTTCAACCTGAAAAGACACAAGAATAGTGCATGATTAATGAAAAGTGAAATTGCAAAAATGAATATCAGAAAAAATTAAAATAAGATTCATCACTATCGCTAAAATGATGATGAAACTGATAATAAAAGATAAGTGAACAATTTATTAACACATTTAGTCACACGTAAATGCAACAATTTAATCACACGTGAATATAGGTCATTTTTCCATTCAGATAATTTCGTTAGATGGTGGGTAAAAAAGAACAAAATAAAAAGCAATTAGCAAACCTGTTGAAGCTGAAGCTTATAACTCGCAAGATCTTCCACTGTGTTCATTCGTTATAAACTGAAAACAATTAATATCACATCTCCTAATTAATCCAACTTCACGTAATAATTACGTAATGCTTTAATTATACCATTATCTATGCATCCAACTTCACGTAATGATCACGTAATGCTTTAATTATATCATTATCTATGCTACTTTATTAGTATTAAAATTGTTTTGAATATTTCCGGTTTCTTCTCACTCTCAGATATATGTTCACGCTAAAATTCACAATTACGTTACGTTTCAATGAAATACCCAACTACTTTGTCCCTAGGCTCTCAATAACAAAATATGGCATTACAAAGAAGGACGGGCGACGATTTGCTAAAGTTACTAAAATCCGATTTTTGTTTCCGTAAGTGTTTGTTCGTACGGAAGAAATAACACGTAACAATGTTGGTGAAGCCGCAAGTGTTTGTTCGGAAGAATTAACACGTAGCAATGCTGACAATGATAGTAAGAATATCAGTTGTAAAGCGCTGATCGGTGAGTGTGCAAAAATACGAAGCTTCAGAAGGTACGGAGTATTTAAGTGGAAATAGTTGTTGTAGATGCACTACTGTATGTCTTTGCAATATTCAGAAGAAATTGAATCAGTATCTATTGTGGAAACTGAATCAGTAGCTATTGTGGAAACTGAATCAGTATCTATTCTATTGTGATGTTATAAGATTACCTTTTTCGAAACTACAGACTAAATTGCATGCTTCAACAAATTTTAAAATATGGCCAACCTTCGGCATCGTTTATTATCTTTACGGTTAACGGTTAATTCTCAAAATTCGATTTTTTGTAATGCAGATTACATTAAATTTATGATACTTCGCATCACATATGTAGAAATCTTTCAGTGGAATGACGGTTTTCCATGACGTGACGTAGAAGTGTTTCAGTGAGCAAAGATAAGGCAACTTACGGGAATTAGTATGGAGGAGCAGTGATTTGATCTCATTGTCTACCACTGTTGTCACCATGACAACCTTAGACAGGTACTCTTTGCACTTTCTTATTTTCAGGAACACAAACAGAATTACCATTGGTGAACATCTCTAGGAGTTTTTTTTGTTTGTGAATCAATTCGCCTAGGTTTTGTTTGTAACTGATAAAGGTCTAATGAATCCAGGCAGAATATTTTCAGGTTTCACAAGAATTAAGGTACGAATGAAAGCAACGAAAACATTCGATGAAAGAGCACAAGCTGGTAAGGTTTAAAGGCTACACATGTCATTTGTTTAACTAACATCACTGGTAAGGGTTAAAGGCTACACTTGTAATTTGTTTAACAAATATCGCTAGAGTAATTATTAACTATTCATTAAACTAGCAATTCATTAAACTATTAATTAGTAACGTTAAAGAAACCATTAATCAAGTTAAAGTAACTATAATCATTAATTTTTTCAAAACTGAAATAGTTTAACTTTCAGAAGTTTTATCAAGTTTACTGTTACAAATTGCTCTGCATTATAACGTTTGTTTTGCTCCTTTCTGGGCCATTGGATTAATTGTTAGTCTTCTCAGTAAGGTAACTATTTTAATTCCGTCGACTTTTTTATTTCTGATCGTATGGTTGTAGATCCTTTATTTCAATTTTCACTTTGTTAACTTTTTTTGCAAAATTTGCCGAAGGATTGCTTATCTCCGAGCAAAAAATGTGAAATAATAACAGAGAATTTATAACCAGTAAGTATTAAGTCTTACTACTAGACTATTGCCCTAACTGTGTGATAAAATATAAAGAAGGTTTTTAAGCATCTAGGTGCTGTATGATGCAGTAAAAACCCAATATTTATTAATCAATTAGAAATGATGAAATTCATAGTAAGATTAAAAGTTAAAGAAAACCATAAAACTCAAAGTTGTGTTCGATAAAAGGCCATAAATTTGATAGCTTCTTTCTATTTCTCTTACCAAAATAAAAACTGAAATAGAAGTTGATAAAATCATTCCTGAATTATTTCCTAACTTTATTAGTGATATTATATAAATAGTATGTATGCTTGTCAGCAAGAATTGAACTGAGAGGATAAACTGGTTGTGGAAAAATGGAGCCTGAATTTCCCATGACCAAGCGAAATGTATAAAGAAGGTATTGCAGGTGCATTATTTGTCTACCACTCATGTGGTTATACTGCTGATCTTACTCTTCACAACAATTGTAGCTGAGTTTGTTCGATTATTTCTTGGATATTACGGCAATTTGGGCGAGAAAGTGGGAAAGTTTGAAAATTGTTTTAATTTCTGCACATAGCTGTGCAATTTACATAATGTTTGATTTCTCTTTTGAACGATCTTCAATTCAAATTGGTTGAAGGAATTGTGTGGAGAGAACTTTAGATACAAAAATTTGAAAAAGGTTGTTGAATCAAGAATTTCAAACTATGCGCGATTAACCGTCAAGAAATGAATTAAAGCATGAATTTGCTGCAGTCATCATTTCAGATATCTGCTCTATCCGGTTTTTGGGTAACGAGCGTAATTTTGCAAGTGCCGATTGCAGCATTTTCATTTTTGAATTATAATATTCCACTGCCTTTAGAAAGAATTTTATGCTTCTGTCATGGCATTTTTTTGTTGATAGAGGTAGAGTTTTGGTCGACTTTACCCTTAAGAAATCAGTTATTCAATTTTTGCAATATGAAAAAGATATGGAAATTGTGGAGGGAGAAAAGAAAGAGCAATTTACTGGGGTATTTTAGAAGTTTACAGTGCATAATTTTCATTGCAATAAGATTCTTAATAATTCAAGAATAGCTAAAATATCTTTGCTTACAGATTATTGATGGCTTTTTGGTAACGAGGAAAATATCGCATTATCAAATAACCAAATTCAAAGAGAGAGTGCTTGGGGAAGAAAAACCAAAAAATAGAGATTGATTGTTTTTCATTTTGCTTATTGTGCTATTTCATTGTTTTGTTCTTATTCTCGTTACTATTCCACAAAGTTGGTTACAATTAAAAGAAATTCATTGTAAATTTTTTTATTTATGAATCAGTTAAAGCTCTAGTTTTCAAATAAACTATGAACTTTCAGAGATTTAGTCGCTATTTTAAATTATGTTCAAAAATTCAGTAAAAGATATTCTTTAATCTCTTTGTTTATCATATATCGCTACTTTTCCCATTATTGTGATCATTTCTAGTATAAATTTTTTGTTGCAATTATATCGTTCGTCATTTGTTATTTCCTTATACTGATAACACCTGTTAATATTTGAAATCATCTTTCTAAACGCTACTACTCAAAGCATCTTTATATACTGCACATTTAGCCGCATAATGTTTTGCTAGCATTAATGGGATAAATTGCTAAAAATCCAATTCATTATTGTGCACATTAATAATACTTATAATGATTTACATATATGTCAAAGTTTGCTAATACAATATAATGCAATGAGCATTCATTCATTCATTTTCAACAAAATATGCAGAAAGCATAAGTACTAAGTAAAAAGCTATAAATAGACAGTGGTCAAAATGAAGGATGAATTAATTCGCGAGATTCTATTCTAAGAATTTTCAAACTTACATTTCTTTTCAAATATTCAATTCAATAAAAAAGTGGACATTAATCTTAACGCCGAGAAATTGCGAAAAATTATGCTGATCAGTTGGTAGTGGAAATGATACTGTCCAGTTGGTAGTGGAAATGATACTGTCCAGTTGGTAGTGGAAATGATACTGACCAGTTGGTAGTGGAAATGATACTGTCCAGTTGGTAGTGGAAATGATACTGTCCAGTTGGTAGTGGAAATGATACTGTCCAGTTGGTAGTGGAAATGTTTGTGCGGTTTCGAATTCAGATTCCTCCGACTGTTTTGATGTTTTCACGGAAAATAGCCGTGAAATAGGAGAAAATCAATTATTCCAAGCTTAATCTTCTTAATTACGTAATTCTTCTTACCGGTTCTGCATGTAAGCATTTATGTAATTTTGCTCATTTTATGCTGTTACAGTAGATAATAGTTTTGAAGAGATATATTGGGTAGTATAATTTATTGTTGGTATACTGCCCAAAGCGTGATTCGCGGAGCGATGGTTGGGTAGGCGAGTTTAAGTACGGTGATTGCGTGATTGTTAAAGTTCCATAAAGTCCATTTTGTGGTCACTATTGGCGATATAATGGAAGTACATAACGGTCTTGCGTAACACGTAACACGGGGGGGCTGTTTACTCTTTAGAATAGAACTATGATGGTCGAAGATGCCGCTTATAAAGAGTAAATATCGAAATTTGTATTCATGTAGACTGCATAATTCTAGATTTTTATTTGCGATTTCGTGAAACATTTGACTTCCTAAAGATCTCATTTTTAATAATTATAGGGATGTCATTGCCAGGATCAGCAGCCTTTAATAATGTCACTTCTCAATCTGGAACCTTCTTTCAACCACCTACACTACCACAGTCCGGTGGTCATCATGCCGGTCCACCGCAGATGCTTCCTGAAAATATTCTAGAAGAAAAAGCGCGAAAATGGAAACAATTGCAGTCTAAACGTTATGCAGAAAAACGCAAGTTTGGCTTCGTCGATTCACAAAAGGAGGATATGCCACCTGGTACGATTATTAAACTTGTCGTGATATATGTAGAAGTTAACTATGTTCACCATAGAAAAATTTAATGATTTACCAAAAATCTCGATTGTTCACTGACATCTGTTCTTTCGTCTTTTTTCGGTTTGTTTTAGAAGCACCATAATTTCCTCTGAAATTATATGCAGATTACAAGAAATGTGTATACGTTATACTACAGCTTGCA
The DNA here is from genome assembly GCA_037074765.1 of Mansonella perstans. Classification (NCBI taxonomy): domain Eukaryota; kingdom Metazoa; phylum Nematoda; class Chromadorea; order Rhabditida; family Onchocercidae; genus Mansonella; species Mansonella perstans. Next base: position 62,519 of record JBAMDO010000111.1, read on the forward strand.
TGCTAATAATAAGTTTAGAGGAAATTATGCTAATAAGTTTATACCCAGTTAACGTGCTCTTTATATCAATAATTTCAGAGCATGTTCGGAAAATTATTCGTGACCACGGAGATATGACATCACGAAAATACCGACATGATAAGCGGGTTTACTTGGGAGCTTTGAAATATATGCCTCATGCAGTCTTAAAACTTCTTGAAAACATGCCAATGCCATGGGAGCAAATTCGTGATGTCAAGGTATTTTCTTGAAAATCGAATTTTCCAGTTTCTGAACTAAACCTAGAAATATATCTTGAATTCAGAGTTTTGCAAAATTGAAGTTTTTGACTTTGAGTTAAAAAGTATAAATTTATATTTAACAAAAGCGTGAAACTTCCATTTATATATCAGAAGGCTATTTATTACTATCGGTAGACTGTTTACTTCACTAGGCTGTGTACTGAGATTTTTCAGAAAAGTGAAAAGGAGAGATTTGCATAGCTATTAGAATTAACCCGGTAAATAACCAAAATATAATCATTTTCAGTAAAACGGGATTAGTTGATTACTGCTTTACTTCGTTAATGTCTATGAGTATCAACAAAATTTTGCAGGTGCTTTATCATATAACAGGCGCGATAACATTCGTGAATGAAATTCCTCGTGTGATTGAACCAGTTTACATGGCTCAGTGGGGTACCATGTGGATAATGATGAGACGAGAGAAAAGAGATCGGAGACATTTTAAAGTAATTCTTGCTTTTCAGCTTGTATTTGTTTTTTTTTTATATTTTCGACCGAATCAAAAATTAAAATTATTGAAGATGCAGAAGCATGTCACTCACTCACTTAAATATTTCTGTTATATAAAATAAGATGGATGCCGTTTTTTTTAATTCCAGCGGATGCGTTTCCCACCGTTTGATGACGAAGAACCACCATTGGATTACGCAGATAATATCTTGGATGTAGAGCCTTTAGAGCCAATTCAAATGGAACTTGACCAGGATGAAGATAAAACTGTTGCAGAGTGGTTTTATGATCACAAACCGTTATCTACAACTAGGTTAAAACTTATCTGCTTTGGTCATACTCATATCTCTTAATAGGTAATATGTATTTTTCTCTTTCAGTCAGCACATAACATTTGTGAACTTAAATGTGTATGTTTGTTTTTGCGTTTTTTTTTTTCATTTTTCCAATGAGGTTGTTTTTTCAGATTTGTTAATGGAACGACTTATCGACGTTGGGCATTCAGTATACCTATGATGGCTACTTTATATCGTCTTGCCAACCAGTTATTGACAGATCTTGTGGATGATAACTATTTTTACTTGTTTGATTTGAAATCATTTTTCACGGCCAAAGCTTTAAATGTCGCAATTCCTGGTGGCCCGAAATTTGAGCCATTAGTTAAAGATCTCAATACACTGTAAGTGATGTTTATTATTATTAACTTTTAAATTTCTCAATTTTTAAGTGTAAGGAACTCCGGAGATAATAAACGGATTTACAGATAATTTTGAAATGTACGATAACGGTTACTTTATTTTATAGTGACGAAGATTGGAATGAGTTCAATGACATAAACAAAGTGATCATTCGAGCGCCTATTCGCACTGAATATCGAATCGCATTTCCGTTTATGTATAATAATCTTATAAACAGTTTGCCAGTGCAAGTATCCTGGTATGTTTCATTTTTTAGAAAAACTAAAGATTTAAAATTCATCTAAAAGTAATTAACTGTATGAGTTCGTTTTTGCTGCGAAATTTCTGAAGGCATGATATCTGTGTGATAAAAAGGTAGGAAAATTCTGCACCCATCTATTGGACACAACGTTTTTTCAGGTACCATACGCCCTCCGTCGTTTTCATCAAAACAGAAGATCCAGATTTACCAGCATTTTACTACGATCCTCTAATCAATCCAATAGCGCAGCGCTCAGCTGAAAAGGTCGTAATGTGAACTTTACATTTACAGTTTTTGAAATATGTCAAGTAAATTATTTCTTTTTCCCTTAGTGTCAAGTTCAGTTCTGAACAAAAAAAAATTCTTTTAATTGTCAAACGTTATTTCGATCACCTAACTTTTTGGCACTTAAAAAAACTCGATTTCTTTTCTGGATAACCATACAAAATCTGTCATTTCCGAGATGTGTTTCTGTTTTTTATTTTATTCTGTAAATTGTAAATTGTTGGGTTTCTATACATAATGATTTGGTTATAATATTTATCAGATCGGTAACAGAAACCAAAATTGAGATTACCATTGATATGAGGCGAGCGACTGCAGTAATTGCCAATAAAGGTCGCAAGATTGTGATGGGTACATCTAGCTAAAGATTTTGATTTTTTGATGATTTGTATGTTTCAAACTTTGAAGATGATATGAAAGTTCTAGAGTAAGGAACCGTCTGTAATCGATGACGAGGATTTCACATTGCCGGAAGAAGTTGAAGCAATCTTCAGTGAAACACCGCTTTACACGGAAAACACTGGCAATGGAATAGCTCTCATGTGGGCTCCTCGACCATTCAACATGCGTTCAAGGCGCACACGAAGAGCGATAGATGTACCGCTTGTGAAGTCCTGGTATCGGGAACACTGTCCATCTGGTTTGTTATCAAATTCACAAATAATTTTATTCAGTTTATACGTTAACAAGCTTTAAATTTCAGGGATGCCAGTGAAAGTTCGTGTTTCATATCAGAAATTGCTTAAAGTTTTTGTGCTAAATGCGTTACGTCATCGACCACCAAAACCTCAAAAGCGTCGGTTAGTTCATTTTGTCATTATTTGAGACTTCAAAATACTCCTTTTGTTTTTTTAAAAAATCATCTCTTCGGTGTCATTTTTCGAATAAATTGGTTTGCTTATAGTTATCTGTTTCGGTCATTCAAATCAACGAAATTTTTTCAATCGACCACATTGGATTGGGTTGAAGCTGGCTTGCAAGTGTTACGACAAGGCTACAATATGCTTAATTTATTAATTCATCGCAAGAATTTGAATTATCTTCATTTGGATTATAATTTTAATTTGAAGGTAGTATATGCTTAATTTATTAATTCATCGCAAGAATTTGAATTATCTTCATTTGGATTATAATTTTAATTTGAAGGTAGTATTTTAATAATGTCGAATTTTGATTGTTATTCGATTTTAACTTTTATGTATTTATGTTGAATTAGACTATTTTGTGATTTTTCAGCCAGTGAAGACATTAACAACTAAGGAGCGCAAAAAGTCTCGTTTCGGTAATGCATTCCATTTGTGTCGTGAGATTTTACGTTTGACAAAATTAGTGGTTGATGCTCATGTTCAGTATCGATTGAACAATGTGGATGCTTATCAGGTAAAATTCAGCACATTTGGAATTTCAAATTTGGTACAGTGGAATCGTGTGCTTAATCAGATCTTTTAAGTGGGAACTACTAATGCATTTTGTTTTTCTAAAATGCAATAATTAATGTGCTTACTTATTACTTTAGCTTGCCGATGGACTACAGTACATTTTTTCTCATGTTGGCCAACTTACGGGCATGTATCGCTACAAATACAAATTAATGAGACAAGTGCGTATGTGTAAAGATCTGAAGCACTTGATTTATTATCGTTTCAACACGGGACCTGTCGGTAAGTGAAGAATTATTGTTTGGAAACTGTTTTTGCGTCCTAATCATTATTATACTAACTGTAGTTGCTTTCATAAAGGAAATATTGAGGAATAGATGTTATTCATCTCTCCAAGTTTAGGTAAAGGACCAGGATGTGGTGTTTGGGCACCAGGTTGGCGTGTGTGGCTTTTCTTCATGCGTGGAATTACGCCACTTCTGGAACGATGGCTTGGGAATCTTTTGTCTCGACAGTTTGAAGGTCGCCACTCAAAGGGTGTTGCGAAGACTGTAACCAAGCAAAGAGTAGAATCGCATTTCGACCTTGAACTAAGGCAGTTTCAGTTCTTCGTTGCTCAAAAATTTAACATTTAACACAACTAGCTTTTAATATCCTTATATTGAAAAATTTACTTTAGAGCTGCTGTAATGCACGATATCCTTGATATGATGCCAGAAGGAATCAAACAAAATAAAGCCCGAGTAATTCTGCAGCATCTGAGCGAGGCATGGCGCTGTTGGAAAGCCAACATACCATGGAAGGTGAAACATTTGATTGGATTTGAAAACTCTGAATTATGCCATTCAAAACAGAGAAATTTTCTGTATTCAGGTACCTGGACTACCGACACCGGTTGAAAATATGATTCTGCGTTATGTGAAAGCGAAGGCGGATTGGTGGACAAATTCTGCTCATTATAATCGCGAACGAGTTCGCCGTGGTGCCACTGTCGATAAGACTGTCTGCAAAAAAAATCTTGGTCGCTTAACACGTTTGTATTTAAAAGTATGTTTTCATGCTTTGCATCTAATGTGTTTTATTTTGCTGCCGAGCGCGCTTACTTTTTTGCCACTATTGCAAAACCGACGATTAAAATCAGATTGTGTTGTAGATAGACAATGTTGAATTATATTTTAGATTAACTTTTATTTACGAACAAATTTCAGGCTGAACAGGAACGACAGCATAATTACTTAAAGGACGGCCCATACATTGGTGCTGAAGAAGCCGTAGCAGTTTATACGACAACTGTACATTGGCTAGAATCAAGACGTTTTTCACCAATCCCATTTCCACCACTATCATACAAACACGATACTAAATTACTGATTCTCGCACTAGAACGACTGAAGGTGTGGATAGGATCTTCTTTAGATTTGTTTTCTTGATCTGTTTTGTATTTTATGAGTTTTTAGGAAGCAATGAAACTGCATTATTTTAGGAGGCATACTCAGTTAAAAATCGTCTAAATCAAAGTCAGAGAGAGGAATTAGCATTAATCGAGCAAGCATACGACAATCCTCATGAGGCACTTTCACGTATTAAACGACACATGCTGACACAGCGAGCATTCAAGGTTATCCGTTTGATTCCTAACATTTTTATTTTTCTGGAAACTTTGTTTTTGCAGAACTTATCGGTGAAAGACCAATTGTTTCCAATTCCAGGAAGTGGGGATTGAATTTATGGATCTTTACTCTCATTTAGTACCTGTTTATGATATTGAACCACTAGAAAAAGTCACGGATGCTTATCTGGATCAGTATCTATGGTATGAAGCAGATAAACGTCGCCTGTTTCCAAACTGGATTAAACCAAGTGACACTGAGCCGCCACCACTTCTTACATATAAATGATATGTTTTAATTTATTTGTTTGTTTCCTTCAGTTTGTCTGTATTAAATAAATTATCTGTTGGTTTTTCGATCTTATCTGTTGGTTTTTTAGGTGTCAGGGTATAAACAACTTACAAGAAGTTTGGGACACTGTTGAAGGTGAATGTGATGTTATGCTGGAAGCGAGACTAGAAAAGGTTTATGAAAAAATGGATTTAACATTGCTGAACAGATTGTTAAGGTAATGACATTTTTGCATTATTTTTGCCGTTATTTGTTGGCACAGAGTTCTTGTACAGAATGCAACACTATAGAATTAATGAATTTAAGCACTGTTGCATGTTATTTTGGAGGATATTATTCATATTTCAGATTGATTGTTGATCACAATATTGCCGACTACATGACAGCAAAAAATAACGTGTTAATCAATTATAAAGATATGAACCATACCAATTCTTTTGGTATTATTCGTGGACTGCAATTTGCGTCGTTTATTGTGCAGTACTATGGATTGGTTTTAGATCTCTTAATTCTGGGTCTTAGACGAGCAAGTGAAATAGCTGGACCACCTCAGGTAAATTTTATAATATAGATTTGATTTTTCAAGTTAAAATGAATATAAGCAGTGTACATGATTTTAAAACAATATTTCAGTGTCCAAATGAATTCCTCACTTATCAAGATGTTGCAACGGAGATTGTGCATCCTATTAGGTTATATTGCCGATATATCGATAAAATCTGGATTTTCTTCAGGTACTTTTTGTGAGTTGAGTTCCAGACTGCTGAAGCATTTAATATTTTGCCACTTCTACAAGAAAAAACTTATATTTTCAAGATTCTCGGCTGACGATGCAAGAGATTTAATCCAGCGCTATTTAACGGAACATCCGGATCCAAACAATGAAAATATAGTTGGTTATAACAATAAAAAATGTTGGCCACGAGATGCACGAATGAGATTAATGAAGCATGATGTCAATTTAGGCCGTGCTGTTTTCTGGGATATCAAGGTTTGCTTTTCTTAAATTATTATGTCCAGTTGGGCTTTGGTACTGTTTATTCCTAGAGAAAACCAAAGTCAAGGCTTAGGTTCTTACTGCTCAAAATGGAGAAATTCCTCCGTTATTTGAGAGTCGCAAAATTCAGCACTCGGTAGAAAGTAGGTTTTCATTTTTATTTTTGTGCTACATTAGCAATATTTTTTATCTTATCTGTTTTTCCCTTGATTAAAACGCAAAAGTTTTTTTTTTTCTTTTTTTTTTGGATCCTTAACTCATCATCGTGAATGAATTTCTATTTCTTTGAAGAATAAATTAGTGCAGAAAGTGGAGCTCCAGTTTAATAATAGAATTGTCATATTTGTAAAATTTTGTTGCGAAACATTGCTTCTCTAAAGTTGCCGTCTTGTTTTTATGTGAGCGTGAATAAATAAGAATATTATTACATAACAGTTTTGGATAAAATTAAGATTTCTTGGACATAGTTGCTCCAAATCCATGGTAAAATTAGTGTGACATCACTAGTGAGTAGAGGATGAAAAATTTTAAAGTGAAATCAAAATTGCAGAATCGTTTGCCTCGATCAGTTACCACAGTCGAATGGGAGAACTCATTTGTATCTGTATACAGTAAAGACAATCCAAACTTGTTGTTTGACATGTGTGGTTTCGAGTGCAGAATATTGCCGAAATGCCGTATGGCAACTGAAGAACTGACGCATCGTGATGGTGTTTGGAATTTGCAAAATGAGGTTTTTCTTTTGTTTCTCAGTACTGCTGTAACTCTTAAGTTTTTTGAAGGTTTTAATATTTTTTATCTTGAAGGTTACAAAAGAACGTACGGCACAATGTTTCCTGAAAGTTGACGAGGAATCTCTATTGAAATTCCACAACCGTATCCGACAAATTCTTATGTCTTCTGGATCTACCACCTTTACAAAAGTATGCCACTATACTTTTATTAGTTTCATGAAATTGCTGACCATTAAATTTTTTTTTTTCGAAGTAAACTGGTTAAAAATCTTTGACTGTTTCAGATTGTGAACAAGTGGAATACGGCGCTAATTGGATTAATGACGTATTTCAGGGAAGCTGTTGTTAACACACAAGAATTGTTAGATTTGTTGGTGAAATGTGAAAATAAGATTCAAACTCGGTAATTTGCAGTTTATAATTAATATATCACCTTATGATAGTTTGTAAAAAATAGCATAGTAATATAGAAAATAGTGACATATATATTTACAAGGTCTCATGTTAATAAAACACGATGGCAGCGATTTCTGACTGCCCACTGAGATACTCCTTGAAGTAGTTAATTTTTCTTTGCTTTAAGTATGAGTCTGTAATCTTGAGTCTGTTATCTTATAGCGATTGCCTTCCAAATTCATGCCTTTACTTAGTTTCCGTATCAGAAATGGAACTGGAATTTTTAACAAATTTCTTATTTTAGTATCAAGATTGGACTAAATTCTAAAATGCCTGCCCGCTTCCCACCGGTGGTTTTCTATACACCAAAAGAAATCGGTGGGTTGGGTATGCTTTCAATGGGACATGTGTTAATTCCACAGTCTGATTTGCGATGGATGAAACAAACTGAACAGGGTGGAATTACTCATTTCCGAAGCGGCATGACACATGACGAAGATCAGCTCATTCCAAATTTATATCGTTACATTCAGGTTTGTTGGGAATTTTCTATAGGGCGTTTTGATTTATTGTTTTAGTGAAATATATCAAAGTTTTTCAATCTTTTTGTTTGTTCAAAAATTTTCCATTTTTAGCCTTGGGAAGCTGAATTCATCGATTCACAGCGAGTATGGGCTGAGTATGCGCTGAAAAGACAAGAAGCAAATGCGCAGAATCGTCGTTTAACTCTTGAGGATTTGGATGATAGTTGGGATCGTGGGATTCCACGAATCAACACATTGTTTCAGAAAGACCGACATACACTGGCATATGATAAAGGATGGCGAGTAAGGACGGAATTCAAAACATATCAGGTCTCAAAATTCATTTTGCGGTTTTTAGGAGCTATTTGTATAATATATAGAAGTTTATGTGGTTTTCATCAAGTTGAAGTTGAAAAGTGGGTTTTTCGCATGCAATTTTTTTTTCAGATTCTAAAACAAAATCCATTCTGGTGGACACACCAACGACATGATGGTAAATTATGGAATTTAAATAATTATCGTACAGATATGATTCAAGCTTTGGGTGGTGTTGAAGGTATTCTTGAACACACGCTATTTCGAGTATGTTCATTACTATTTCATATTAAAGTTGTATTTAATGTTACAGATTTCCAGTTAAGCTATTGAACACTATTAAGTGGGTACTTTTTCCAGGGTACATATTTCCCTACATGGGAAGGTCTGTTTTGGGAGCGTGCGTCTGGTTTCGAGGAATCGATGAAATTCAAAAAATTGACAAACGCCCAGCGATCTGGTTTGAATCAAATTCCAAATCGGCGTTTCACATTGTGGTGGTCACCTACTATTAATCGAGCTAATGTTAATTTTACTGTAGTTTTCTTGAATTATTTTTGTCGTATTTTATTTGTACTGATTTGATTTTTTTTGTACTGATTAACTCTGAAAATCTAATGAGTTGATGTACAGGTCTACGTTGGTTTCCAAGTTCAACTTGATCTTACCGGCATCTTCATGCATGGTAAGATTCCGACATTAAAAATATCTTTGATTCAAATATTCCGTGCTCACTTGTGGCAGAAGATTCATGAATCAGTCGTTATGGATTTGTGCCAGGTATGATTTGTAATATCGTTTTGAGAATGTAGACTGTGGAGTTCTAACTTTACAAAAAGATGAAATATTTTTAGGTGTTTGATCAAGAACTTGACGCACTCGAAATCCAGACTGTACAAAAAGAAACTATTCATCCTCGAAAATCTTATAAAATGAACAGCTCATGCGCTGATATTCTTCTCTTCGCGCAGTACAAGTGGCACGTGTCTCGACCATCATTGTTGGCTGATACGAAGTACGTGATCATGTTTCGAAAGTTTTATTGTGTACTGCTAGCAGATTTGCATGACAATGTTTGTTAATCAGCTATTTCCAAAAAATGATTCGGTTAGAAAGCCTTGCAAGCCTATGAGACGTGGATGAATGAGTTGTGTTCTGATATGTTAATTTTTCTTCCTCGAACAAATATTTCATATTCGAAAAAATTTTAGAGATGTAATGGACAACACGACCACCCAGAAGTATTGGTTAGATATTCAGTTACGCTGGGGTGATTATGACTCACATGATGTTGAACGCTACGCGAGGGCAAAGTTTCTTGATTATACTACTGATAATATGTCGATTTATCCTTCGCCAACTGGTGTTTTAATTGCAATCGATCTAGCTTATAATTTATATAGGTAAGATTTTTTTTACTTATAATTTAATTGATTTTTGCAGTTAACAGCAAATTTAATAGAATTTTCTCTCTCGCATAAGTAAATTCAATGAGATCGACTTTTCCAGTGCATATGGTAACTGGTTCCCTGGTATGAAACCGCTGATTCGTCAGGCCATGGCTAAAATCATCAAAGCGAATCCAGCTTTTTACGTGTTGCGTGAACGTATTCGTAAAGGTCTTCAGCTTTATTCATCTGAACCTACAGAACCATACTTGACGTCGCAAAATTATGGCGAATTGTTCAGCAACCAGATTATTTGGTTTGTGGACGATACGAATGTCTACAGAGTGACAATACACAAGGTTATTTTTACCATAAAAATGCGATTAAAACTTTTTTGAAATTACCAAGCATTTCTAATTATCAAAAATGTTTCATCTTGAAATTTTCAACTTTTGCAGACATTTGAAGGAAACTTAACAACAAAGCCGATTAATGGTGCCATTTTCATCTTCAATCCTCGAACTGGGCAACTTTTTTTAAAAATCATCCATACAAGTGTATGGGCTGGACAAAAACGGTTAAGTCAGGTACGTTTTCTTGGTTATATTCAGTTTTTTTTTATATAAAGTTTTTATTGGTTTCTTTTATCATTTTATTCTGAGACAAATATATTTTAGTTAGCTAAATGGAAAACAGCTGAAGAAGTAGCAGCTTTGATTCGTTCTTTGCCAGTTGAGGAACAACCGCGTCAAATTATCGTAACGCGAAAAGCCATGTTGGACCCTCTGGAAGTGCACTTGCTCGATTTTCCAAATATTGTTATCAAGGGATCGGAATTGATGCTACCATTTCAAGCTATTATGAAGGTAATGACTACATTGTTTTAATAGAAGAAATACAGTTTTGCAATGTTTTAAATATGGATTTCAAATTGAAAAGTTGAAATCCGGAAATATTTAGGTAGAAAAGTTCGGTGACCTAATTTTGAAAGCAACTGAACCACAGATGGTCTTGTTCAACTTATATGATGATTGGTTAAAGGTATGGTTCAGATTTCATTTGTATTACTGTACTAAACAGAAGATTTTCTGTCTTACTGTGCAGGAACGATTTTATGAAGTTTTTTTGTCTCTATTGAAAGTACTGATTTCATATTTCAGACAGTTTAAAAAAATATATTTTAGTTAATGATGTAGTAGAACCCTGATTTTGTAAGGAAATTATTCAGCCGCTACATTTTAATCATTAAATGTGATTTCACTATTAGATGTGAAAATAACGCTTTCAGCGAGCAAAAGATGCAAGAAAATAATCTTATTGTTTTATTAGTCAGTTTCATATTCCAGACCATCTCTAGTTACACAGCATTTTCACGTGTTATATTGATAATGCGCGGTATGCATATCAACCCTGATAAAACGAAAGTAATTTTAAAACCAGACAAGACAACAGTAACAGAGCCTCATCATATATGGCCATCTCTCAATGATGAAGATTGGATTAAGGTTTGCATAGTTCTTCAGACTACTTCTAGTTTTTTCGCGCGAAGTTTTTGTCTTTGGAATTTACTAGAATGGTTTTTTATTTTTAGGTTGAATTAGCTCTGAAAGATATGATTTTGGCCGATTATGGTAAAAAAAATAATGTGAATGTTGCATCACTGACGCAGAGTGAAGTACGAGATATTATTCTGGGTATGGAAATCAGTGCTCCATCAGCCCAACGTCAGCAAATAGCTGATATTGAAAAGCAGACAAAGGAGCAGAGTCAGGTATATTCATCCTCGGAATTAATTTTCAAAATTGCAAGAGATGTATGTTTAAACTATTAGATAGAGCACGTATTTCCGAAGATGAGAGCCTGTTCAGTTTAATAAAATGGTTATTCTCGAATCTGAGAGCATTTTATTTTGTTGTATTTAGCAGAATAAAACTGAAAATCACATATGCTTTTTTTTTTGTCTCCAGGTGACAGCTACTACAACCCGTACAGTCAACAAGCATGGCGATGAAATCATATCGGCAACAACAAGCAATTATGAGGTGACAAATTTTTGAACATTATACGAATTACTTAATTTATAGACTTTTTCTAAAAGTCTATAAATTAAGTAGCAGTTCTTTTTTTAAGTTAAAAAACTACTTAAAGAACAGCTGGATTAAAATTTGCAAGGAGCTGTAACTAATGCGCTTGCCATTTGTATTACTAATGAGAAACGGGACCAATTATAATTTCTACCTTTTTAAGAGTCAAACATTTGCATCACGTACTGAGTGGCGAATCCGTGCAATCAGTGCAACAAATTTGCATTTGAGAACACAACACATATATGTTAATTCGGATGATGTCAAAGATACTGGCTACACATACATCTTGCCGAAGAACGTGTTAAAGAAGTTCATCATTATTGCAGATTTAAGAACTCAGGTATTTATTTCTTTCCTCTCCTCTCTTTCTTAAAATTTCTGAAGTTCATAGGACAATGAATTTAGTGAAGAATTGAAAATTATTAGTTATTATTTCATTTATTGATTTCGCATAAATATTTCTTTACAGGTCGCTGGTTATCTTTACGGGTTATCACCACCTGATAACCCGCAGGTAAAAGAAATTCGTTGCATTGTGCTACCACCACAGTGGGGTACTCATCAGTTAGTGCATCTGCCTAATCAATTACCCACTCATGAATTTATCAAAGATCTCGAACCACTTGGATGGTAAATACTTTTATTTCAAGACTTTAGAAACTTTTATCTTGAAAATAGTGGGAGAGAAAATCTAAGAAAGAGATTTGGTAATGAAGTTAATAATACGAAGAAATTTATTTGCGAAGGCTTGTTTGAAATGACCACACGGTTTACTTCAAGACGATCCATTATGCAACCGTGAACTAGACGTGGAAACATTTGTATTTCTTTAATTTATAGCTTGACTATGGTGCACTTTGATTTTTTATTATGAAATCCCATTATTTTTAGGATGCATACGCAACCAAATGAACTACCTCAACTATCACCACAGGATGTAACATCACATGCAAAAATTTTATTGGAAAATGAAAGTTGGGATGGTGAAAAAACAGTTATTATTACTTGCAGGTGAGCAGAGCCTTGAAATAATTGAGAAATTTTTGATCTGTTCATGATTTCATGGTCAAATGATTTTTGTGGATTTGGGTTCATTTTGCTAAAGCTTGTAATTTCAGTTTTACTCCGGGATCGGTATCATTAACTGCTTACAAACTGACACCCAGTGGTTTTGAATGGGCTCGAAATAACACTGATAAGCAGAGTAATAACCCGAAAGGTTACCTTCCATCACATTATGAAAAAGTTCAAATGCTTCTCTCTGATCGTTTTCTTGGCTATTTCATGGTACCATCGTCGGGAATATGGAATTATAACTTCATGGGTGTGCCTTTATGATTCATGTTTTTTTCTGTTTTATTCGGAATGTTTGTGATTCAAGTTTTTTGAAATTTGCAGTTTGTAGGAGAATGCATTCGCAAGGTTTTTGTTGCAGGCGTCCGACATGAGGCGAATATGCGTTATGATTTGATGTTAACAAATCCTAAAGAATTTTATCATGAAGACCACCGACCACTGCATTTTCAAAACTTCAAGGGATTCGATGATCCGCTAGGTGTAGCTGCTGCTGACCGAGAGGACATTTTTGCTTGAATCAACTAAACTTGCAAAAGAACTCTTTGTCCTTTGATGTTGAAATTCTTGTAAATGTTGTAGCTTAAATCACGGGAACGAAATTCAAAGTTTGATTTTATTTTTTGACAGCTCTTCTAGTTACTTTAGAGTTATAAGGTATTACTTCTAGCATCTTCTGGATTTAGTCAGTAATCTCGAGATATTTCGGCTTTTTTCTGCATTTGTTAGACCTTGTTTCCTGAAAAATGTTTTGTTGTTTTTTTTTTCTTTTGAAAACTGTAATCGTTCTTTATCAAACTTAAATGCACCAGAAATCTAAAATTTTTGTATTTTTTAAACAGTTCAGTTCAATCGAAATATTTTTGTTTTTTTTGTTATGTTATCCTTGTTCATTTGCATGTGGAATACATCTCTGGATCTATTTTGAACATTTTTTCATTGCTTTCAATAAATATATATATATAAGCGTTAATTATATTGCAAAAACTGTATTCACAATAGATTTAGCTTTTACTGATAACGAAGTATGAAATGGAATTTCTAAATAGTAATAAACTGTGGAAGATGGATGAAAGTCGAAGGTAATTAAGCCCTCCCTAATTTCCGGGCTCTATTGTTTTTTTGACTGCTTGGATGACTTTTATTTATTATCATCTGACAATAAATCTGGCAAATACTGAAATGGAATACCAATAGCATCTGGATGCATGTTTTCGAATTTTTGATCATAGTCATGAAATTTCAATCGAGTCATGAAATTTCAGTATGTACGTTAGGTCGTATTCACTATCGCCGGTTGAGAGTAATAAAGGATTTTTGGTCATTTCTCTAATTACGGAGTGATCGCTTTGTTAAAGGTCGGTTCTCTAGAGTTTCTTGTTTTTTCTGTGGGTTCATAGTTTAATTATAAAAATCGAACTGCATTAAACATACTATGTTCATTTAATCTTAAAAGATAGCTATCATCAAAACATGAACACTTTTATTTTCCACTGCAGGAGGCAACAATAGTGTGTCGGTTTTGTGTGATGCTCACTATATTTATTCCAGAAATTTGAGTTGGAAGTATGACAGCTATTCCGGTGAAGAAAAAAATACAGGTTATTTAAACAATCTTTGGATAAGAAATTGTTTATATCTGAATGTCTTGTTTTTTTTCTGGTCTCCGTGTTTCTCATGACTTCAACACTGAAAGTAATTCTCATTAATTAAGGTTTCATTTGTGATTCGGGATGAAAAGGAGCCGATGCATCGTTCGGGTGTCAATTGCTTACAGTATGATGGGCAAACAGGTCGTCTCTTTTCCGGTGGCTCAGATACTATTATACGAATCTGGAAATCACCTGATCGTAAAGATGATAGTCATCGGGTTGCTGTTAAAATTTTAAGTTCAGACATTAGATAAACTAAATATTAATGATGTAAATGGAGCGAATTAATGCAAATGGGTGAGATGATGAAATATATTAGCTAAAAAAATGCTACACTTGGGACAATTGAAAAATGCATTCAATAGGAAATGAAAATGAAATATATAGTAATAATAAATTTCCGGACAACGAGATATAATTTGGCGGGAATCACATCAAAAATTCCCACATTTCACGATAATGTTTGGTTTTAATTTTAATCCTAGCATTGTCCGAATTTAGCGAAAAATTGGAAGTATTCTAATCATTAGAGTGACAAACGTAAATTATATAGTTGCTGTTTCTCAATTTTGGATCGATCATAAATATCTCCCAAAATTTTGCATCAGATTCTACAATGCTGTATTTAAAAATGCAGCTTATACATGGCGAATTTGAGACCATCTGAATATTAAAATTGCGTTATTTTGTGCAGTTACTAAACAAAGAAGGATCTTTATGCGGTGGTGATAGTTATTCAGTCAATGAAAGGACAAGAATTCGACGTGATCTTCATTTACAATCAATGGAGCATCATACTGACTGGGTTAACGATATAGTGCTTTGCTGTGGTGGCCGGAATCGTGCGGTTTTTGTTTGTTTAAATTTTCGAGTAATTTCAGAAAATGATTTTTCGTAGAACTGTAGATAAAAAAAATTTCGCAAAGAAATAAATCTTTGGGATTATAAGAAATTTGCGTGCTGAGCTCGCCGAAATATTGCTTCTCAACTTTCTTCTAACGACAATTTATAATAAATGAAAGTTGAAGTTCAGTAATTTCGGCTTCAAGCGATACGACAGTAAAAGTTTGGAATGCTCAAAAAGGCTTCTGTATGTCAACGCTACGGACGCATCGGGATTATGTTCGTGCTTTAGCGTATGCCCGAGATATTGAAATGGTTGCAAGTGGTGGATTCGATCAGATTATTTATTTGTGGGATATTGCTACATTAACAAAGCTAACTGCATTAAATAATACTGTTACAAGTATGTTGAATAAAGCTATTACAGCAGCTTAACTTTAGTAGAATATGACTTGAAATGAACTACTCAAGGAGCTCATATAAAAGAAAAAGTGGGAACTGAAGTTTTACTTTACAGCATCTTCGTTGAGTGGTAACAAGGATAGCATTTATTCACTGGCAACGAATCCTTCTGGAACAGTCATTATTTCTGGCTCAACGGAAAAAGTATCTGCGTTTTATTTTTGCCGTGGCTGGAGTGTTATAGCTCAAGAATTCTGATGTTTTTCAGGTACTTCGTATATTCGATCCTCGTGCATGTCAAAAATTGATGAAGCTTCGTGGTCACACCGATAATGTTAAGGCAATCGTTGTGAATCGCGATGGCACACAGGCAGGCATTATAGTTTGGAGACGTGCATTTGGGATTCTTCGTATAATTGAAATGAACTCGAATTAATCTCAGTTGAAAAAAAATTGGTTCCAGAAGTTCTTTTTTGTCATCCATAGTTGATCACTGGTTTCTGAAATGCATGTAGTGGAACTTTTGTGAGATTTTAGTTCACAGTACACTTTTTTTAGTGCATATCGGCTAGTAGCGACGGTGCTATAAAGTTGTGGAGTATTGGACAGCAGTGCTGCATATCATCACTAAAATGCCATTCAGGAAGTGTTTGGGCATTGCAAGTAAGTTTAACTTAATTTTATTCATTGTTGATATAAACTTATTTGTACTCTTTAATTATTATATTAATTATTACGCAGTATTTTTTGCTTCATAATAATATAGTTGTATTTCGAAAATGGAGAAATTATTCCATGTATTCATGACCGCACATTACCATTCCAGGTTGGGAAGAGAGATCAAATGTAGTATTGGAAACACTTTCCAATGAAAAAACTTCTTTCTTTGGTGTCGTTGTTCAATATACAAGCACTGAAATTTTGTACCTTATGTTCTGCCTTCTATGACTTTGTTTTTCTAGGCTGATAGTAATTTTTCATACGTATATTCTGGTGGACGGGATAAACAGGTCTTCCGTACAACAATTAACGATTTTAAAACAGCACAACTAATGTTTATCGAGGATGCACCCGTACAGCGGGTAAGGAAAATTTTATTTATACTGAGATTATGCCATAATTGAATTCTATGGGTTATTATTTTCATTCGTTAAATTTTTAAAAGATACGTTATACGTACGTTAAATTTGAAATACATACGTTAAAATATGCGTTAAATTTTTAAATACATACATTAAATTTTAAAATAATTAGGTATAATTTTACGTTCTTTCTGTAAATTAGACTGCAGGCCATTACAAGATGTATAATTTGATTAAAATTGTTTTTATTTGTGCATTCCACTGTAATGAATATTAGTTTTAATGTTTTTATTTTAGTTGCAGCTGACCGATTCGGAATCAAATTTTATTTGGTCAGCTACCTGGAATTCATCAATCAAACGGTGGCCATTGCTTAGTGATGCTCAAATTTCAGTTGGAATGAAGAATGATAAATATGGAGAAATCGTTCCATACATTCGTGAACCGGACACCACCATTCCAGGTTGGAAAGAGTCATCAAATATGGTAACATCCTTTTTGGTGACTTCATTAAACTTCCGCGTATTTCTAGGTGCTGCAAGCATCAAACAACATGTTGTTTTAAATGACAAAAGGCATGTTGTCACAAAAGACACCGACGACAATGTGGCAATGTGGGATGTTTTAAAAGGAAGAAAGGTTTGGGATTTTATATTTCTGCCGGGAATTTCTCCATTTCATACTTTATTCAACCATGCCAATCCTTTAAATGATGATTTCGAATTTTCAAAATAATAATTTAACAATGTTAAGTTTTTTTTAAGGTATGTGATCATGGAAAGAGACCGATGGAAGAAGTTATCAAGGATCATTTTAAGAAAGTATTTGTGCCTTCATGGTTCACAGTTGATCTGAAGAGCGGTGTAAGTTATTAGTGAAGTTTTTCAAAACATCAAAGCGCTTGCTGTTCCCTGCAGCTTTATTATTAAAGTTTTTTCATCACTTCATAGCTGATTGATTTCATTTTTAATATGACAACCGTCAGTTGCAAGCGTACAAAGATTTGCAATTTGAATGTGTACGATATATGCATATTTAATTTGGTAGGAAATTATAGTTGGATATGAAAGTGTCCGATATTTTTGTATTGGACTGTTTTCCTTCATTTTATCAGATAGCGATATTTTTGCCTCTTTAGATGTTACAAATTACATTGGATGAATCAGATTTCTTTTCTGCTTGGGTATCGGCAAAAGACGCTGGGTTTCCAAACAGTCAGAATGATACTAAAAGTTTTTTTATTATATCTCTTTTTTGCATTTCTTATTATAATTTATTAAAATGATACTGTAATTTTAGGTTTACTGGAGATCGAAGTGCGTTTTTTCATTTTAATTTATATTATAGTTAACTATGGTGGTATGTTACTTCGGGCACTGTTTGAGCACTGGTCACGATCTTTTTCTGATGTTGATGAGGAATCTCCAACTCATCGGTTTAATTCTGTACCTGGTCATACTCCACTTATTTTGTGGTTTGTAGTTAAACTGTTTTTATTATTGGTAGTTAAGAGATATAGAGGGCTGAAAAGATCAACTCTATACAGTCGCAAATCTTTGATACCGGAAAACGAAGTAATTTAAACGAAAATTTGGGCTCATCATTTAAAGATTAGTTTTTCTTAAACTTGAATAATTAGATCTCAAATCATCTATGTTTGCCAGCACTCTGAAACTATAAGGATATTTTTAAAATGGCATAACTTTCATTATGTCTATAAAAATATATAATATCAGTTTGGATCTCGAATATATAAGGAAATACAATATCTGATCATCTAACTAATTAATTTCAGTGAATCAACTGGTCGGCCAATATTTCGATTGATGGTACGGGATGCGGCACATGAAACCGAATCGGAAATGCTTTTGGATTTTGTTCCACCCTGGGTGTTGGATGTTGTTGAACGAAATCAACTTCCGAAATTTAACAAAATGCCATTCTTCCTGCTTCCGCATCCATCGCTTGGAATCAAGACACCAAAAAAGTGTTTTTTTTTACGTATCAGTTGAACACTTTTTGTGATTTCGAAAGACTGACAATAAATTTCGAAAAAAGAACGAAATCTATTTGAAACCGGCTTTTTCAAGGGATCGATTAAGTGCAACGGAAATGCTTCAAGTGAGAAAAGTGATGGAACATGTTTATGAAAAAATATTGAATGTTAACGATGCAAATTACTCAGATGGTATTCCGTCTGCTGCTCAAATGTTGCCACCTTCTCTACAAGCAAACATTGAAGAAAGAATTGAACTTTATTGCCAAGATCAGGTATACTTGCCACTTGCTCAACTTTTGTTCGCATAATGCGGTATTCATATTTAGATTCAAAAATCTGTTTTAAAGCACGCCAGTCTCTTATCGTATGTGAAGATCCATAAAAAGCGAGATCATTTTTAAATATCACTTTCCTGCTTTCCTTTTCGATGTTTATGTCCATAACCAATTGTTTTAACAGATTTACAGTAATTTTTTCACATTATCATTACATCGTTCATTTTCTTCATATCTTCTCTAAAATAGTGATTTCTGAAATTCTGTTATTTGTTTATTTCAAGTG
Organism: Mansonella perstans; assembly: GCA_037074765.1. Lineage (NCBI taxonomy): Eukaryota > Metazoa > Nematoda > Chromadorea > Rhabditida > Onchocercidae > Mansonella > Mansonella perstans. The sequence continues at coordinate 81,811 of JBAMDO010000111.1, forward strand.
TTTTGAACTTTTTATTGGATGTATTTAATATAACGATTTTTTTAGAAATTGGACCCAGAAATGGACCTTCGAACGGTTAAGCATTTTATCTGGAAGCAGGGTGGTGATCTTGTATTATATTACAAACCTATACGATAGCAGTGGTATTTGCATTAAAATAATTATTTTTTAATTTGCAGCTTATTAAAGACGGCGAGTCCAGTAGTAGTAATTGGGGAGTGTTCCATTCTGTAAACATAAACACACATAATCTAAATTAGAGTTTGGACAGATTTTATGTAACCTGCATGTTTTGTACATTCAAAAAATATGGTACGTCAATATTTATTTTCAAGCAGTGATTTTTCTCTCATATACGCCACTCATCACTGCGAAGTCGAAAATGCTTATAAATCAGTTTAACAAAGTCTTATCAAATTAAAACCAGTACTTTAACCTATAACAACTATTCATGCACTCTTTAAAGGAATGCCTGTTTATTTGTTGTAAATAATTTCATAGGTTATCCTTCCCAGGCTTTTTTAAGATTTGATTTAATGAACAATCTCTGAGACTTTGCCATGACATTTATTCATCTAGCTTTTGAATCAGTAGCTCATAACTGACTTTTCTTGAAGAAACAAAGATTTGCTATTCTTCTGAACTGCTGATTTTTCTAGGCAGTTAAATATATTTTAAATAGAAATTATTATGAACCGTAAGTCACTCATTGTTTAGTTTCAGATAATTCCTTATTTCTCTCTCTCAGAAGCATAATATTGCCTTAAAAAAATTCATTAACACTGTGGAGGTTAAGAAAAAATTAATAAACAGCTCAGCGAACAGTATTATCATCTGAAAATAGTTATTGGAATGCTTAAGAGTGTCTGCAAATATTTGCGATTTAAGTCAAATATTGCATAGCTTCTTTGACTTGTTTATGTGAGATAGTTCGTTAGTGTTAAATGGTCATAGAAGATTCAGTTCAAAGGAATCTTCCAAATCTCTCTTCCAGTTAATGGAAGTCATTATTCCAATTATTGGCCAGGACTCTACGGTTTGCGAAGCGAAAATCAATCTTTATAAAAGCTTATTTAAGTAAATATTCGAAGGACCTTCAACTGAATATCAGCTACCGAGGTATAGAAAAGAAGACCTGATGAAATAGTAATGCAGATTGTTCAATGGCTTTTTTTTACATTTAATTAGACTTTTACAATTAATCAGAAATTCTGCACTTATTGATCATAATTTTGTTTTGATAATCTTATCAAAATTACCAGAAAAATACAATAACGATGGCCAAGATTTCAACACTGTAAAAGTTCGAGTAAATTTTTATATCGCTTTATTCATATAATTAGGTATTAAATGATTTCATTTTTGTTAAATTATTGATTGTTTCAGAAAACGAAATACCTAGGAAACTCCGAAGAGCTACTCAAACATGACGTTGTTACGTATTGTCAAAATTAAAAATAACTATAGCGATTTAAAATATTCAAGAAACAGTTATCAAGATACAATCAATATGTGTAGCAATTATGTAATCTAAAAATTTCTAATACATTTTAATGAAGCCATCCTGTCAAAAACTACTTAAAATATAACAAGATTAGTTGAAAATGCACCTCCCGAAAGTTGCAGAAGCTTTTTGATATTCGCAGAAAGATACATCTTCTAAAATTAGATAGAAATAAATTGTAGACAGAAATGAATCCTACGACCAAGGAATTTATTTCGAAAAACGACAAAATGTGAGAACTTTCTGAAAATTCCCTGCTGAGATCAAGGTGCTGGTAATTGGAAAAGGTGACTTGTTGAAAATAGAACTACTTTCTCATCTTTCGTCTTCTTTTTGCCAGCACAGTCATTACTCTCATAAAGGTTTCATGAAAAATGTGTGTGTGATTTTTTTGGACCAAAAAATCGAAAATTTTTAGTTTTGAAAAATTTTTGAACCCTTATCAGTGGTGATTTCTGAAGTATAACAATAGAATGAGGGATTAAGTAATTTTAAGGAAATTTCTCGTCAATTTCTCGACCTGGATGGTAATAGAGACGCGAATTGTGAAACATAACAAGTTTCATTTATTTTATAACATGTATTAATTTTGTGGTTGATCAAGTATAAAGAATCAGTTCGTCGTTTGATTATTTTTCGTTCAGAAGAATTCTTGAATAAGAACCATAGTGTGTTCTATGAAATCTTCAAATATGGTCAAAGATGGAAATGTGTTTTGAGCGAACTAAGTAAATATCTTAGTAGTCCAAAGTACCGTGCAATCAGCGTACATAATGTTATCCTGGTGAATACTCCACAACAACAAAAGGAACATGGAATTGTTTGTTTTCTCCAGATAGCAGCAAATCGCGACGAAACTTCAAACTAAATTTAAAATGAAAATTTGGAATTAAATCTGTTCACGACAATAAAATTGATAGATTTAGCATCTGGAGTGCAGTTTTACAATCATAATGGTGATAGCAATGGTGACAAAGACAATGGAAATGGTTGTAACAATGATGATGATGGCACTGACGATGTATATGAATGGAATGACGATGAATATGGTGGAAGTGATAACGATGTCAATGATGTCGAGGGACGGTGATGACGATGATACGGGAATGATGATGAGATGACGATGGGGAGAAGAGATGAGAATGAAGATGATGAGGATGAAGATGATGTGGGAAAAAAAGAAAGCAAATTTTTTCGATATTTTAATTGAATAGTTTATATAGCTTTCCGAGATATTGATTATAATTTTATAGCATGTAATGAGTGCAATATTTAAATTTTTCTAACGGTTTAGATCATTTTATCAATAGTAATGAACAAAGCCTCCATTGTGTGTTGTAAATCTTTTCTATTTCATGGCTAAATCATTGGATTTACAGTAATAGATAAAGCACTTATTGTTATTTTTAAGCTTGCGCTCCTAATCTACCCAAATGTACAAACATTACTATTTTTGTCTCACTATTCAACCAACTCAAGTCCTTTATTGTATTTTCAATGTTACTGTAAAAAAGATGGAGTCCAGCACTTGGTGTTCCAGTTCAATTTTGATATAAATGCACCGGCTTCATCACATCCCGATGCAGTCAACTCTCGACGCAAAAGTCTAACCTGGACGAACCCCACGCTGTTTTTACTTCGCTACGCTCCCAAGGATCAACACCGTTGGAATAGATTTCATCCTGAAAAGTTATGTGGTATTTAATCCTAATCAGTAAAAGTATTGTTTCTTTATTTTGTCGATTTTCTCACTTTCATAACGGACTAATGAAATGAAGGCGGTGAGAATGATGATGGCAATGATGATGATGATGACAATGAAGATGAAGATTACAATGATGATGATGATGAAGACGATAAGAAAATAACGATGTCAATGATGGGGATGAAGTCGGTGGGGAGATGATGCCGATGAGGATCATAATAGCGTTCATGACTGTTAGACAATTGATAACAGAAATTATTTTGCTGAATAAACTAATACTATGATCATATTTGCGATAATACCAATAATAATGTGAAAAACGATAGCACTATTAAAAACAGTGTAATTACGATTTTATTTCTAATAAGTAATATGGTTTTGATTGTGGATGAAAGTAAATTTTAGCTAAAAATACTTAGATTCGAAATCGTTCCCACGATGCCTATTTCACCTTAATGATAATTTATTAACTGATCATAACTTATTAACTACAACATGCCTTCGTGCCCTCATTTGTCTGTGTTCAATAGTCATACTACTTTTTAGGCTCTTTTAAATTATTTTTTAATTTACAAAATGGTCGTAAATTATTTTTTTCGTTCTTTTTTATTGTAAATTATCAGTTCTTTTGCAGCTTGGCTTGAATAACAGCTGATGCTGTTGAGTTTTCATCAGTAGCTTGGAGCCTACTAGTGACCGAAGGCATGTTGTAATGTTCGAATAATCATTATATTTCAGTGCTAAATTTATGTCAGATAAAGTTCCGTTGACTGGTTTTCTAAATCATCTCGATCATAACTTCTTACAGCAAGCATCTGGTCTTTTCATCTTCCGATCTCGCTTCGTTTCCAGGTCTACAAACAGTTACTACTTGGCCTACGTTTTTCTAACTTCAAGAAAGCACAACTGCTATAGAACTGCAAAGTATTCGAAAATAGAAAGCCATACCTATTTCAATTTTCTCGACCGTCCACTCCATGGAATTTAAGTTTTTTTTGGGATCCATGTGTCTTGAACTGTTTGATTGCAAATTCAACAGAACAGCTTGACTGCAATATTTTAAATTAGACTGCAATATCTTAAGTTCCTAATTTACTTGAATCAAAAATCGGGAAAGTCGTGCTAAAGTGTTATACATTATACGAAAAAGAAATAATAAATCTACTAACTCTTACGGAAAGCCCACTAGTTAGTTATCTTTAATGTACGGCAGTTGTTTGAATGTGCAATTTTGGTCTACCTGGATTCATCCAAACCATCTATTAAGCAGCCATAAAATTTCACATGCATCTAAAAATAATAGATAAGCTAGGAGGTGTATTGTTTCCGAAAACTGTAATTTAAAGCGCATTGTGACCTCCACGGGTACCACTTCTGTTTTCGATTTTTCGGTTGTTGGTGTAATAGTGCATAGACACCTGGGACAAAAAAACAGAAAATGTTGTATAACTTTTTTGAAAATAACCAGTTGCCAGTCTGCCATTCTGTCGATTGAGTTTAGAGCATATTATTCAGCCTGAGTTTGGACTCTCTTGGCCGAATATTAAACGAAAATTGCGATTGAAGCAAAAAATAAGGAGACCAGAAAATGTGTGTAGCAGAAAGACCTGGATTGTGTATGCCATTTCTCGAAATATTGAAAAAAGCAACTGAAGATGGCTCCTCAAACATTTATATTCCATCAGCTTTGCTTGCTAACATAGTTCGGTAATATAAGATCAGCAGAACTGAATAATGAACTCAGTGGATTAATTCATATCAACAAGCAGTAGCTTGAGATGTTTCAAGAGTATCTCCCTACATTGGGCTTGAAGTTATCCCTACGCTCACTCAAAGGATGCATGATGAGTGAGATCATTATCGGATAAGTCATTCTTCCTGTCACATATACTATTCTTGAAGAAATTGGAAGATTGAATATCTTGCAGAATTAATGTTTCCATTTTTAATTTGATAAAATTTAAGGTTGAATAAACAAAAGGTCATACAAAAGCATTGTTTTGCGGGATGGATCAGTTTTTTTACAAAAATTATTTCAAAGGAAATCCATATATTTTAATGCTATAAAAGACTGAATATATTTCATATGATTGGATAAATTAAAATTTTCATTTCAAAAACCAATCGGCGAAATTTGAAGTAAGAATGTTTCTTATCGGTTCTCTTTCATTTGTCACTGTTACCTCTACAATTAGTAAATAGGTCCTTTATTCTTGTTTAATTTGTTTTGTTCACTGCGTAGTGATTGCTATCTAATGATTTTCAATTTGACGTCACGTTGTTCAGTCATGCAGTATCAGAATGTAAGTTCACATTGACAAAATTCGACAAATTGTCTGAGTTTAAAATCTGGACAAATTTTCCTATTGCGAGCACAAATATCATCAACTCTAAAACGAGCAGGCTCGAGAAATAGAATAAACATTGATGTTTTTGCAGCATTGGCACAATTTCAATAGCATCACATTTTATTTTCAAAACAGGAAATGATCCACCTATAGTGTTATTAAACATTGCATTCGTACACGATTTAAATTAAAAAATAAATTTATTTAGGCTGTAATCCCGTTTGAATCCTGCACCAAGCAACTTTGCTACTGGAACAAGAGGAGCTAAGAGTAAAGTGAAATCATTATGGAAAAATCATGTGGTTCACAGTTTTGTATGACAACTATTGGTATCTATGACGAATCACTATATAGCCAACATTTCAAGGCGTTCTTTCTTGGGAAGTTTTTTGTGTTAAATAAGTCGAAGACCTCAAAATTCCACTTGAAGTTCGAAGTCATGGGTAGTTCGAAGAATAGGTAGTGTTTCTCTTACTATTAGATCTTGTTTGAAGAAGTCTTCTGTTTCTTCTTCCTTTTCAGTGGTTGAAACATTTTCTTCCTAAGACAAAATGAATGTGAATGCAGGAAGATTGAATTGAAGAGATAGAAGAATATAGTCAGAAGAGGCTAAATGAGAAAAAAATAACTGCAAAAGAGAAAGAAAATGATCAAGTTTAACAGATAATATTAGTATGTGTGTTCTTAAATACGACTAAAATGCAATTAAACTTGATATCACCACTTAATAATTGGAAAGTTTGAAGGTAGTAAAGACGATACGGTGCTGTTAAATTCATTCAATGAGTTCAATTCGACTGTGAAACACACATCAGTTTTGTGTGTCTCAATTGCACAAGAAATTTCCACTAGAAGCAGAGATATGGAAGCATTTTCTCCTTTTTTCATTCTTCACAGTCCCAAAGTATCATTTTTAAATTAGTTGTCATAATGAATGAAGATATTAAGTCTCAGATTATCCCAAATTTCTCTGATAATTGGAAGTTAAAAAAGTCATTTTATCCATCTATTTTATTGGCATAATTTCATTTGATAGATTCGACAACTGTCAAGCAAGAAGCTATTTCCAATTTAAAAAGCCATGTGTTTGGAAATTTTCAAATTTTGTTGACTGATGAGATGCCAAATATGCGAAATTCTCAAGTCGAATTTTTAAATAGCTACAGTTACCAATATTACCGTTAATAAAAATAACTTGCTTAGTTGAGTTAAACTTCGGTAGTGGCCGTATAAAGTGATGGATTGCATCACTTTATAACTATCAACGATAGTAATGCAGTTCATAATGAGACTGATGGCACGGAAGTGAACAAAGAATGAGTATCGAAAACATTCAGAAGAACTCGAGAGGATTCGCAAGATTGCAATTATTTCTTTCTTAATAATTATTTTTTCCATAATTTTTCATAATTATTTTCAGCAGCAAATAGAAGTCTTCGTGAGACAACTGCTTGATGACAGAGAAATTAAATCGAAGTTGACAATAATCTTTCTTCAGAAAAGAATCAGAGCTGCCAAAACAACTTGCAAAAAAGTAAGAGATATCGCCGATTATAATCATTCGTTACTAAAAAGCTGAAGGAACCCAAATAGCTGAGAATCAAACAAGCGAAGAAATGGCGCAACAATAATAATAATATACGACTACAACAATAAGAACTACAGCGCCGACAACATCAACAGGAAATTAAATTTTATAAGTTTTTTTGAATTGATTTAGTTCCTGTACATCTGATTTACTGTCTATTTTCAGCAAATATTTAGGAATGAATAAGAAGATAAACGATAAAACATTGCAATAATACAGAGCCAAGAAACGATAGCCGAACAAAAATCTGTAGATAAAAAGATAATGCTCTGTTCGGGTTTAGTTTCAAGAAAGAAAAAAGTCAACAAGAAGAGTTATTTGAAACAAAGAAAAGAACATCATACGGTCAAAAGTGATCATATCTGTTATGTTAACAATCAAAATTGGTACATAACCTCGAAGTCATATAGTTCTTTTGCGTTTGCAGCAGGAAAGTATTCCTTTATCTTTCACCCATTTCACGTAATACAGCAAACAGAATGAAGTTCCGTCCTCTTTGTTTGAGCTGAATAAAACAATCTGGTAATCTTAGAATTTTGAGGAAAGAATTCCAACTTCCCGACTTGAATTTTGCAAAGTTTTGCGAATATTACTTTCATTCTCTGTGCACAGATGCGTGCTTGCAATGAATCTTTTTGCAACAAAATTTCCTAATCAGTTAGTCAATTAAGTGTAAAGGGTGGAATTCAGAAATGGTATTACAGGAAGTTCAGAAATTGAATCATTTTTATTTAAAAATCGAAGCATAGACACCTTTGAAACAGTTAATATTCAGTTCGAATGGTAATAAGAAAAGTGTAGTTCCAGGTAGATATCGAGTTCGAGAAAATTTTAGCGAAATGATAAGTTGTATGGGCAGTGCGGATGGATAAAAAAGCATGTTATCATTTTCTTTTTCTTTCACTTTCAATATTTTCCATTATCAGCCACTAAAAATTTACACTGGTAATCATTAAGTTTTATAATTTCGATCCAAAAATTTGAATCTGAATCAGATCTGACAGTTGTAAGCAGATTACGATAGAATCGAATATGATACAGCTTCAAATAAGTTCTTGTAATGAGAAAATTTTGGAAGCAATTTAGAGAGATCAACCACGCCAATGGCCAGATTGAAGATTAGAAAAATAATACTTTTTGATATTGATCTGAATTGAAAAAACAAAACCAAAGATATAATAAATATTACGTCATAATTTTCTTTCCTAATAAGCTTAGATAAATCAACGGAAAAGGAAGAAGGTCACCATGATTTAAATATCACGAAGGTAAGGTCAAAACGCATCATATAATATACGAGTTTATGCGCGTAAAAATTTAATGTCAGTTGACAAGGTTTCCATCGTGCTATTATTGTAAGTTTTTTTCCGCTTTTCTTTTCTCAATTTATGCAAACCTTTTTGAGCAGAAGAAAATGTCATCGTCATCGACCTCCACAAGCGGATGGATGGTAACGGACAGTTCAGTAAGTCGCGGAGGAGGAGAGACAGGAAGAAAACGAACACTCTTTTGCGGGAGAAGCATCAAGTATTCAACCTCGAAAACATTTTGTACACCTCTGCCTTTCGTGTCCTCTGATTTTTCGCATCCATTTTCGCGATTTTTATCTTTTTTACCCGTTTTAAATGAACATAGCAAAAACATAGTATTGAACTGAGAGAAGACATCAATTTCAGAGTCTATCCTTTCTCTCATTTCTTTTTTAAATTCATTAAAATCTAGAAAAATTCAATTCACCATAATTAAAACTCAAGAATATACATGAAATAAGTGATTTTTTTACTGAAAAATAGAGTACAGACTTCTGCAGCGATACCAATTTCTTCAAATCGGTGTACGCTTGCTAGTTAACTATAAGCCCGCCTTATACGGTTATCTTCGATTGCTTTTATTTTCAGTAAATGAATGAGAAGTTCAATTTGAATTAATTTTAAATCTGCTTGATTATTAACAGACAAGTAAATGATTTCAAGACATGAACGAAATATTGAAAAAACAATTTTCTCTTTATTACAACGAAGTTTAGTAACAAATTTCATCAGCAGTTATTGCATGCAAAATTTAGTAATTCAGTAGTTAGTATACCGATTGATGATAACCTCTTCACCATTACCGCAACTACTAAAACAATCGAAATAAGTTGGAATAGAAGACGGGGGAGATGAAATTTCTTGGCACTTTTTTCAAAATAGGTAGCAAACTATCAGCAGTAGTTCTCCTATTTATCGCGAATAATGATCATTCCACTTCACAACTATTCACTGCGCCCATTCATATTTTAATACATAAACAGACAAAATCGAAGAAACCTTCCACCCTCACAGAAATGTTTTCATTTTTTTGGATACAAATTATGTCTGCCTCTGATTTTACTCCTTCCTAATATCGCTCAGAATTATTACAACTATCGTAAGATTTCATATTAAGTTCAAAAGATAGTTTTTTTTGAAGAGCAATGTGAATAATAATCTTTCCACTTCATTAGTGTCACTATATTAGATCAGATTATATTCAATCATTAGCTTAAGATTATCTTTGCCAGCTTATTTCTACAATATAGTTTCTTGAGATACTTTATGCCTTGGTTTCTGAACATTCTGATGATCAGCTTTAATGACAGCTAATGTTTTCATACTTACACTGTTGTGTCAGGAATGAATTTTATCAAGATATCGTTAAACATGAGAAATGTGAAATTAAAATTCAGAAAGGCTCTTGAAATTCGGATTTGTTTTCTCCTTAACTCATCTTGCTAGTTTCGATTCGCAATATAGCCAGTGATATAAAAGGCACTGATAATATATTCCAAATGGATGGATGGACTATAAACGAAGGACAGGCAAACAGACATTGTAGAGAGAATGTTTTCTCTTTTAACTCATTTTAATAGTTTCATTCGTAAAACTGTGATGTTATAGCAGCAGTGTTACTACTTTTTTTTTCTTGCCGAAAACTATCTATTATTCGATCTAGTGATGTTAAAACTTCAACTTCATTCAGTTCTAATCAATCTTCTATTTTTTCGTTTTTGGCTTCAGAAACATCCGGATAGACGGTAAGGCTGATATTTGGCGTCCCAAATCATCTCTTTTGAAAATTTCTCTTTTCTTTCCACTATAAACTAAGTTAAGTGTAAATAAGCTGAGTAATTTGTGCCCTCACTCCAAATGTTAGAACTATAACATTGTTTTGGCCTTTAGACTATTCCAAATAAAAGTAATTTATTAGTCTTTTGTTGGTACCCAGTGATTACACCTACTAAATTGTTATTACTTATAACTTTAACGCTCTAACGCTTTACATTGATTTCAACAAATCAGACTCTACAGCTAATGCGAAATTAGATTTCAAAAATGTATTTCGAAAGCTAACTGATGTAGTTAGTGTGCGGCTCTCAATCGGTATGAATGTGTTTGCGGGTGGTATGAATGTGAATCACCGGTGGAGCCAGCTATTGTAGAAAAGCCGGCGGAGTGGAACGATAACGCCAACAGGCATTATCATCGAATCAGCTGCAACGCTCTCAAAGGTATTTAGTCTATTTTTAGTCAAAATACTGCTCCATATTTCTATTGTAATAGTTGAAGGAAATGTCATGTTGCTGAGCCACTGAAGCATCAAGACAAGGATTACGATTCAGGTTAAAAACATTTGAAGAATCATCTCGAAAAGGGTGAAGGTGATCATAGAATCTATGCAGGTATAGAAGATTAATGCAGAAAGTGTATTGATTAAAGAATTAGTCTTATCATTCATTTAAAAGTTACAAACGCGGATCACCTACGCTTATTGATGATTATGTTATACAGCGAGTGTCATACAACCAGTATGCAATTCGTTTTATAAATACATACATTCTAAGAAGCGACTGTTGAGCCAAAAATGATAAATGATACTGGTTCATAGTACGTTTACACAGAAGATTTTTAGCATCTAAGGCAAAGATGATGATATAATGGCTTGTGTACCTTGCATACCCTACACATACATTCTAAGCTTATGTTTGCTTATTGGACATTCAAAGTTCAGTGTGCATGTGTTATGACTCCGAGAATGCATGTTCGAGAAAGCATTCAATCAGTGTATGCATCTCGCAATAAAAGCCAAGTTAATCATCTTAATTTAACTGCATAAACATTATTCATTATCTATCTAAATATGTGCATGCGATTATATTAATGATAATGGAAAACATAATAGGTTTATGAATTGATAAAATCCCTTCATTGTAACTGCGGAAAGATGAAAAATAGGAAAATAAGAAGTAACTTTTTACCCAGTCAGTCAGTAATGATCCCATGATTTTTGTATTTTGATTATAACTTTTTTCAAAAAGGAATCACTAAAAATAACACTTTTTGCTCATTGTGAAATTACAAAGAGCTCTCTTCTTCGCTTTCCATTGTAAAAGTTAAATAACGGTTTTACCTTTTCACTTACCAGCAACGTTTAATAGAAAAGGGAAGGCCAAAATCTCAGAGGAGCAAAAAATAAAACATTTTTCCATCTCTCTTTCAGTCAGTCAAAAACGGGAAGATGGGTCGCTTTGTTTAACTTTTTCTCCTTACAGAGCAAGCTAAACGACATTTTGATTACAGTTTCAGATTAGAAGCAAATTTTACTGATTTGAATACTTTAGTAAAGAAATAATGCACAAACTTACTACAAAAGTTTATTCATTCTACTTCAGTATCACCATCTATTTCAATTATTACTGGTCCAAAAAAGTATTATTTTTGCTTAAGTTACGACAGGTGTTATTCAATAGCATGTTAGTAAGTGGTGTCTTGTTGTTTAAATTTATCCCGTGCTTTTCAAACAAATAGTTTATCGGTTGCTCGATTTTACTCCAAATAGAAAACATAATTTTTACCAGCGTATGAATCACTTTTATCGAATAGGTATGAAAATGTTTTCGTTTTTGTAAAATTTATTTAACCAAGGTATTCGAAAATTTCATTTTTCACTTTTGTTAGAATGAGCAATCTTCTTTCCAAAAATCTAATTTTTTTAAGATCTTTTAAAATGTTGTCCATGATTATTCAATCAGTTAAGCATACGAAGCTGATAATTTCATTTTAATTCATCTGAGTAATTCTATCTATCAGATATATCTTCTTGAGGTTCGAATGTCTTCATCCAAAAGATTTTTGATAAAAATTGAAAAATTTATCAGCCATAAAAGAAGCCACAAACTACTAAAACTTTCAATTCTCCTTTTAAATAAGGCGATACGTTTCTCAATATCTAAATTCGTTTGAAATTTTTCAATTTTTCGATTATTTTACAAAAATTAGTTGCTTTTATCAAGTCACTTATTGGTCTCTGGACAGAGATAACTATCATAAAGAAAGTGAAAAAGGTACTACTTCTGATTGGAGTTAATTTGAACCGGGAAAATAGCTATTTTCGAGTCTTCAGACTTCGATAACTTATGCTAATTTGTTAGAACATCGTAATTTAATTTATTCTCGCAATTCAGAATAAAATAGAAATATAATGATATCATTTTACAGTAATCGTTACTTGATTGTTATTGCCATTATCATTATTATTGTAATATTACTATATTACTATTATGTTATTATATTATTTTACTTTATTACGTCGTGAAAATGTTGATACCACAAGTAAAAACTATCACTCACTGTATTCGATAATAATTATTATTGGAAATGATAAATAATATTTGTTTTTCGTTTCTTTTATTTTTCTATCGCATAAGATTATCAAATAAAAATATTAATTAATTGTATTTTTCATAATTTAACTCTTTATGATTAATTGTATTTGACTGTAATGAACTAAAGAGTTGCAAATATGCTACAATAATCGAGCGCAATCACCTGCTGACAATTCCTAAATATTGTACATTTGGAAATGAAAATTGCTAAATCGAATTTGTCTGTTTTCTTCGATCTTCCATTTCTTAGGAATTCTTTCTTTTCATAATAATGACGGCATACAATTTACTAAAATTGCCAAAGAATAATTCTCGGTATAAATTATACTTCAAACACTCTTAACCGTCCCAGCATGCATAACAGCTCAAAATTTTATTATCGAAAGTAAACAAAAGTACTCAAAGCGCACACAAATGACACTCACAATTAGGAATATAGCCACATTAAATTTCGCAGGATGGGCGTATATTGCTTGAGTTAGAAGCTGATAAAGGATGACAAAAGAACAGTGACTAGTTGATAACTAATGATAACTGGTAGTATTGTCAACTTTATTCAAAATAGTATTGGGATCACGATTATGGCTGTAAGCATTTGTTGTGCTTGTGTAGATATCATTAATGATAAGATGATGCTTGTGACATCGGGAGAATGATACCGCTAAAAATGATAAGGCGTCTCACAGCACAGCATACAACAAACTTGTTACTTTTATTACTACTTTTACTACTATTGATAATTTCACTGCTGTTATTAGCTTTTAAATTACTGTTATTGGTATTGTTCAATGATACAATGGAATGGATCACTAGTTTCTTATAAGAAAACTCATGTTTTCATCACCTTTCTAGCATGAGAATCTGTGAATCGCCTGAATAACATCGATAATTCCAGGAAAAATCTGCTAAATATTTTGTAATAAATATTTCCTTCCTTGCATTTTCTAATCTGCATGTATTATCAGTAGCATTTATTGCGTCTTTTTTTTTTTTGTAAAACGCCAAATTGGGAAAGGTCATTTCAAAAGATATTGAACATCCAAATAGAGCCAAATAGTTTTTGAGCAGTAGAAATGACAGGTAGCCTAAAAAAAAAATCTGAAGGTTAGACAGTTTTTTATTTCAAATCGAACATCTGTACACATGTCAATAGCCATGATATATTGGTAAAAGAGATAGTAGGAGCAAGAAGAGTGGTGTTGGGATGTGTAGAAAGGAAGATTAGGTGGTTATATTGGCAATAAATAAGCAAAGAGTGAAGCTAGAATGAACTAGATTGAACTAATCTTTAAGTCGATGTAAGAGAAGGTGGAAGGTAATTTAAAAAAGTAAATTTGTTTAGGAAGAAGAAGAAGAAAGTTTGATTTTTTAAAGAAAAGAAAAGAATTGATAGTGTATTGGACCGGGCTATAAAGTTTTCTTTTTGCTATTGATATAGCTATTTGGCCTAGATCTACTACAACGCTTTAAACTCCTATAAGCATTAGGCCTAGGCCGTTTCCCTCCCCAAAAAAAAGGAATGCTTATTTCAAGGAAGAAGCAAGAAAGCATAGAGCCAAGTACTTTACCCATTTTACTTTTGTGCAATCAATATGGCCATTGCAATTGAGGTTGGCACAACCCATACACTCTGACACAGATAGAACAGATAAAACGCATGCATACATAAGTAAACAGACTTATGACTCAACTCGATCAGACCAATTCTACCAACCAAAAAATGCCTCAACTCATCGTCCTCCTTAGGGCCAATTTCTTCCTTTTACTTCAAAATTCTTCATCTCCTCTTATCTTTCCTTTCCCTTTTTTTTTTTCCTTTTCCTTTTCCTTTTCATTCTCTCTTTCTTTTTCCTTCTTTTTTAAAATTCTTCTTTTCAGTACTGTAGAGGCTAGCTATTTCTCTCTAAGTATCTACAAAAATAATAAACATTTAATTGCTTTAATTAATACCTAAAATTGAATTCATATTATCTGTACAACTAATAGTTTATTATTTTTTAAATAATCCAAATCATCAGATATCATTTTTTTTTGTTAAATTATCATTATTCCTTATCAGCAATTGGGCTCTGATTTTTTCACTTTTTAAAATTCATACAATCATTATCAGTAATCTAAAATCTTTCTCTTCTGAATAATACACATATATATATATATAAAACATTTTATTTTATTTATTCCATTGAATTTTTTATTTTTGATTTGTTAATTTCTTAAATCATTTATCTATATTTGGCTCTTTTTTTTAACTCTCTGTGCATTAGAAATAAGCTAATTTGTAAAATATGCATGATTACATGGAAGTTATACGGTATCAAAAGAAGTGTTAAAATGGAGGAAAGGTATGTGTGTGTGTGTGTCTGTGTCTGTGTATGTGTGTGTGTGTATGTGTGTGTATATGTATGTGTGTGTATGTGTATGTGTGTGTATGTGTGTGTAGGTATGTGTGTGTATGTGTATGTGTTTATATATGCGTGTATGCATTTGTGAAGTATTAAGTAAGTAATTTGTGTTGAAAGCATTTTAATTTCGAAAGGTAAGAAGAAGCTCTTTGGGTCCTAATCAAAGTGTAGTCATCACTCTGCGCTTTCTTTTAAACCATTGCAACCCTTCAACTACTACTACTCTTCACGACAACCAAACGATGCATTTGCTTCATCGTCCTTTTTATTTTTCTTCTATCCTTATATTTACTTCCAGGCTTTTCATATTCAATATATTGCTTCTTTGCACCCTCCTAAATAAATCACTTAAAATCGCCATTGGTCAGTTATCTTTTATCCTGAATGTTTCTTTTGTTTATTTAAGCAAAAAAATTTTTTTAAAAATTATAAAGCACATTTGCATTGATACAAAAAAAATTACTAGCAATAAAGCAAGTAGTAATCATATTTAACAATTTATAAAATTTGTGTTAAAAATGCTAACATGATGGACAATAAAGAGAACTTGTCAATTTTATGACGCAGTTTAATTTTCAAATTATTCAAGTACAAGTTTTCCACAACCAAACATTATTCATAATTTATTACGTAAGCATGTAAGTATGTACTTATGCGTAAATATATATATATATACTTCTTGTTCCTCTATTTGAAATTAAAATTTTTCTCTGAAACTTTTTCTATTTCTCACGCTACATTTCACTAAAGTACAGTTATATAATTTTATTCCATCCACTAATTTAAATAAACAGATTTATTTTTTTATCTTGTAGAAAGTGGTTTATTATTTTAACCTATGTGCTATATAAGTAAGTTTTTTGGTAAATATTTAAATTTAGATTAATTTTTCAATTGATCTTTGATCATTTAACATCAATTTACTCAAAGTAATCAACTTATAACTTTGATTATATGGCATATGACATTTGTTTCGAAATGATATAAATTTGGATGTTTATTTTTTTTGATTGTAATAAATTATAAATTGTAATATTGCTGTACACAAATCTATCATTGTAAGTGTATCAGCAAAAATAGCATTTCGAAACCGCAACAATAATAGTAATAGAAAAAGTAGTACAGGTAGTAATGAAAATTATAGAAAAGTCGGCAATGGAAACAATGGAATTTGAAATGCTCCCGCGATTGTCATCAATGTATAGCGGATTATTATTTTCAAAAGAATTGCAAAATGTATAACTAAAACGAGAAATGATAAAGTTTTGTAATCTGATTTTCACAAATTTCATTTGTTAGTCCCAACCAGCAATAGTATTTGTATTACATTATCACTTGCCTAGCTCTTTTGTAATAATAGTTATTATATAGCAGGTAATAATCACTATGAGATATTTAATTAAACACTGGTATTTTATGGTTTCAAAAATCTTTTTCCAAAACATTTGAAGGATCGTTTGTTTCTGTTAATAAAAACTTATTATCATTTAATAATCGCATTATGTATGATAGTAATAGCTGAGATAAATATTATTATGTAATTCAACTGTAAGAGCAGTAAAATATTCTACAACTTATATTTTCAATTATATAGTAAGTTAAAATTATCGATGAAGTAAATAGCGTTAGCGGATGATAGCAGTTTGTTATTTTATTTGCATATTTCATGAACCGATCTATTGAGCTCTCCAAATATGAATTCGAGATAGGATTTTCTGCTCAAATCAGACAAAAGAAAATGAAAATTTTTGAGACTTAAAGAATTTCAAAGAAAATTTGAGTAATTTGAGTGTACAAATATGAAAGGGTTATTTCTTAGTGTTTTTTGTAGCGCGGCACTTTTTATATGAATTGATAGCATTATGTGAAAACTTGATTTTCACATGGATTTACAGCCATGTACACCTGAGAGATGTTTTGGAAAAAAAAAACATTTCTTTCGGATTATATTTTATTTCGAATAAGACGTCATACTTTTAGGCTCAATAATTGTCTGTAAATTGTCTCTTACCTCAAGATTTGCATTTCTCAAAGAATTATGCTCAATCTTTTGATTCCTAATGTTTATTACTAGTATTTATTCCTTTGGTAATTATTGTTGGTTCTTAATTTGTTCCATGATATACTCTAAAACTTCGAAACTTAACTATTCTTTTTTACTGCTACTATTGCTATCGTTGTTATCTAATAGAAATTTAGGTAAAATTTAATCAAAATGAAAATTTAATTAAAACAAAATTGTAAACCAAAATTCGTAGTGGGAACGAGGAGAAAATAATAGTGTTAAAAAAACGTTTAAGACATTTTGCATGATCAATACTTATCCAATTTTCATATTTCGCTAAATAAACTTCTCTTTAAATTTTTTTTAATTAAAAACATATGATAAAGTTTTTTGAGATTCTGTAAAAATTAGCAAGAAGAAACCAAAAGTATTTGACTT
Source organism: Mansonella perstans (assembly GCA_037074765.1). Taxonomy (NCBI): domain Eukaryota; kingdom Metazoa; phylum Nematoda; class Chromadorea; order Rhabditida; family Onchocercidae; genus Mansonella; species Mansonella perstans. The sequence continues at coordinate 99,484 of JBAMDO010000111.1, forward strand.
CTTCTGTACTTTCTTTGGCATGTCTAAAATATTGGATACTGACGAAATTTTTAAGTCGCGTAATTTTCAAATAAATACATTTTTTGCCCAAAATTAGGTTTCACCAAATTGCATTAGGCATTCTTCCTACGTGATGTCATCAGATCCAACTAAATTTATGGTATTGGTTTATAGATCGTGCATTTATGTCCATGTTCTGATGCATACTTTGAATCTTTGATTTTCCGATTACTTCCAAACTTTTTCAAACATTCTCCGATTATTTAGATATTCTCCAATTATTTAAACTTTTAAACTTTTTGATGCCCACTTATTCTTTCATCTTCAAACTTCGTATTTTTGTTTTTTTTTCTTGAATCAAAAATCTGATTAGAATGCTACCAAAAATGGCGCGCGTCCTCTGGATAATATCAGATAACTGCAGCTGATTAAACCACATTGCTGAAATTTCATCGTCATTTCCAAATGAATTTCTTGCTTGCGAAAAAAGTGTTTTTTGCTGAGATTTCAGCGGTTGCTGAGAGCAAAAAAATCACTCTTTAAAATATTATGGAAGTTAACTACATTAACTTAACACTTCGGCTCTGTTATCATTTGTTTAAAGTTAAAAAGTATTACTTTATCGCATGCTGGAACGATACACTATAAAAATAATGCATGTGTAGATTTGGAGCATACAAGTGCTATGATACAGCATTGTAATGTGCTTGGAGTTATCGTTTTGCTCAATTCAATAATTATGATTCAGTTCATTGTAGTGCCAAAAATTTCAAATCACCACATTTATAGCCATAATGCGGTAATATTGGCAATCTTCTTCTCTTAGGATGTTATGGTTAAATTTATACATCAGTAAATTATTCAAAATTTAAAGCAAAACCAAATTAGGCTGGTTTAACCGCCAATTTTTATTTGTCCAGTTCTTAACGTCTAAAAACAATTGTTCATTATCTTATTTCTAAACTAATACGGATTATATTTATTTATATATGTCGTACCTTTGATTGCTAAAGATTTGGTGATGAGCTCGCCAAGGGAGAGGGAGCTTATCTCTCTTCTAACTGTGTAATGTAACGTAACTGGGGTATTAGGCTGAGAGGGATGGAGTGATTAGTAAAACGGGTGAAGATATATCTGTTTTAAAGATTTTAAAGTTATGATAGGAAGCAAAACGGCAAGTTATAGTTTCTAGATCTAGAAAAGTTATAACTGCAACATACATAGGCAGTGTAGAAGAATCTTGCACGATTTTAGTTTCTGAACTGACTTAAACTCTCGAACTTCTCTATTCAGGTTACGACCATCTAGCTGCCATGTCTAGGAGCTTATCATCTCTTTTAACTATTTTGCAAGCAAGCTAGCTTGAGGAGAAAGAAGAAGACGGAAATAGGAAGAACAGAAATGAAGAGAAAAGAAAGAAGTGAATTTAATTTTAGAAGTACGCTCCCGAATATATTATCTCACTTTTCACCCATTTTTCCTTTTTCCTATCCCTGAAGCCCTTGCCAGATGTTACATTCAACACCTGTCGCATATAATTTTGTACCTATCTCAACTATCGAACTCCCAAAAGTTCTCGCTAAATCCAACTAATATATCCATAACATTATTGGTTTCCAATCTTTTAAGTGCCTATCTAACTTATATAAGACTGATCAGTCACACTTAAGTTCTTCGAACAGGGTGACGGTATCAATTCTGACATCAGTTATTCATATCTCAACAAAACATGTAATGTATGAACAATTTTAATATAATATTTTGAATAACAGCAAAGATTTCAATGCTCACAATATACTTTCTTGAATATTTCCTGAAACCTTTAATTGGCCAAGGAATTGAGCGGTAAGAAAATTAACTTTTAAAAAATCACTTTGCACATATCACAGTGTTTCGATCATAAACATTCAAAGCTTCTAAAATATTCTTGAGATTACAGGTAAGCTTATTGATAGGATAATATTTTTCGTAGAGGAATAAATCGAGCTACCATAGTAATTGAAAAGTTTCTGGGAGGTAAAATGCGATCCCGATGACAATGCGCGACAATATGTTACTTTTATAGAACTTGAAAATTTTTTGCTCATTATCACAGGAAATCATTAATACTTTCCAATATTATTCGATATATCATCTGTTGATCTAATAAGCAAAAGCGACAATTTTTTTTAAAAATTTAAAAAACTCTACAGTTCTGGAATAATGTAATAGGCTTATATTTGGATGAATTGTAAAAATAATGAAATTTGCTTGAGCGTATATTTTTCTACTTCTCCATCCATATATTTGCCCCTTATACATTTAACTATCCTAAAATTTTCTTCTATTTTTCTTCCATTTGTTTTTCTTCCATCTGTTTTCTTCCATGTGCAATATTACTACAAAGGTATAGTATTGTCTGCAGTTATGAGCTCTTTCGGTTTATATTGTTTCAGCTGAATTTACTTATATGCGGACGCTTTCACTTCGACCTGTCCCACCGAAAATTCATTCATAGAAAAGTATACGAATTAGAGCACAGTAGGAAGTATACGCTCAAGTATAAAACTTCACTTAACTGTCCTACGAAGGTATAATTATAGGCAGTCATGAGATTTTTCGTTTTATATTGTTTCAGCTGAATTTACTTATTTATGGACTCTTTCACTTCAACCTGTCCCACTAAAAATCCATTGTTCAGATTTCATTCGCTTTTTTTGTTGTTATTACCCAAACTCCTATGAATTTCTAACTTTTCGCAGTATCATCAACCCTACCCTCTCTTGTTACTGCAGCTCCTTTGTGCCATCTATTTATTCGTCCCTTTCATTTCGTAAATTCATCTGTTTACAGTTCTCTTCGTCTGTCCCACCTTCCCATCCTCTATTCAATCAGCCAAAACTGTACACTCTTCGCACTACTGTGTGAAATCGGGACAGAGCGGTTTAAACTATAGATAACCTAACTAGCAGGGGAATAGGCCAGCTATTTCGCTCTTAAAGCAAAAGCATTTGGATGAGTATGTGCGATATGCTAGCTGTTTGAAGGTTCAATATTTAATCGCCTGAAAACTCAATGATTTCCAGTGGCCTAGATTAATTTATGAGAGGGAAGGGAAATGATAACTTATACCGAATTGTCTCAAGCCTTCTCAAATGCTTATTATCTATTGCGATACACTTAATGCATTGTCTATTTGATATTTATTTATCTACAAAGAGGAATGTTTCACTCTTTTTTAATTATTATCACGCAGTATCAGTGGCTTAAAAGTTGCCTTTGTCCTGTGACATCTCTTTTCAATTTCCTTTTGGCCAAATATATGTTGATTTCTTGTATTATAAAAAAAAAAAAAAAAAAATGAAATGGAAGGGATGAAAGAATTTCCACCTCATTTTTAATCTTTCATCTACTTTTTTCAAAATTTTCCTGCAATTCAAGCACACATTGCTTTTTGACCTACGTGCATGCACAATGTATTGCAAGCAGAATGTAGCATCTTTATCAATATTCCCTCGCTTTCTTCAATTTATTCAATTCTATGAAATCAAATAAGTGTTTTTTTTTGGTCAAATTGTGCACCATACAGTTCATTTTATAGGAATAATACTGAGACCGTTCTGATAGCTAACTTGAAATGCATGTGAAGAGAAAGCAGAAGCAAGAGAAGATGGCATGATGAAGCCATAAAACAGACGGAAAAATGCTTTTCAATTTCAATTTCATTCGTGTACTACTAACAAAACGAAGTATTACTGTTATAACCATTCATCATTCTCGATTGCAGCACTCATTTAATATTCAAACAACCGAAGGGAAACATTTTTCCATTTCATTTAGATATTATTTTACTTTTTCATTCTTGAAAAATGCCAGTACAAGAGATTGTTTATTTCAGTACTTTACTTTTTTTAGAAACTTATTTTCCTTTAATTTTCGCATAAAAGTTGATTGTATATTTATTATTTCAAATGTTTTAAAAAAATTAATTTGAAATAAGTTTGAAATAAGAATATCAAATAAAACTTTGTTCTTTGCTAGAAACAATAGCATGGCATAATTTACGTATTGTATTGTTACAGATCATTAGACATGGCAGATAAATTTGATGCTGCTAATGCTGTTTATTATTCTTCTAGAATTAAAGGAGTTGTCCTGGAAGGTGAGAAAAAATCAATGAGAAGCATGAAACTATCACACAAACAAATAGGTTTTCACTAGCATTTATTTTGAATAATTTAAGAAATTTCGAAGGAAATTTTTTCCATCAAAGTTACTATTTGAACAAACTAATTACCGTATCTCATCTTTTTTACCCTTTTCTTACTCTTCTATCTGTTTAACTTTTCTTATTTAACCATACATCTTTTGAAAGAAATAATTTTTTCGCAATTCTCCAAATAAACTTTTTTATATACCGAATTTTTTTCAAAAGCGGATTATAATTAAATCGAGTATCCACATTTGTAAATATCTCGTTGATGTATTAGGCCGCAGTAATTCATCTCTTTGAAAAGCTATATTGATGCGTGGTACTTGTGAAATGTCTACTTTTGAAAATTCAGCAACTAAATAAAATTGTCATTGCCTCCTTTCATTCCTGTCTGCATTCCCATTTTCATTACTTCTGCTCAACAATTATTCATTTTGTATCAGAATCAAACAGTGTTGTACCGTCATTTATTACCCTTCATTTCACCTTTAATTTCTTCTTAATAATTTAGCCTCGATAAAAGTTTCAGTCCATTAAAAATATAAAAATTCAGTTTCAATTTCGTTTTTTTTGTTTTGTTTTATTCCGTCCCAGTTCTGTTAATTTTACTGTACCACTACTTTACCACTGCTTGAGCGCATATTTTATTTATAATATAGAATTGATTTCTTGACACATTAAAGTCGTTAGTCAACTACTGAATCGAATCATTCTCAAAGTTGCTTAAATTGCTAATAATTCTAATCGGATTTGTTCATTGAAATGAAGCAATTTTCCTGGCTTTCGCCATTTTTTCATCTTACGTTTATCGGATAAATTGTCCAATTAATGCTTCTTTCAATCAACGACAAAGTTTTATTGGCACAGAATTTTGAAAACATTGAAAGCGTTTACAGAGATGCGCCTTGTACCAAATAACTGGCGCTTTACGGCAACAAAGTGTTCCTTTTAAGAACTGTTCCACTTAATCTTTCAATGTAAAAATGATACTTGTAAGTTGTGAATACTACCTTCCATCAACGCACAATACGTATGCTTACTGTCGTCCATCTTTCAATTTTCACTTTCGCTTATTTTTCATTTACTTATTCGTTTCCAAATGCACCATCAATGTCTTAAATTATTTGGAGCAATTCACGCTATACTTTCTATAGAAATGGTCAGCTCTATAGGATATGATATGCTTATCGATCAACTTAAATTCTACCTTTTTACTGCTTTTTAAATCAAAATCCAAACAGCTCATAAATTTGAAATCAATCACAATTCAGTTATTGTAATGAGTTGACATTTATTGTAAATGACATTTCAATAATGAACTGGCAGCCGTTCCTTGTTATCGTTCACTTATAAAAGTTTTCTTTTAAGTAAAATTGAACGAATCGTTTTTCTCTAGGAATGTCGAAATTATGTACTATTTTTAAAAATAAAATTTATTATTCACTTTTTTTACGAAATTTTTTTTTTTACTGCTTTTTCAAGTCCAGCAGATTTTTTATTACAGTTTTATAAAATTATAATTCATAGATATGAATTGTATTGTAGTAAATCATATTAGATTAGCAAATACTTTTAATTTTTTCTCAAAGACGTAAGCTTTTTATCAGTCTGGAAAGAGTAGTATGTATGTTCATCGTAATCTATCCACTTCTCCTATTTTTCCTTGTTTTTTAGTTTTAGTTGTACTATGTACAAAACTTTCCTTTACTGGTTCACTAAGTAATATAGCACTAAGAAGGATCTTTTTGTGTAAAATGATCTCTGACAGTTGACTGTAAGTCACAATATATCCTAGAAGAATTAATTTGAAACACAGAATAGCAGTCAGGGTAAACTAAAATTTTACGAGGTATACCTTACATTCCAGCAAAATGCATTGGGAGAAAGCTATATTAGTACCAATAAAACAACAAAAAAAAAAACAGCATCATTATAGCACTATCAAAAAAAACTTCATAAGCATAGGACAGTCACAAACAAAAACCACAGAAAATTCCATAAACAAAACCAAGCCTTAAAATATGATGAAAATGCGCACTGAATAATGTGTCATGTAAAACTAGATCTAGTCTAGCCACACTCAAAATAATCCTACTTAAACCTTCTGCTGAGAAATATTTTAGACAACACTAGTAGTGAATTTTTTATGAATACTTTTCATATGTTGAAAGAATGAGAGTTATGTGTAGTGAATTCAACACTTTTTAATGACAGCGTAGATCTTCCTTTGCTTAAAAATGAACGAATAGGCGAATAAGTGGATACATTGCCAATATAGCTACGCAAATAAATATAATACGTAAATTATGATCAATTTATAAAATATTGATTTACAATATATTCGAAAAAGATCTGATAATGTGTGAGATAATAATTATCGTTTTAAAATATCTCCCTTCTTTCTTTTTGTAATTTCTTTCAACTCTCCGCTCTATCTTCGTCATGAATGAAGTCATAAACTAACTGACGATAGTCGATTCTATGATACTTGATGGAAATAACTTTTGAAATTTCCTACTGAAGCATATCATCTCCTTTTGCAATGTTCTCTATGTTGCTAAACTACTGAATAAGTTGCTAACGGATGTTTCTTTATTCTTTCTATAAAAAGATAGACTAATTTATATGCCATCACTAACAGGTGGTTTCAATTGATAGCAGTTCCTTGCTTGCAATAGGTAATTTAAAAATTTAATTTGTTAATTGTCTATCAATACTTTCAATTAATAAATGAAAAATCCAAAAATGATCGTCACAAAATTAGCGGTCTGTAAACTTTATATTGCATTGGATGTTCGTTTCTTTCTGTCAAATACTTTGATATTAGAAACTCAATGACTAAAGCGCCTTGAATTTCCTTTCAAAAGGTATTTTAGCTTTTCATTATTTTTTGATTCAATATTTTGTTTATTTTTCTGATCAAATTTAGTAATTTTTAATACTATAATTAGTTTTGTATCATTTATCTTATCTTACTTATTATTAAAATTTTGGTGCTGTTTTGAACAATAAAATTAAAATCAAAAACATTGATTGTAAAAAAAAAGTTTCCGTAAAATTTTTTTTAAAAAAATTTCAGTGACCCTTCCATCTGATTTTTTTGTGAGCAAGGAGTATAGAAGGATGACCATCGACTTAATAGTTTCTAGTTAAGAATGGTTATCCGTTGCCGATTTGTGTGACTGTTAAAGAAATAAGCGGTAGGATTTGAATTGCAACAAGTGCAAGTTCAGTAGAATATTTGCAAATTTTTCAGAGAAAACTGATGATGTTGCATGCATATCAATGCATTTAATTGGGTAGAATGAGCGATCGGGCGGAGATTGAGGCGTGCGTGATTGTGAAGGCAAGATAATGCAAATATACTTGCATTACATACACAGATATGCACTGCTGATACATGCATGCACATACACCACATACGTGGCATAGAAATAGGTACAGCAATTAGAAATGACATTTTGCACAAAGAAGAGATTTTTGGAATAGCTGAAAATTTAGAAGAGTTTGAGGAGGGTGGGAGAATCTGAAGTATCCATCCCAATGTGAATGTGTTTAGATTTGGCTCATTGATAGTGTCAGCAAAAACCGTTCGACTTCAATTGCTGTCTGTTTTACTAAAGTTCGAAAGAGAAAATTCTAAATTGTAACCACTGACGGATCTGTTCAAATATGTATATTTTAGTGTAAATTCAAATTTGAATTTTATTCTTTTACTTCGTCTTAATATTTGAGTAAATTATTTGTAATTAATTGCAGAATAAAAAATTCGAACAATATTATATAACAATCAATTATAGAAGAATATAATCGCATTATTAGCTTTTTGCAGTACTTATACTCAATCTGTCATAAAAAATTTTTAAATTATTTTGGCTGAATAACTTTTCGGATTTCTTACCATCAATGTATGTAGGAAACTTGGCGTCATATTCGTATTGCATATGTTGTAATTAGACGATATTATAGGTTTGTAAAATGATTACCGTCGTACCAACATACACCTGCCTGCAAAAAATTTCTTCAGAAATTCTGATGGAACCTGATTGCCAACATTTTCTATTATATTGTAAATTCATGAGACTTGACGTCATCTTATCTTCATTTTTGTGAAAAATTCAGTGCTACTTCTGGTTTCTATTAATTTACTTATGAATGGATTTATGCGGAAATACGTGTATTTAAAAACATTAGAATAAGTGGTTTCTGAAGCATCATTTTTTTCGTTTTGCGATTTTATTAAAAGTATTACAGAATTCTAAAATAAATTCTAGAGCTTGCTAATAAGGAAGCCATTTAATCGTAGCATCTTCGGCCCACATAATAGTATTTTTGATCTGAACGATTCAGTGAATTCTAGATTAGATAAAATGAATTTTATGAACCTTTGGCCAAGGATATAAAGAACTCACTAAGCAGCTGCAAAATACAAACATGCTAGACACAATTAGGATTCGCGAGAAAATCTTTTAAAAAACGCTCGGAAACGCTGAATGATATTTTGATGCTTTTAAGCAGTATGTAAAAAATGTCGTCATAAAAAGTTGTTTTGCTTGTTGTCGCATTACATCTCCTTCGCTCATATTTTAAAACTAAAAACTTGTTTAATTTTGCAGAGATCACTCTAATCATTAAATTTAAAAAACTATTTGTTGAATTTAGATAAATTTTATACTAACTAATCAATCCAATAGAAAATCGAATATTTAGATTATTTCCTAGTGATATGAGGCATAAATTTTCTCAAATTTAATCCTATTTTTTTGCAGTAAAAAGTGTTGTTTACTGATTCCTTGAAAAATGAATTTTAATTATTTTATACTATATGCCAAAATAAAATCGGCAGTAACAAACTTAATAAGAACATGCCATTATGGTTTCAGTCTTGGAGAAGTATTAGAGCATATTTGGAGGATACGAAATGACATGAATTGCGCTTTTTTCGTATTTCGTTACCTTAAGAGGTATATAGTAAAAACTCATTGCTGTTATGCAGGGTAACTAATATACAGCAGAAAAATATTTTATTGGCCAAATTTCAACTCGTCCTTTTGTAGAACAAACACAAAAATAATATCATGATAATGCTGGTGGGGGTCGGCCATGAATATATGCCACCGATCGTGAAGTAATTGAGTCCATCATTTTTGACGAATCGCAATAGTTCTACCACCACTACCACTACTACTACTACTATTCTTAGAATACTAATGTCTCAATAATAATAACAACAAATACTATCACTAACAAATTGCTACAGCCACTACCACAGTCATTCTTCTTTTAATGCGTATAAATTTTCATTTAAAAAGTAGCGGAGGAATTTTTATGATATGGTAGTATTTTAATACGAGTTGCGCCATTAAAAATTTGTTTCTTTCTTTATTAAACTTAAAAGTTCTTCGTTTCAATTTCTTACCCATTCTTCTGTATTTGCATACAAAATGCACGTAATCCCGCACATCCGTGTTTCCAAATAAATTAAAATGCAGATTACTAATGTGTAATTGAATTCATGAATTGATTGAAGACTCGATTAAATATTTAGCAAATATATCTTAATTTCTTAATTCCTTGTCAAATTTCAAATTTGAAGCGTTAATAAATATCTAATTAAATTTAAATAAATGCTTTTTATCAATGTTCTTTATTGCACTTCCTGTACCAAGTTGTACCAGATCTTAAGTTCTCATTATTTTGAAGTGCGAACCAAAATTGTTAGGCTTTCATAAAATCTTTCTAATTCAGTAATCAACTTCCCTTGCTGAGTTTTTATTCCTTGCCACTTTCCCGTGTTTCTTGTATTAAGATAATTGATATTACTTAATTTATATAAGTTCTACGTGTATTACGGTAACATGGCTTTTTTCATATCAGTTTTTTGAAGTCTAATTTTTAAAAATTCGTTTCATTATGTCACTGAAAGATATTTAAACTTCTTGATGACATATAGTATGAACTTCTTGAGTTTGGTTGTGATTAAAATATTTCAGTTGTAACAACATGAGCAATTTTTTCATCTAAAATTTTCATTTTCGATTGAAATTGGTCCTTATTTTGCAATATGTTTTTCAATCGCAACTTATTACAACTGATACTACTAGATTCAGTAGTTTACTAAAAGTTGTATTACAGGCTCAAGCTTGTTATTTGTAGATGATGGTGATGCTGCTGCTAGTTGTATTGCTATGAGAGGTGATTGAAAACTTTAGGTGACCAAGGTAATTTAAAAAAAAGCTTGACAATCTCAAATTTGAAGAAAAATATGCAGAAATAAACGCCTGCTTTTTTGCTGTATTTCTCAAAGTCTCCATTTTTTATTTCTTTACACATCTGACCAGTTTTTAATAATTTTTTTTCATTCCAAACGAAAAAATGTTGACTTCTTGCCGATATTATCAAACATATGCGTTATAAAATTTGATTTTATTTTTTAGTGAATATGTTTCATCGGAATAGTTTGAGCTCAGGCGAATAATTTCTGAAATCTCCCTACAACAACTTGCAAATTGATTTTTGCGTTTAGCAAGTCGCCTAAAACTTTTATGTTTATTTTCAAATTGCTAAAAATCTAGTCTGAATTCTAATCAGAACAGATAACAGGAAAATAGTAGTACTGATGACAAGCAAGGCAGCCGATAAAAATAATCAATTTACTTCTTGGACTATTTAACTAAAAGCATAATTAACGACACCTTTAATCTGAACAACTATTACAAAGTGCAATTGGATTGGTAGTTAAAACTGGCAATGATACTGTTTTGCTAATAATTAGAACATTACTTTGATTTTATTTTTCGATAAATTCAAAAGAGCTAAATTCAGTGTAGTAGGAATGATATTGGTAATGTAGTTCTAAGTGATAATAACAAAAGAGTTGCATTACTTATTTTTGTCTGCTTTTTTTTTTGTAAAAGAGACGATAGTTTTAAAATATTTCTAACCCTAAATAGTTAAAATACAAATATAAAATTGAGTCAGGCAAAACTTAATTCCATAGTTAAATAATTGAAGCATAAGGAATTGAAGGAATATAGAGGAAATCGAGACATTCCGCTCGTACTACTACATCTTGACAAATAAATTCAAAAAAGCAGTAATTTGTGAGATTTTGATAAGAAAGAAGAAAAGTTGCATTTCATTCGTGGATAGATCACGTAGGAAAAATTAGGCAAAAAGAAGGAAAGAAAAGAAAGTTATGAAGGAAAAGATGAAAAGATGAAAGGAAGGGTGACAACGATAAAAATCTGTTGCTGTTAATTTGTTTTCTTTAATATGCACATCTTTTTACCGATCTATTAATGAGGACGATGAAGTTGGTAATGGTGGCGACGATAGCAACGGGGACGCAGGCATAGCGAATCGTTGAATGGATGGGTGAGTTTATATGGAGAATTAAATACCAAGTTCTTCAAAAATTTCGACATAGCATCATTGTGTCATCAAATTAAATTCAATTTATTAAATTTAATAATTAATAACACTATTCATTCTCTTCTTTAAACCACTAAAAAATTGAAATTATTAGGCAAAAAAATGCAGTGCTATGTCGAACATTGATAAAAATTATTCTAAATTGAATTCCAATCATTAAAGGATACAATATTCTGCTAACAACACTAATCTTTATCAATCTTTAAGGCCAATTTACAGAATCTTATTTGAAAAATTTTGCAGTAAAATAAGAATAATAATAGATTAGTGATTAAAAAGAATTCGCGAACTATTTAATGACCAATAAATGATTTAATCAATGTAATAATATTAAAAGGATATACACTTGCTAGATTATCATCTAACTTATATCAGTAATTTTTTAGAAAGTATTGTACGGCCTTGCTCTTAAACTTCAGCAGCATAATTCTCTCACATTTAGCTCTATGTTAAATTTTAGCTAATGATAATTGCTAATTACGATAATATTCATTTGTCTCTTTTTTTTTCTTTTTTTTTTTTTTTTTTTTTGTTAAGCTTTTGATAAAATATAGTTATTAAAAAGAATAACTTAAAATACTTTATCGTTTCCAGCTGTACAGATTAATTGGAAAATTGGTCATCTCATTCAAACTTCTTTGTGTTTAGGGAACGTGAAACTACCGTAATCTATGAAATTTTTTGTAGGTTCGACACCAAATCAGATTCATTCTTTCTAGTCAACAAATCTCATGTAGTGTACTCTTTGTTGATTGTTTTTTTTAGATGAGATGTAAATGCATGTTTAGTTGCCAGTATACGAATACTGATTTATTTAGTTTTGGAAAAAAACAATTTTCTGTTTATCTGCCATTCTATCTTTACCTGGCGGATTAACTTTTAGGTTTGATTCGTTTTTGTCATCTCTGCTCATTCAATTCAACTTTCGCTCTACACAATGAGTTCGTAAGGGGTGAAGGAAAAGAGGTAACTGATAGCATTACTGTGTCCTGCTGCACCTATGAGTACGGTCGTCTATCATCCCAATGGTGTCACCTCCTCTTCTCACAGTCAGAGAGAAGAACATCCTTGTCGTTTCAACTACGAAATATTTTGTGGATTTTCTGTTTGTTTTATTTAAATTTTTGTTTCTATAGTTAATGAATAATCGATACTTGCATGAAGCCACAATTCAGTTCAAGTCAATTTCATCTGGGAATGAATTGCTTTTAAGTCATCATCTTTAAAAGTTTCGGAAAATACTTTTCTATGCATTATATTGACTTGAAATAAAAATATTGAAGCGCAATATTTTTATTTCGGTCAATTCGATCAGCAAGAGAGCGTCACTGAAAACGAACTATATAGCTGAAATGACACCAGGAGAGATTTGGAAGATTTGTTTCAAAAAGATAGTATCCCTATGACCTATCGTAAGTTTACTCTATCCCAAGAAAACATCAATTTAATTGATGAAATATTGAAATTACAAAAAGAGCAGTAATTTGTCAATAATATTTCAAAAGTGTAAGAGCAAACAGATGACGACCAATACATATAGGTGACTGAATGAAAATGATGGCATTAGTAAGTTACTTTTCGTGTCACATATTAAAAAAAGTGTACTCATTCTCAAACTTTTCATATTCAAGATTTTTTCTCGACATAATTATAATAACTTGCTAGAAGAATGACGACAAGACAATTTGATCACAGGTCAAAATTTGATAGACTATTAATTGTCTCACTGAGGTATTATTTGACGATTTGTGCAAGAAAGAACTATTCTATTGCTGTTTTGTGAGATAATGTTTCAAAGTATTGATTCAAAATATTGCCATTTGTTATAAAATCATATTTGGTCAGATTTACTGTAATCTAAATATTACTTTGAAACAAGATGGGCCTAGTCGAAACCATTGTTGATCTTACTGACAGAAAAATATAGTAAATAATAAGTCGGGTTCTTTCAGAGAAGACTAGGGCTGTGCACATTATTGGCCTTTTTACAAAGTTCAACTTGTAGGAATCAAAGAAGACTGAACTTTGCAGGACACAGCAAATGATTGAATAGTATCTATCACTATGCTTATGATTGAGAAATGCTCACACATTTCCCACTGTTGCAAACTGCTTGATGGCTTGAATACAGTAACGAGAGTCAGATACATCTTTGCTCGGAGCCCATGTTTTCCGTGATCTAACTTTTTAATAATTTAATCCTTTTAAAAATCGATAAGCTATTTCGTGAGCTTATATCCCAGAAAACAATATTCCGTTGATACTCAACAATCGAACATGATATATGTAACTACTATTTCAGTTCACATGAATAAAATATTCGGCTACTAAGACTGAAACTAGAACGACTACAGAAATTTAAGTAGCAAGATTTTCTCGAGATATAAGGAATTTAGGATGCAGACAATATCTGTGAAGATGTAATATGGAATAATTCAGAATGCTGCTTCATTTTTTTCCCTACTTCAATATGATGTCACAACTGGACAATACTAGAGAAGAATTCAATGATGGCATAGGCATTCTTTTCAACTTATATTTGCTTTAGTCATGAAGCTTCTAATGAACGTTGCAAAGAAGCGCTTTTAAGCAAACATTGCCACAATCATCAATATGCAACAGTTTAGGCTAGAGAAAGCAGCGGTTTTGATAACGGTCATGAATCATTTCAACGTTGTAATCGATTAAGTCACAATTTTCCGTTAGATTTTTTTAATGATCATAGAAATTACTAATTAATTTAGATTGCTGATTAAACTTACAGATCTTTTAACTAGTATATATCGATACACTATTTATCGGTATGCCTTTCACATTTGATGAGTGCAATATTATAATGCCCATTGAATTGGGATAAATGAGGAATGGTCGAAAAATCGCAGGAAATGATAGTGCTTTATAGATCCAAAAATTCTAAAAGACAATAAAGAAATTGTAATGTCAATATTTATTCTAATATGGCTTCAGTGACTTTTCCGCCTCTCTATTCAATTCAAAATATGTCAACAATTGTCAAACGAAATATTTATAGTCTCAGGAGAATTTTTCTTGCTTTCATTTCTACTTTTATACCGCCATGTATGGCTACTTTTTATTGGCGCAACTGTACTATGTGAAAATGAAGCATTTAGTACTTGAATTAATTTAATGAAAAATCAGTGTTATAAATCCTATCATAATTTTTGTAAGACAATTATGATGAAGTGTGATAAGATTGACAGTGAATGTTAACAAATGAAAGGAGTAAGAATGCGAGGAGAGTTCTGAGCAGTTGTCTTCTCGATTTACTGATAATCCAGAATAGAAGAGCAGTTAATTCTTTCTGAAAAGCCTGAACGCAATGTTTACAAAAAGACAAATAAGAAGTGAAGGAATTGAAAGCAAATTTTAAGTATCTATTTTCCATCCTAGCTCATTTAAATTGTTTAAGAATATTGAAGCCATCTATATTTGCTTTCGTTTGGGATGAATTATTTCGAAATTTGTAATATACTGTGGAATTATTATGAATGAAAACATATTCCATCATAAATTTATGGTTTATGGTAGTACTTAAAAAATTTTTAATATTTGACAGTTAAAGTATTCTTTTTTGCAACTTCAATCTTAACCAGCTTCAAATGTATATTCTTTAGAGAAGGAAATATCGATAGATCTTCTGGGGTGGACCATTTATAATTACATGCTTCTATGAATATTTCGGGGATTTACTCGAGATATTCATAGAATCTTGGCAATCCACTATTCAAATAAAAGGAAATGAGAGTTTCGGGAAGCTCTACATACAACTGATCTCTATTTGCAACTTTTTCCCGAAGTAGAAAGAATTTCTGTTAATTTGGTACAATTAACTGTTGAAGTGGTTATATCTGACTCGCAAGAATTCTAGAGCAAAAATTTTGAAATTTTGTTGAGAATTAAATTTGTATATTCATTTTTGTCAAACTAATGTATGAATATTGGAAAAAAAATCAAATGAGGAACTATAATTAAAGTTAGTGAGAGAGAAAGTAATGTATGCATCAGAAAAAAAGGTTTGGAATTAGTGAGGCACAAGCAAGATTCAGATAGTAAGAACAAATTAAAAAAGAGAATATTACTGTCCCTTTACTGTAATTGGTTAAAGAATTTTTATGTGAATTCACCTTCTTAATCAAAATAACAAATGACACCTTTTTAATTTAATTAATGGGATTACACGCAAATAGCGCCATTGCTCTAATTCCGTTTCGTGTTTGCGCAAATCATACTAAAGATATGAGAATAGAGACGCAACTTTTACAACATTTTTAGAATTTGCGGTCAAGTGAACAAAAGGGCTAGTGGACAGATTTTGTGAAACAGTACGCTTCGCGTACTCTGCTTCATTTCTAATGTTCCTGTGATTTTATTAAATTTTATATGAACAATATGTATGATTTTATTTATGCAATGTTAACGTGATATGTCGATTTCATTTTTTAAAGAAAAACAATCGTATCAAGCGCAATTTTCGACCTCTTTGAAGCTGTTTTAGCAGTTAAGCTTCATATGAAAATTTGTTTACTTTTACAGGATAATACAGTCAATTCATAAAAAATTTAAGAAACGAACGATGAGTATCGTCGTCCAAGGAGAAGCTCCTGAGCCTAAAAAATTTCGGTCATCTCTACCTACTCAGGTATAAGCCTTTATTTTAAAACTCCATTATGACACTAGCAGTAGTGACTTTGGAATCGACTGAGTATGAGACACAATAATCTTTAACTATGCTTCAAGCTTCAGCTGTATTTCGAGAATCAATTTACAGGTAATTGTGGAAAGTCCGACCTTTACATACGAAGGCAGTGGTAGTCCTTTGGACGATGCAGCAAATGGAGGCCAGTCTCCCGCAGGTCCATCTTCGGCCCGTTCACCCAGTTCTGCGTCTTGCGTGAAGGAGGAACGGGAACGCGATGATTTATACGCAAATGCTAACAGTAATAACAATAGCAACAATTTACTATATCCAAGGAGTGGTCAAAGTCTTGTAGATGCGTTTTCCACAGCAATGATTTTTCAAGCTACCAGTGCTTACATGAAGGTAAGATGTTATCTTATTTCCATCAAAAAGTGGAAATTCAAATTCAGATAGGGAATTCCTATTATCTGGCAAGAGATCTCTTTGCAGAAACAGTTAGATGTTTCCTTCACAGCTAGCTTTTGGATAGTGTGCTGGCTTTTTGTTAGCTAACTGAATTACTTTTTTATTGCAGCAAATGCAGCCTGCGAATCAGAAATGTCGTGGTAAATCAGCTACCCCAAGCGGTAAATTTTTTTATAAAGGCTTTTTGAATTTGACTCATTTCCATTTTATTCAACTCAAATTAACGCGTATGAAATTGTGCATAAAGTAATTCACTATACTATTAGATCAGGCTTGGAAATTTCTCAGGAAAAATTAAATTGCTTTAAAATTAGATTTCATCTAGTTTCCGTAATCTGAACAATACATCTTCTGATCCTTCAATTTTGTAATCTGAGAGACGTCATATAAAAAGACAGCTTTCTAGTTCCACCAGGACCACCAATTCCGGGTGCTATAGCAGCAGCATCATCGCCAGCCGCAGCACTATTCAGTGAAGATGATTGGTCCTGGCATCGCAATCCAGCTGCAGCTATCCGAAGTGGTGGAACTAATAAGCAGACACCAGTTTGGAAGTTCTTCGTTTATAATAAAGCTGAGAACTTGAGCAGGTCGATTTTAAAATTTTTTAAGTATTCTTTCTACAATAATTACTTTTGTGACAAGTTGATTAATATAAAAATTTTTACAGATGTATCGTGGGTAATTGTACGTATGTATTGAAAGGACCGCATACCAGTACACTCGCTTGTCATCTTAAAAAACATCCGCCTCAGTATGTGGAATATCAAAAGTTAAAGGTTATCTTAACTATTTTGTCTTAAAAATTCTTGCTCTAATTTGCAAGTTCGTAGCAATTAGTTTACAAAGGAATCGTGTTTCGAGACCTATGTTTAACTGAACTTGTTCTCATTTCGCCTTGGAACAATGAAAAAAATATAAAAAGAAGCTCAAATTAGACCAATCAAAAGTAGATTTACGAGTGATACAATTTCTAAAGCAGTTCGATAGTTTCAGGCCATCTATTCACGTGACCGTCTAAATAACATTAGCAGTAATTCTTCTCAGATATCAGTTTCTCCCGCTCCTGTATCTTCCGGATCCGGTAGCGTGTCACAGCTTAACAGTTGCACCAGCCGCATGAAAACAGCCGCAAATAATTGCAACAATGGTAGCGGTAATATTTTGAAAAGTCTCAGTCAAGATGATTATTCGTCAGGAAATTCACTCAGTGCTATTAAACGCCACGCACATATCTCGACTGTTGTTGCAGCTTCTGGAAAACAGTCCACTCATAGCGTTAGGTTTGTGTTTCTTTCAACAGCTTACTTCTCTTAAAAAAAATCATTCTTAGTGAAATCAAATGATATTTTCTCAAATTAATTATTATATAACAATTGTTTGTAATTAATATTGATGATAAAATAAGTCATAATGAAATTTATAAATTAACACTTTTTATTTTTAAGCAGTATACTGGATGTCTTAAATGCAAGGGCAAGTGTGGCAGCTTTAGCTAGCGGAAATGGACATTTGCTACAAAATCCAATTGCTGCCATTTTCAATAATTCGGAACAAGACAATAGTAACAAAGCTAGTGATATTAGAAATACACGGAATGCATCCGGGAATTCATCACCAATCAAAAACAGTTAGTTTTTTTGTTCATCATTTTAAATTTTATTTCTTTCAATATCGGGATGGAAGTTAAAAACCGTTTTATTAAACAATATTGACTCAAGAAACAAGTCACAGTTGCATAATTTTAAAGGATACATGGAAAGGTTCTCAAACTATTCTAAAGCTTCAGATATATTGATGTTTCATAAAAAAGGAGTTCAATGAGCTACCAAAGAATGATTTTTTATTTGGTTCCAGAAAATCTCATTCTGCTAATTTTAGGAGCATAGCAATGTAAAAAGAAAATGCAAACTAATTCAAGATATCTTCCTACTGTTCAGGTAGTTCGTTGGCAGATGTGTTGACTGCAAATTTGTTAATGGCTGCGAACAGTAATATAACGGGCAGTACAATGGCAATGGGTCGGAAATGGAATCGTGAAGATCGAAAGCAGAAAGAGATGGAAGTTAAATTGGCACTAATGCTTTCTGCTAGTCAAATACCATTGAACATCATCGAAAATTCATTTTTTCGTGAATTCATGGAATACGTTCAGCCACGTTTTTCGATGCCGCATGATATCAATTATGTAGAAGAAGTGAGTGATTTACATTCTGCACCTTGTCAAGTATCTTTCTGACTGCATCATTAGAAAAATTTAGTTCCAAATCGCCAGCAACTTGACATCATTACTTTTAGCAAATGGTAACGCGTAAATTTTTTCTCAGAAATGTCACTTCTCTCTCTCCGAGGCCATACTGGTACAGCTAACGCTCTCAGCAAGTGTCTAACTTCTCCAGTATGTATTTTCTCTACAAAGTGACACTACTGCTAATGTTATTCAGATCTAATCATTTTCTCATCTTAAAAGATATGTTGATATTTTCAGATAATCAATACAGAGTATTCACGAACGATTATTAATTTGAAAAATCAACTAACCACTGCAAAAAAAGTTGCTGTGATGATCGATGTATTGAAATTAAACACATCAACGTCCTCTGCTGCACTTCCAATAACTGTTGATGACAAGGTATTCGTTTCATCTTCTCTTCTCAATTTCAATCTCATAAATTCTATTTTTTAAATTTTAAAGGCTAAAAAAAATTTCAAGAAATGGAATCCCAAATTCTTATTTTTCCTTACGTATTAAGTATTAATATTCAAAATAAGGAGAAGATAACAGAAATTATTTGAGGAAGAATCGAAGGACTTGGAATCAAAAGACTCTACATCCGTTAATTCGGATAGTGGATTCGAAGTATCTGATGAGAATCAGTCTGGCTCAGAGTCGCCAAAATCATCTGCCATGCGAACGGAGGAAATGCGACCATTAATTCGACTTTGTATATCCGTTGCCTTTCACAGTCCATTAGCTCAACGAGCAGAAGTTGCACTGCTCGGTGTTCGACCGCTTGCTGATGTATCAAATGTCGTTGATGCTGTCAAATCTACAGTTGAACAGGTTATTCAAGTTAATGTTTCAGCGACGTTCTTCAATCCGACTTTTTTTGTTCTGAGTTCTGCTGAATGAGTTTAAAAATAAAATACTCTTGGTGAAATCTATGTAGCGAGCGGATTTTTATTAAAACCTTATCATATCTTCAGATTCTCTCTGAATTTGATATTACAAGTGATAAAGTATCGCGCTATCTGTGCAATGATGTACGCGAATTAATTGGAATCAATGTTTCTCGATTCGATATCTTTCCTCGAATGGTATTTTCATTTTCTTCTTCCATACAATTGAAAATTTCATCTAAACGAGCGATTTTCAACTAGTGAAAGAGGACTTTCTTCTGAATTCGAAAAAATATTTTCGTTCTCAGTTTTTTGTTTACCTATTTTGTAAATGAAAATTGTAAATAGCAATTTATTGAATTCACAGCTGGAACCGTACAATCAGAAGTTAACGCAGTCTCTGTTAAATGTAATAGATGCAAATGAAGAAATTGACGAACTGAAGAAAAGCTTCTACAGCATGATTTTGAATTTTATTACGCGACCCAATGCCATGCAGTTGCTACAACAAGCTGTCGGTAAATTTTAGTTTGCAAAATTTTCATGTGTTTTTGTCACAAAGTTTAGCATAAACTAGATAAGCGCCTTCAGGACACCCGGTATCAATACCCATTGCCGGTTCATTTCTTGTTCTTATTGATGCCATTCTCGAACTCAAAGATGCATTCCTCTGTGTTTGTGCACAAATATCTTTCGAATATCCAGTTGAAACAATCAGTGAATCTCAGTGGTAATCATTCATTTTCAGCTTTCATCTTTAGTTCATATGGATGACATACTAAGTTTAAGTAGGTGAGAAAAGAGACCCGCTAAAAATTAAGTGGACGGTGCCAATGGAATAAGCAGTAGATTAAATATCCTTAATGAAATTATTCTAGATAAAAAATATGAAATCTTACACTTTTCACTTATTCCAATAAACTATATATTAAGGCAAGTTCTGGAAAATGTGTCAAAACTGTTACGGCTCTTTCACACTCATATGAAAGTTGTGCAGGACGGTATTTATGCAACAATCGATGGTGTTGTTCCATCACTAATGCAGTTACAAGTTTCTCTCGAGAAAGTGTGTAAATTTTTATTGAAAAAATGTACATTTCTTTGCTTGAGATGTGAAAAATGGGCAAAATTAAAGAATTATACTTATGTGACAAATGCAGTTTTTATTTGTAAAAGTTCGTTTTGATAAAGTAACGAAAAAGAATGGATTATCTTAATTGAGAAATAAATATTGTCTAAATAGTCATCAATAAGGTCCCATATTTCGAAATCATTTACCTGTTGGAACCATATATTCAACAAAAACAATGTCATGCTACATAGATTAAGCTATTCTAAAAAAACGCCATTGAAAAAGTAAATGTTGCCGTTGAAATATCATTCCAATTTCGTGTAGTTGTTTTGAGTAATTTTCTGATAATGCTGAATGAAACCTTGTAGATTTACTCTTTGAATCTCAATTTTTATATGACAGAACTAATTAGGAAGAAAGAATGGAAATCCAACTAAGATATATTTTAATAATTTTTTCGCAAAATTTCTTTTTATTTCTTTTTTCAAGAAATTATTCTCCTAATTCGACTGTAATAGATTGATTATTAAGAAAAAGAAAAATTGGTATAGGATGCATTAAAAATGGTTACTATAAACTAGGGGATCCCTTTTGAAGTCAAAGATGTTTTACTGATAACAAGCAGTTATCAGCAATACATTAAATTAGTGGTATGTCAACTTATAAACTCATCTGCAGAACTAATGCATTTTCTACTATTTTATAAGATTTATATAGAAATTGCTTGAATTTCAGATTAAACTTATAATCATCCCATTTCAGGATTTCGCTGCTCTTGGGAATTTAGCTAATCAATTAAAGATGGATTTACAGAAGCGTACAGCATCAATATTAGATATTACTGCCCCTGATTTTGATGGAACTTTCATACAAGCAACAGCACTGAATCCACATTTAGCCTTATTGTTAGATGACGAGCAGTTAGCATACGCCAGGAATGCTATCGAGCAAGAGGTATTTCAATTCGCTGAAGATTTTTTATATCAGTTTTCCTAGTTTTACTGTAATTGAGAATAGTGAACTAAAGTGAAGAGAGAAATGATCATGGTACTCGAGGAGAGTCATAACATTCTTTTGGGGTCAATGTAATGAAGGCTAGTTGTAAAGAATTGTTTTACAGCATATTATTGCTTCTTTTTGGAAAATTAAAAAATGCAGAAAACTCAGTGAGCATTTTGATAAATTATAAAGTTCAAATTTTAAAATAGTAGGAATTATATACAAATATTGAACCAGAATTTCAATTCAAATGAAGAATTGAGGATTTTTAAATTCGAAGATTCTTACACCATTTTTGTAGTTAAATGGACGTATGAGACTAGCCGAGGAAATAGTGGCTCGTCGGACTGCGCGGATAAATGGTGGTGTTGATGCACTTCTTGCAACAGTAACAGATCGTGCAGCTGCTACCTCGTCATTGATAACAACGTCTGACATCAGTAATAGCAGTTCAAGAAATGGCAACAAAAACATCGCTAGTATTGGGAACAGTGATGCATCACTTTCCTGCCAGAATATTACGACGAATGCTTCCCTCTATCCAGATCTTATTCAAGTTGCAAATGAACGACGAAAAATGATGAAGGTATCATGATGGATACTTTTGTCATTTTGTTTAATATATTTGATTTGCTTCATCTTTCTTAAATGTTGGTGCTAAAATTACCTCTACATAGTTCGAATCATTGAAAGTGCCAGATTATAAAGAGTGATGGCTGATTCAGTGAATAGAAAAACTGCTTGTAATTCGAATATTTCAAAACTTCCTTTAAAAACTGAGTAATGTGGTCGTATATCTATGAATCTATTACAAGCTTTGCATTTCTTCTAGAATTTGAAATGAAGAATTTTAACATTCTTTCTACAAATGAAGAATTTAAATGAAGTATTATATGATTTAATCGTTACAATCACGGTGTAAAAGTGCATCCTAAATTGATTTTGAATTTGCTAAAATTCCAGGAAAAGCAGCAAGCTGCTGCTAAAAATCGTTATGCGGAAGCAATCGTACAGTCATATTTCGATGAACTTGCTGTGAGCTTTTATATTTCTCTTAGATTAATTACGTAGTTTTTTCAATTTTAATTGAACATAAATTATATATACTTTATATATATAACTCTATGCATGTATTTTTGTCATGAAAATATTTTGAAACTTTCAATCACTTATATATTCTTTCAGGCTGGAACCAATCAGACATCACCTTCATCACTTGCAATAGCAACGGGTGCACTCCCAATAACATTAAACAGTCGAAATTTAGCGCCATTACAGTACTGGCAATTCAGTACTGTTAAATATGGACTGCTAGCCGAAATAGCTACTGAATTATTGACAATCCCTTCTTCTACTGTTTCATTGGAGCGAATTTTTGCAACCTCCTCACCAGATGTACCAAATGGGAGTGGTGCTGATATGAATGGTAATGGTTCTAGTGTTACCTTTGACCCCATCACACTAATCAAAACAATCGATGAACCTGCACGAATGGAACGTGATGCAATGCTTCGCTTCAACCGAGCATTAATGTCGCGATTCTAAATAAAGATTAGTATATCATGAGCTGCTTATTCATTTTTCGGGAGCTTTATTCTTTCAAAAAAATGCATCTTTGACTTTCATTCTAAAGGAATTATCATAGCGAAACATGATTCACTGCATTCCGAACATTCCAAATTTCAAATTGATTGCAAGAATTATATATATATATATATATAAATAAGCTAGGATCAAAAGTAAAGAAAACAAAATGCTTTGTATTCTTGTAATCCTCACAGTTATACATTCACTGATACGGTTATTATTTTCCGAGAGTTTTCAAGATTTTCCGAGGAAAAAATTGCCATGAGCCATTGGATAGTTAAAACTTTTGTTTTAATAATATTTTATGCTTAGCTTAATTTCCTTATTATATTTGAACTTTAAAGTAGTAATTTGTACTTCAACTCCTTATTTTCATTGATGTATTATCTTTCTTGAAAATATTTTTGTGATATGCCTGGTACCAAAATAATTTTCCTCGTTAACGCTAGTGATTTGTTTTTCTTTTTCTTTTTTAAAATATTTCTATAGCATGTTTTTAATTCCGAAAATTTCAAGCTTAAACATAGATGAACGGAATAGTTAAAGATTATCATTGTTAGACTTTTCATATATTGAATGAAGATGGGTTTTGCTTCCTTTTAGATTTTCTGTGCTTTCTTAGGATTCCCTTGCCTTTATACTTGAACACTTGCGCATGGCAGTTGCCTGAAGTATAATGTAATCATTGAAATAATTTTCCAACTTTCGTTTTTCGGTGGTTGTAGTTACAACATATGAGATCGTGCTTATCCGGATCCCCTCTTTCTACTACCTCAACAGAAATGCCATTAATTTGCGTAAAACTTTGATATTATTGGTTCAATTATGGGTAATTTATACAGAAAATCATTCATTCTGCTTTTATAGTTGGACTCGATTAGTCATACCAACTAGCTTTAATAGCTTCGAAAAAAAGCTACTTAGAAATATTACTTAGAATTACTTAGAAATAATTTTTTTCAGAAGTGGTCTATATAAGTACGACACTATGTAAATTAATTTTTCTGATTATTTCTTCGAATTAATTTTATTTTCACTAATTTTTCTGTTAGTTTTCTCATGATGCGATTTATTTTCTTTCTATTATAAAGTGGTTATAACATAAGCTATGTGTCATTCTAGTATGTATTAAACAGACTTTTAATTTAACTGATCAAATTTTATTTGCTGAACTTTTTAAAATGCCTTTTTATCATATTTCTTTAATTTCAAAAAAATTCGTCCCATGGAGTTAGTCAGAAGCTCATTTTTCAAAAACTGAAGATAGGAAAAAAAAACTTTGCTACAAAATCGATAATCGTATTGTGATAAATGGCTGCACTGCACCGTTTGTATTTAGACAGTTGTTAAGTTAAAATTGCATTTGTCATTCAGAATACTGCAGTTTTCGTAAATGTAGCATATCTTGCTTTTATTAAATAATATACGTTCAAATTCTTGTTTTTTATTTTTCTATTCTTCCAAGATTCTCAATGTTTTTATTTGGTAAATTCCAATCAAGATTTCAATTGTTTCTTCATTTCCATTCTAATCATCAACATTATGAAATGTGAAACTTCGTGATACGAACGGTATTTTGTGGTTTTTGTGATTCCTTCCACAAATCATCGATAATTTCAACAATTATTGTTATGGTTGTTATTGTTATCTTATGATATCTTATGACTTATATTGTTACTACGACTTTTATTATTACTATTGCCATTGGAAGGGGGAATCATACCACACTAGCCTGTGGTTTTAAAACAAAAAATCCTGATCCTAGGAATTAATTACGATTGACCCTTACGACTCTAGATATTACTGACTTAAGCTGTTGGATCAAATCCATATTTTTTCAGAAACTCTTATTTTGACAAAATTTTAATGAGATATAGTAATTATTTCAGATTTTCCCAATTATTTTTTGTCTTTTTTTTCCACAAATTATTTGTTCACCTCAATATCTCATAGAACGGAGATAATGTTAAAAAATAGAATTGTTGATTCCTTTGGACTTATTGGTGAATAGTAATCATTTGTTACCTGTTGTATAATATTTTTATATGTATGGAAAAGAATTGGCGATTCAGATACGTTTTAGCTACCTTTCAAGATTTAAAGTAGCCTTGTAATACCTATTCAGAAAAAATATCGTTGCTATTTAAAAATATATATGTACATAAGCTGAAGAAAAGACATTTTTCAATCGTTTCCTCTAACTTCATTTGATTAATTTGTGAGATAAATATCACTTTTTTGGAGATTTGTATTAATAACAAACAAAAATACATACATATATACTAGTAAAGCCCAGGAAAAAACAGTAAGATTATACAACAATGAAATTAGACTGAACTTGATTTCTGGGAAGATCAACTAGATCGATTATCTATAAAAGTGCTTGGAGAACCTTCAAAAAAATAAACGCAAATTTAAAACGATTCATTAGTAGTATTGGTACAAAACTAGTGATATGTTCTGGCAGAAATAAATTATAGAATCCAAAAGACGCAACGACCCGAATTTCCGTCGGATTATTCGATGCCAAATGTAAATTCCACATGTTCAGTGTAAAATGGTCATTATGAGAAAATCTATTCGATCATTTAATATTAATAAATGATGCTTGGGATACTTCCGAGAAATCGCATCACATTGACAATATGTTTCGGAATTTTAAGATTCGAAACCGAATAAGCAGATGAAGGAATTATCTTTGTTATGTTTCACTTTTGGATTAAAACAGCGATGCTTCAGAATCCTGTCGAGAAATTGCAGCGGATTATATTATTATTAATATTAATGTTAAAATACCTTTTTGTTCAGCAATTGTGCTGTTTTGTCTCATCTTGCATAAATGCTTTTCTTGTTTTCATTCCCTTCACTTCGTCATCTAAGACTCAAATGCAAAATCTCTGAAAAAAAATTTTCCGTTATTCCGCGGTATTATTTGTTTTCGGATGTTTGCCACCAAATCTGTGTCAAGCATTTCACATTTTGATATCATTTTTCGCAGTGACAATTCTACACTTATTTCTTGCATCTTTCAATACAATGTACATGAACCAGCAATACAATTGTCACTGAAATATCCACAACCGAAAAAACAAAAACAGAAAAAAAAATGATTCATTCAAAATCTCCTGTTTTGCTTAGGTATTGTCACTGTTTAGATTTAAATTGGATATATTATATTAAGCAGTTTAGATTTACGCTGGCATCAATTATACTCCACACTGCACTATTCTAATTTCAATAACAGTTTTCAGGATCGCTAATATAACTTATCTATCGTTAAGAACACAAAATTACTTGCGGTCATTTGTCCAGAAAAAGCTAGAAATCTTTGTTCCGCTTCATTTTTTTGCCCATCACTTAGTGAAATCGTAAGGCTTTAAAAGAGCACAATGACTGAATCTAGCTGTTCGTCCAAGGCATCCTTACAGAACCAATCGCTCATTTCATTATATTTCAAAAGCTGATCATCCCTAGTGGACATTAAAGCTTTATATTCTGTAAAGAATTTGGGAAAAGTACTTGAGAACAGGCTGTCCATTCCAATGAATTATTATATAAAGTCAAAAAAACATTTAAAAGAAAAATGCGATTAGTCTAGTCTTCATTCAAATCCAGTTCAGTGATCTTTCCTTTTAAACAAAATATCAACCAGCAGACATCTGAACGCAATTCCTATTTCTCTAATATTTTGTTTACCTAATTTGGGAAAATATTTTGTTTTGGGAAAATATGAGAAAATATGGAAAATATTTTGGGAAAATATGAGATGGTTCAGAGAATCAAAACATCCATGTCTATTTCTAACATAATCCTAAAAAATTTCAAGAGATAATATCTAACCTAAGATATTAAGTCTCAGTACAAAAGTACAAGAAATCTTCCTGAAATGATAGATTCCAATGACACCAATATTCATGGTAAAGAAATAATAACAAAGAAGTGCGAGAATAATAAAGATATTCGAATTGAAACTTTTAAATTGGCACTTGAATGGGAAAAATCCACTGTCTTAGTTATATTTCAGTAAAAAAGCAAAAAATTAAACTAACATAATAAACAAGTACGAAGAGGAAATAACAAATTTGACTCCAAATTTCGAATATGGGATTGTTGGTTTCAGTATTCCATTCAACTATAACTGACTATAAAAAATAATGAAAATATGAGACGTAATCTACCTTAATGAAAATATGCATTACACTTTTATTTCGCGATTGGACGTTAGAAATTTTTTAAAAAGTTACCAATAAGTGAAAATTGTCACAGGTACAACTCTATATCTATTCAGGTTTTTCTAGAGATCATAGATTAGCTAAGAACACTACAAATATGTGAAGTCTCAAACACTTTCGTCAGTTGTTGATTTGAAACACCTAATACCAGATAAAAGAGTCTAAGATGTAACAAGCCCTGTATGATCGTAGAACTACCCTTCAGCTGACAGAATAAAATTATAATTATAGCTACCATATATGTTTATTGCTGATGATTCCAACTGGAAGCTTGGTCCATTTCATAATTTCAATAAAAAAAGTGAGTTCAAAAATGAAGTCTAAGTTTTTTGCCGGATTGCTAAAAGTAAAATAACGATATACTGTAAACGGCAGAAAAACGTGTATAATACTGTAGGTAATGTGGCCACAGCATCCTACCACAGAAAAGGCAAACAATAATAACGTCAGCAATTAACATGCCCTTCACTGACAGTTAGGGCTCAGCCAGAAATATATGTACTGAAAAAAATACACGAAGCTATTGCAAAAGTGAAAAACAGTTGGAGCAATCAAAATTTCAAATTTAAGATAAAGATCAACTAGCTCACTACAGCATAGCTACATGGTAGTGAACTGCTTGCAATTTAGATGGAATCTTCTCTGGACGTTGTTGATCGCTTCCTTATTGGTTCCCAAGCTGATTCCATCTTGTCTTCTTGATCTGACCGATGTTGTCCAGCTAATCTCAAAACACGATTCTCACTGATGGTATCATATATCGTTTCACTGATGGTACCATTAGATTCTGATCGCTCAGGTTGTTCAGTTTGCCGTAAACTACAAAGACTCCAAAGAAATAACTTTTAAAACAGTAAATTTAGAAATGCATGCAATTATTGTGCTTACTTAAACAATTTATGTTCTTGTTTATCTGGTAATACTTTTCATGAACTTCCACACAATTCAGAAATAAGAAGAATGTGGCTCCTCTCTAAACAAACTTGTCTAAACAAGTTTGTCTAAACAAGAAAAGTGATCATTTTTGACAAAGAACATTTGAAAAATTTAATGAACGCTTATATAAATTTTTTTTTTTTTGCAAATAATTCAAAGAACATAGCTTTTTTGAATTTTCCAGAAATTTTCGATTCGGAAATTTTCCAGTATTGCACATAAAAGTGTGCTTCAATACCTTTATTTCTTTGTACTTATGAATTTGACTTTCTCTGATGAAAGAATGCGGTTTTCGCAACCGCTATGTACCCATCTTTTAATTACATCTTATTAAATCAGACTGTATTCAATGCCATTATATATACAAAACGCACTGTTTTATGAATGTGCCAGTATTGCTGAGTAAACATTTCAAAAAAATGTCTGAATAAAAATTAAAGAATGGTAAAATTTCAATTTGAAATTTTACATTCCACATTAGAAAAACGTAAATTTTATTGATGTGAGAAATATAACTTCACTTAAAGCGATATGCACATGTAGAAATGGAAACCCAGAAAGTTAGAATGCCTAAGCTCGAAAGTTCAACAAATTCTAAAGGGCAGCTTAAATTAAGCATTCAGGAGATACTTTGACTCGACACTGTGGCCAGCTAAGATTTATAAAAAACTTATGGTGATTTAGAAAAAGTCCTGAAAAACTGAAAAATTTAGAATCCATACAGAATTCCATTTCACTAAAGAATATATTGAATCAATGATAAAACAAAAGATAAACAGTGAAAATGTGTTAAGCAAGAATTAGCAAACAAATTAGGAAAAAGTTTGCATATTTCCAGCAAATCATACATTTCTATTAATATAATGGTCTCCTAAATGCATTCTAAAAAGAAGCACATAAAAAAATAGCGCTGCACATGGATTTAGCGACAGAAAGTATTAAAATAGCACCCAAAGCAAAGAATTACCAATGTAACTCGCAATATATGTCAGAGCCCTGGTTTCTGAAATGTTCATGGAAACGTGCTATTTCTCTAAAAGTCGGCGCAAAAGTTGTTCGGATCCTGAAAACTTTTATGTTCTGAAATCTTTTTTATCAACTCTTCTTGCTATCTGAAAATGCAGAAAACACACATATTTCAAAAAATTATTTGACTTAAGTCATGTAACTTTTGCAAGAAAAACTTATCATCGTGACATATTAAATAACAATAATTATTTCTGCACGGCTTTTTCCTGCATATTTCGTATATCTAAAATATTTGATCGATTTACAAAAAGTAATCAAAATTCAAATGTTAAGTGATAGCTGAGAAATCTAGACTTACGTTTTGATGATGAAATCAGTAAATAAGGTTACTATAGGAATGAAAATAAACGCGAGCCAGAAAGATGGTGAGCTTAGCATTATGAATGCCATACCAGAGATAGAGTCACCAATCGGCAAAATTGGCCAAACCTATAATTTATTTACTTTTTCGAAAAATCTGTGCGAAAAATCATAGCGATTCATAATTTTCAGATTTATAGATTATATTTCCATAGAAAAAATAATAGTTTACCAAATAAAGCATATTGCAAAATAACGTGAATTTTTACCAGGGAATAAAGCGCAAGAAAAATAAACCACAATAAAATCGAGCCAAAACATGAAAATAACATAACAACTGTCCACGAATCACATTCTAACAAAGCTTTAAGGCAAACTGTTGTTACCACGAACTGAAAAATGAACCGAGCCAGAAAGTAATAAATTTCAGTAAAACGCTGTGAATATTTAGGCAAAAATAGCAGTAGTTAACAGTGTATTTAACCAAATATAGCTACAAAACAAGAAATTACATGTCTTTTTTTTCTATTAACTGACAGGATTTTATCGTCTTCTGAAATTCTTTCTTTTCCTAAATTGGCATTACAATTTAATTGAAGAAATAAACAATGTTAGACGAACTGTATAGCATGAATTGCCGAGCATCAACCAACCACCAACTCTACCATTATCCCATACAACAGGATCGTAAAGAAATGCAAAACATAAAAAGAAAAGAAGTAACGAATGCCAAACTGCTAGACCGATCCATAATCCAAACTGCTAAAATAGCAAGTTCTAAATATAAATATATATATATGTATATATATAAATGTAGAGCTACATATCTGCTTGCTACATCATTTTTACTAATATGGCAATTTCGATAAAGTAAGTTCTTTATTTAAAAATAACTCACATAAATGGTGAATGTTCGTTTCTTAAAACATTCATACAAGCCAGGATAGGAAAGGATCATTTGGTCGGAAAGAGGTCTGTCAAATAATCCAATTATTACGGGTGGTAATGCCGTAAATGCTACATTGAAAAGAGCAATAGTCCAACGCTCAAAAATTGTTTGACCAGAAAATGCAGAATAGATCGCAAACCATAATTCGATTAAATACAAGCATATATTCTTATAGAAACTGTATAATATTACCTGTAACCATGAAAAAAATAGAAGCTATATAATATCCCTGTAACTATAAAAGATTTCGAAAAAATTTTCTGAAAAAACAGATAATAAAACGAAATAATAAAATAACAATAACCTTTACACCTCGCTCGTAGTTCCAAACGCCATGAACCAGTAAAAGCCTGCGTAAAAAATGAAATTGTGCTATACAGTAATCACTGGCAGATGCAGCTTGTAGACCTTCTTCACCGACTATTCCTACACCAACATTAGCAGCCTAAACTTTTTATTTACATTATTCATATTATTTTGTTTACTCCAGTTATCTTTTATAAAAATCAATGTTGCAATAAAAAATACTTGTAACATGGCAACATCATTGGCACCGTCACCAATTGCTAAAACCACCTCGCCAGTGGATTCGCGGACCATTTCAACAACTTCTGCTTTTTGCATTGGAGTCATTCGGCAACAAATCATAGCAGGGCAAGTCACGATTAAGTTATCAAAGATTTTCCTACATTTCGGGCCAAAAACGTATCTTAACGCCTAAAAATTCGAAATCCATTTCCTGGAACATTGTGACATACTTTCCATACAAACCTATTCTAATCCTAAGAAACATAACGAAGCAATTTAATATATATTTTGCTTTTCAGACGGAGTGAAAGAAATTTGAGTAATCTCAACTCCTTATTCTTCTATACTTATTACCATTTATTTGAAAGTACCATCAAGCCAAATCAACAAAACTAAAAAAATGGTTAGCAATTTAATCCTTCCATTTTGTCAAGTTAGCTTCATGTCTCTTTTCAAATAATTCTATGAAACATTAAAACAAGCAGTGAAAAGGAAACCCGCACAAGGTTGAGGAAATATCCAAACTTTTTTTCTTACATCTGTTCTTCATCATTACTTCCAAATTCAACAGTCTTTTGACATAACTAAGTGAACAATAACGATAGTTGTAGTATATTATTATATCAACTGTATGAATGTGGCTGGCGTTAACAAATAAAATGTTAAATAAGAACAAATTTAAATGTGGAGCAAAAACCGCAAAACTGAACTTACAGAGCCATCAATAATCAAAGAGTGCCGAACAGCAGATAACTGAACGCTATTACTGCAGTCACAAAGTTTTTCAAAAACATCATTGCATGAATTGCCATTAATAAACCAACATTTCATATCCGAATGAACAAGACCCGCTGAACGAGCTATATTGACGGCTGTCTCACGCTTATCTCCGGTTAGCATCCAAACACGTATCTGTGCAGAAAGTAACGTCGCAATTGTTTCTGGTACATACTAAAAATCGTTAATTAACAGTTAGTTAATATAATATCGATGCGGGAGAGCACCTTATTATTCTAGTAGTTATAGTTATATTAGCAGATATAATTTGAACAGAAGACTTTCAGATCTAATTCTACGTCCTAATCAGATAGATGAAAATTTCCCGATATTCGCCCTTATCCTGTGTTCAATTACCTGTAACTAAATTTATTTAGTGATTTAGGATATTTGCATTTTGTTTCTAACAGCATAACATACTGTGAATTTGAATATTTCACTAATGTGTTAGTCTGATGTGGGATATTCAGATTCAAGTATGGTACTACCGCATTCTTCATTCTATAGTGGTGATTCTAACTATTATGATAGAAAAGAATAAATTCTAATTGTCAAAACAACAAAATGTTAGTCTGATGCAGTGGGATATTCAGATTCAAGTATAATATTATATATTTTTAATTCTATTGCAGTAATTCTAATTGTTATTGCAGAATAGAAATTAATTCATATACCGAAATTTTTCTCAAACGTCTAAATCTTATAAAAATTTGTTATTCCCATAGAAAAAAGACCTGTTGCAATTTATCTTCAACTGCAGATGCACCTATTAAGATAAGGTTTGTTTCAATTTTTTCAGCACATTCCGCCAATTTTTCTGTCCGTTTGTCCATCGAAACTGAAGCTTTTTCAAATTCTTGTGTCCATTTATTGTATTCTTCCAACTCCAGTATACGCATCGCAAAACACAGAGTTCGGTAACCCTATAAGATTTTTTTTTTAAACCAATAAGAATTTTTAATTTACAAAAATTATGTAGAAGCAAAATAAAAACCAAAGAAACTTTAACAAAACC
This sequence comes from Mansonella perstans, assembly GCA_037074765.1. NCBI lineage: Eukaryota > Metazoa > Nematoda > Chromadorea > Rhabditida > Onchocercidae > Mansonella > Mansonella perstans. Next base: position 132,779 of record JBAMDO010000111.1, read on the forward strand.
GATCTTCAAAAAAATAACGGACCTTTGATGCATAGTCCAGAAGATGAACAGCACAGTTATCAACTGCTGGTGAATCATTCTGCAATCTCTGGAAAATCACAGAATCCTGAAAAGATATCCATTTCATTGAGTATCTATTTCATAAAGTTCATGACAAAAATCTGACGATTTCAAAATTGTAAAATCAAGTGAACTAAAGATCAGAGCGAATGTACCGCGCAACGTAAACTGACATTCACAAAATGAGACTCAAAAGGTCTACAAATAAAAATAATCAATATATTTTGAATAAATCTCTCACCGCTCCTTTGACATACAATTTCAATACACCATCAGGACATTGCACAACAACACTCATTCGCTTCCTGTCGCTGGTAAACTCTAGCACATTTAAGATGTTGTAACTTTTGATTTCGCCTAACTGAAAGTATAATTAACAAATTCATATGTAGTACGAGAAATTGAAGAATAAAAGATGCGCTGAAAGTTAATCTATTCACCGTGCGTTTATAAAATTTCAAAAAAAAGTTTGCGAATTTAATATAAATTTACACAAAAATGGCAACTATCAAGTCACAGAGGCGGTAATGATAATGAAAGTTAACTTAATACAACTGAATATTGAATATACCAAAAAAGAACCTCTGAGATAAGAATACTTCGTGGCTTCCTAGTTTGGAACACAAATCCTAGAGCCGCAGCAGCACGAACAAGTGCACCTTCGTCCGATGAAGAAGCTTGATACTGTAACTCACCATTTTCATTTCTTTCTGGAACAACTGTGTGACAAATTGCCATCATTCGAAGAAATTCTCTGACAGAATTAGCTTTTTCCTAAACAGAAAAAATGTAGATAAAAACATATTTCAGAGTTCCTTCTTTTATTCTGAATCAATTAGAAAAAACGCAATTCTTTAATTTGCTCATTAGGGCGACAGAAAAATATTCCAGAAACCTTCTTTGTCACACTCACTCTTAAGTGTGTTATCTAGATCAGTTGCTCTTCGAGCTGCTCACGCGAGATTCTCCATTAATTTCAAACAACTATATGGTAAAGTTTAACAGTCTTTCAAACTAGCTCGCAACCTTGACAAATGCTGCAACTAACAACCACAGCAAAAAAAAAAAAAAAAAACAAAACAAGCGCTAACATCAGAAGTCTTGATGAGTTCCTGTAAATGAGAATCTTGAAAATCATCTGTTTCATCGTTTCCAAAATTGATACCCGCAATTGAACATCTTTTAAATTTCATAATATTACGAGTGAGTGTTCCGGTTTTGTCGCTCATTATAAATTTCACCTTTAAGCAAAATGTCAAGCATCAACAAAACTTCAAATGAAGATAAATCCAACTTTATGTCAAATTATGACATTCATGAAAATAAATCTGTATGATCAAATTATGACATTATAGTTCAAATTAAGAAAAAAACTACCAGGACCACAGCATAACTGTACTAAAAATGATTTTAAAAATTTAATATTATCCGTCTACATCCTTCTTACTTCCAGTTTGTAGACTATCAACTGTCTTCTGCTTCCAGACAATACTATTAGAAGAATCAAGCAGCTTGTTTCTATCATAAAAGATTATAACATTTAGAATGTTATAATGCGCTGTCAGCGGGTAATTGACCGGACAATGAAGACAAGCAAACAGAAGCCATAAAGCTTATTTATAAAGTTTCTTCGTTTAGTTTTTTTTTCTAGTTTCTTCGCAAAAGTCAAACTACTCAGTTTATTTTGCATTAATAAAAAGCTATGAAAAAAAGAGCAACGAAGTAAAGGCATCCACCTGTCCTAATTCTTCATTTAAATTAGATGTTCTTGCAACAGCACAACTATCGGTTCTTTCATCGTACATGGCAATATCCTGAAATTATATCGTGAAAAAAATGGTCTAGTTTTTAGAATTCAAATCACTAATTTTTATTTTTCTCTTCTGCTTTAAAATAATGCTTAAAGATGAATTCCATGAAGAGGGAATAAAAAATTCGCGTTCTCATTGATGAATTCTAAATCTTACTTGAAAAGCCAAGCTTTAAAAAAAAAACACTAGTCATCGAATAAATAACAAGCTGTATATGATGCTTTGCAGTTTGGAAATAAGATGAAAGGAAATTAATGAGAGGAAGTTTACTCACGTTATTTATATATATTGCTTGGAAAAATCGCACCAATTCAAGTGTGACTTGCAGCGAAATCGGAATTAAGTTATTGTACAGAATGAAGAACGTCAACACATTCCAGAAAAAGTTGGGGAGATTATGTTCTGGAAAAGTAGAAGACTAAATTTTTGTATGTAAAATATGAAACAAAAAGGAAACAGATAAATGCAAGTGCTATGCATTTCAATACCTTATCAAAAACAAAATAAGAAAATTAATGACATTGTTTCTAAGGATTTCGAACCCACTTTGATTTTAATATCAGATTACGGAAAAAATGGTGACATGGCTGTGTTATTTAGTAAATTGTATTATATAATTTATATTCAACATCTGTCAGAAAGGGAATTCGATGGCATACGGAAATTGTATTGATTATCACAGCGATTTTGATTTTGAAACAAAAAAATAAACAAACTCTGGGGGCCAAGGTAATAAGCATGCGTTAGCCATTTATGATCGAAGAAATATGCACCACCAGCGCTTATAAAAGCAAGAGCAATTAACGCAAAGAACAAAAAGAAAATGCGCCGATTCGTGACTGCATCAATTTTGGACCTAAAATATCAACACAATGCAAATTCATGGAATCCTATAACTGAGATAGCAATATCTGGCACCAGATGAAATTGATATATAACAAAACTTAATTGGAATCAAAATTCTTTATGTAAAGCAAAATATTTAAAGCGAAAAAAAATTACTGCTTCAACGGAGCTATTTTTGAATTCATTAACAGTTTAGCATCATGTCCTGCATATAGCACTACGCCACAAATCCATTGCGTATGTTTCAAACGAGCGCCACGTAATAACAGTTGAGGAATACCTATAAAATTGCAATATAACAATATAGCAATATATCGTTGGCCTCCTTGACTAATTATTCAATATAAAAAAAAATTTTTAGACAAAATTTCGATCGCCTTCGTTCAATATTTATATGTATATAGATTTATTTATATACATATATCGTTCTCGTGGTTTGGTCCTTTGATGCAGATACTTATGACTAAGAAGACCAACATGGGATGGGTATCTAATGGAAGGTCTGCATATCGAGTGCATCTACACAATATCTTTTCTCCTCGCTGTTGATTCTACAAGTATCGCGAAGGGACAGCAGCATTGTGGAATATGCGTCTTCATTTGTTCCGACTGGATGTTAAAATAGGCCATTAAAGGTGAAGAGGTGACCCTTCATTCTAGAGACGTGTCCTGTACAGCGCAACTGCATCCTCGGCAGTATGGCTTAATTTTCTTTAGTTGATCGCAACAAAAGATGTACATTGACCGTGGCTAGCTAACCGAGTGAAGAGTGAAGATGAGCTTCGGTTAGACCATCTTTTCCAGATCCTTATTCGTTTGGAGCAAACGGTATTCTCTTTAAATCAAACTTCTTAGTCATTCAGGATGTTGCAGAAGAGCGACTAAAGTTCTGAACCGCTTGCATGTAGACTTCCAATTACTTTATCACTTGCCGTTTCCTTCTTCTCTATCGCTACGGGACTTTCTAAGTGTGGTGAAACTTTTGAGTCTGCGTAATGAATTTTTCAAATACAGCATGTGCGCAATTGGCTCTACTGTTTACTATCGAGATTCATATATCAAGCCTAACCAGTTTGAACGTTGGCAATGAGATCCTTCACCCGTATATTTTGTTCAGAGTGTTTTTTTTCTTAGATGCGTGGCCCGTTAGGATTAATCGAACTCTATTTGTCCGGGTTTGGAGTAAAAGTTGTCCATCTTTTAGAATGATTACCCGAAGATTAACGAACTCATCCTGCTTTTTGACCACTTTATCTAACCCTTCGATTGGCACCTGTTTGGATGGGTAACTTTGCAAGAGGCATATGCTACAGTCAATATAGTTCCCAACTTCATAAGGCATGCAAGCTCTTTCTTCTCTATAAAGGGACGCCTATAAATAAAAAATAAATATATATACATGATTTATTACTTGTTAAAAACGTTACAAACGTACTGAGTGGTCGTCGCAAATTGTGCATATTTAGCGTTCCTGTAAATTCATTTAAATTCTGATTTGGATGTTCACATTCGATCTGACACTGAAAATCTCTAAGTGCTGCAGTAGTTATCAGATTCGATGTACATTCAAGTCGGTGTCGAATTTTTAGATTCGTTTCTCCATCCAAATGTGAAGTTTCGATATAAGCTAGCGGTTCACTAGATGACAACAATGCCATGTCTGCTGGGAACATCTGATCATTTTCCACTCGCACAATGTCGCCCACTTTCAACTGAAGTTTACAAAGTCGAGCCTTTAAACAAATGAATTCAGCTGTTTTAACTCCTGAGGAGTGAATTTAAGGCTTGACTAATACAAATATAATTTCAAAAATCATTCAAATCATCCGGTCAATTAATTTAGCATGATCTTGAACATGACAACAATCCACAAGCAACTTTTTTTTTTACAGTGTTAAAGCTATCAGTGCTATTTTCTTTACCAAAGCATAAATTGCCGATAGTTTCAGCGTCAAAATACAACTAAAATAAGTTGTAAATTATCAGGAGCCTAAAAAGAGAATAAATAATAAGAAACGACAGACGTTTTTAGACTGGTGAAACTGTTTTGCAAACTTCTTCAAATGCTACTTATAGCTTAAGATGCAAAAAATGCTCTCGAGAAATACAAACTTCTGGTACTTCTGCGATTCCTTATCTATTCAACCTATAAATACTTAGCTGACATAAAACTTACATCTTTCCAAAGAGAATATTTCCACTCACAATCTTTGAAAACTGTAGTACGATAATTATTAACTTTTTGATCAGATTTTCTGCGCTTCTGCAAAGAGGATGGAAAAAAAATGGAAAACTTTAGTTTCATTGAAAGTTATGAGTCTCCAGTATTATTTTTACATATACTTGGCATAATACATACCATTTTACTTCACTACAAATTTTTCTGCATATATAATAATCTATAAAGCTTACGAAGTCTTCAAATAATTCTTTGGCAGCTGATACAGCTAAAATAATTATTAAGGGTCCCGCAGTTGTAAAACGACCTGTTGGACTAACATCCGGGATTTGCTGAAAAATCCGTTTAAAGAACATGGCAGTAAAAGCAAATTCATGCAAGTTTGAAATATATTATCACAAATATTTAAATTTAGTATAATAAAAGTCCAGGAAAAAACAATTTAACTCGTTATTACAAAATGAAGAATCGTAATTTTAGAAAAATATGTGAGAAATGATTTTTTGTGAGCTATCGTAGATTTGAAATATGATTTCAAAACTTCTATATTACTAATAAGCTACAATTCCAGAAATAAACTACCTGGAGAACTGCGATAATAAGGAAGAACACATTGCTGTATCGTCTGAATTGTTCTTTAAGGAAGCGTGGAAAAAAAGAAAGTAGGGTATATTTAGAGGTGCTGAAAATGAGAAATAAATAGGAAAAGTTTTTAGGATTTGTTTTTTATAGACTGCTATTATGGACTCGAATTATGTTTTTCAAAATATTCGTCACCACACCCTCATATAGTAATACCATGTATTAACACTAGCGTAGAAGTAACAGGAGATATACTAATAACATAATACCAGCGTAGAAGATACGCTCTACGCGTTGTAGTTTAGAAATTTAAAGATTAGAAGGTTAGAAAAAAAACATAAAAAAGCCAAGCATTTTATAGATTAATAGTTGCTGAGTAATACAACTTTTGTTGCGTTATACCTGATAGCATTAGACCGATACTTTTCGGGTTGTGAAGTCTGGTTCACATAAATAATTCGCGAAATCGAAATATGAGAAGAACGTCGTTTAATTCTACAGCCAAAAAAATACATTATAAAAAATAAAACGCAAATAGTCGTAATCCATTCATAATTTCCACATCAGTTCAGATCTCTGCACAATCATTCACAGTAAAAAATCCATATCTTAAAATGAAAAAAAGATTGATACCTACGACAATGAAGTATTTGGAAAAAGAAAATATTTAAAAAATAAAAATGTATTTTATTTTTAAAATACTGAGATTGCGCGTAGGAAAGAACAAATTCTGCTAGAATCGTGAACAAGAAGGCATTCGTAAATGGGAAACTGAAACGTGTCACTTTGAAATTGCATAAAACGATATGAACCAAACTGGAGTTCAAAACGCGCTGTCTGCCGTAAATGACCCATATCACACTATCAGCTAGTTGGAATCTTGAATACCCGTAAATGACCCATATCACACTGTCAGCTAGTTGGAATCTTGAATACCCGTAAATGACCCATATCACACTGTCAGCTAGTTGGAATCTTGAATACCCGTAAATGACCCATATCACACTATCAGCTAGTTGGAATCTTGAACAACTCTTTACCATCATTTAAAAGATCAATTATGCGTTCATTTCAATTCTTCTATTTTGAAAAAACTGAATAATGTTGTACAAAATAAATATGGATTCAACAAGCCGAAATACAGAACAAATCATTGATCGCTTTTTATTAAAGTCAAGATTTCAACATTGAATATAAGCGAGTAGGCCTTGGAAAATAACCCAACGACTACTTCTTATCATCCAACGACTATTCCTTATCACCCAATGACTATTCCATATCATCCAAAGACTATTCCTTATCATTCCTGTCTTTGCTTTGATTTCTATGACAAACAAATATATTCCACAATAATCGAAAACGAAAAGAAAAGTATTTGACATGAAATAGTAGCGAAATATGAGAAATTAATAGAAAATATTTAAAATTTAATTACCATTTAAATCAAACAATCTCTAACTAATCAGTATCTCTTCTGCCTCTTACTATTCAATACTTCCTTTCCTTTCCTCTCTCGATCCAACATCTCCTCCCATACCGCAATATCCTTTCAGTAAAAACCACCAAACTTTAATTTTTTCTTTTGCTTCTATCTTTCAGCTTCCCAATGACAATAACAGATTGTTTCGCAAATTTCCTTTCTCTCTATTCTCTCTTCACATCTTCCATATTCTACAAACCTTAAATCACACTTATTCATTCACCTAAAAACTTCCATGGTCAGTTGGTTCGTGAAATTACGTGAAAATCATCCGCTAGATATATTGTCATCGAAATAGGCTTTTCAGGTTGGATGAATAGATGAAATACAGGTCAATTGGGATTGTTGCTGAATTAATTTTAAATTAAAATGAAATTTCGCTTTAATTTAAAGTTAAGGTTAACTTTATTGTAAATATATTTATTTCCAGAATAATGAGTTGTACATTTCGGATTTGCTTATATGAATAGTGAATCGATAGAAGTGAAGAGCACATGATTGGAATGCATGAAAAGGGTTAAGGTGTACACATACGGATGGCACATGGGAAAAGTGGACACGGGAAAAGATTGGTCATTCGGTCACTCCGAGCTACCTATGTTCTTGCTTTTCTTTTTGTCTTCAGCTTACTATACTTCGTTGTTGAAAGTGGTCTTCTAGTTTGGATTGTACAAAATGCATTAAATATTTCTGGGGTAAGTTTCAATTTCTCAATGTTATTCACGTAAGTATGATTTTTTTGTACGCTAGATCGGATATGTTTCAGCTATGATTGCGGAAGATACAAATGTAAGGTGCGACTTCTCAATGTAGATTCAATATATTTTGATTAATTTTGGTTATTGCATCAGAATTCTTTTGGACCTATGGTTAATCATATTTCTTTCCCAATTTTTGGCCGATATTTTATCTTCTCGCAAATAACCGGTTGTAATCTTTTGCTTGTTTTTGTTTTTGTTTTGTTTTTTTGTTTTTTTTTAAACATTAATTACTGTAAATAGTTGATATTCATATAATTTATATTTTGCAGCAAGATACTGAGGAACAAATGTTAGACAACTATAAATTGACAGCACATAGACGTATCCAGTGGTTAGCAGATAATGCTGGACGAAATACAAATGCATTAAACGATAGTTTGATAAACGATAAAGAAAAAGTTTGCCGTAATACAGTACAAGGAAGGACTTCTGTTACTGATGATAGAGGTAATTTGAAAATTAACACAAGATAAGGCCAAGTTTATTTAATTCATTTTTGCATACTTCATAAATCTTTAATCGTTATATTATCAATTATTTTCATCAACTGAATTAGATATACAAAACTTGAGGTATTTACATTTTTTTTTTAAATGGAAAACTGACTTTCAATTTGACATGGCTAGTTAGCAAAAATATTACATATTTTCTCTCATCTTTCTTGGTTTGATTTGATATCTGTTACTGTACAGAATAATAGAAACAGGTTTGATTCCTAGCAGAATAATAGAAACATGTCTAGCAAAGTTGTTAGTCTTTGTTGATATTACATTTTTTTGATTGTTATTTTGAGAGCATTTTATGTAGTTTTTCTTATATATAGGCTATACATGTGAAAGAGATTTTCTAATGTCGAATGGTTGCTGCGAAGTGGGCACTCAATCAATACGCTTTAGTTGCGCTTGGTGTGATCAGTATACCGGTTGTTGCTCTCACTATGAAAATTGCGTTTCCTGTTGTTTGAGACCAGAACAGGTACATTCTCGATTCAATTAAAATTAAAATAGAAGGAAATGATTGGATTCTGATTGCATGATTTTTGCATGTTTCCATCGGAAAACATTTATTCCTTGCTTGCTAATCAAGCAACTGAAAATTCTGGCAAGGCAATTTATTTAATCAAATTTTACCGATTTTGTTAAATTTTTCTAGAAAAATATATTGCTAAAAATGATAGAATCAACGTCTGGACATCGATTACGACAGATACTATCTGCGACGGATCAGTTCGAGCTTTGCATGCTAAAATGTCGCACTTCTTCAAATGTAAGGAATTTGAATTTCGATTTTCCAATGCTTAAAGTGGGTGCTTTGCTTTCCTTTTGCGGCAGGAAAGGGTAGCATTATGAATTGAACGTTAAATATTTTTATGAAATTTCCACCATAAAATATATATTACTTAGAAAATGTTTGAATGATGATACAGTTTTTTATAACGACATGAATACATTTGTTTTGTAGAGTGTGCATTCGGAAAATAAATACAAAAGCGAAAAAATGAAATACTGTTACAAACAGGAACCGAATCGTCCTTTTTCACGATAAAAATGCGTAATCAAGCGTACTCTACGGTGAAAATTGATCAATACCGGTTACATTTAATATTCTGAAGTTGATTTTATGATTTTCCTGTGTACAGTTTTAATTCGGTTGTATCCTTCAGTTTATGAATTTTATTGTGAAATTGTTGTAATCTGTAGTGGTACGATTGTTTCACATATGATTTCAATATATCTTTAAGACAACTTTTCTCTATGGAGATTGTATTTCGAAGAGATTTGGAATACTCAAGATAGTTTTATTCTGAATCAATGTCGTGTAGTCCTTTTAAGATATTTTGATTCAAGCAATGCTCACCAAATGCATGTTTTGCTTTATGAATTAAACTGTAGTGTGTTGTTTAAAGAGAAATATAAATAGTGTATTCCAGTATACTAATTGTAGTCCTTCATTATATATGTTATTTTATGTTGAGTATTTTCATTTTTGTTAGTATTTTCATTTGTATTATGTGCTAGTTTTTGCATGTTCATGTCCCTTCGTGTAAAGAAATCGGAAATTTAAAACTTAAATCTTTTGAGGAGTGAATGTACATGTATAGAAAGGCAAGACTTTTTTTATTTACATTTCTATTTTGAATGAAAACAAGAAAATTTATTGTTATTTTTTCTTTCTGTGCTGTTAACAAAGTTTATTTTTCAAATATACGCGTCCGTATGTCGTATGATTCTTGGGATAGTGGATTCATTTTCATTAACACATATTACTTCCTGTAATAGATTTTGCTTGAAATTAGAATATTTGGTTGCTTTCTTAAATTATTAAGTAAGCATTATTTTAATGCTTTTAAAATACTCACTTTTTCGAGTTATGTGTAATTCATAAAAACATAGAAACTGTTAGCAACAGTATATAGACGAGGTTTCGTTTTTTTTTTTTTTTTATCTAAATGTAACTGATACATCTGTGATACTTGACAAGTGATATCAGTGGACAATTGCAGTTGTAAAATGAAATCATCGTGGCACCATGGGAGGACGGTTTTGCCAACAAAGAATAAATTGGATTTATTGCTTGCATTGGAACGCGGAGCTGAAAAAGCAAGGTATGTTTTAGAGTAGTTCTGTAATTCTGAGTGGTTTTCTTAGTTGATGTAAACTTGCCATATTTGAGACTGTACCTTAGTGAGCTTACTACACAATTAGTTGATTAAATTTGAGTCAGCAATCTATTGGTGAGATATATATTTCAACCAATTTTTGCAAAACATGATCTTGGCAGTTCTAACCTTTCCTAGAACCGATATTTGTTTTGCACAGAACTTTTTTTTTGACTTTCTAAACTTTAATTATTGAAAAACGGAATTGAGATTCATGTGATCTTGACTGAGACAGTGCAGTGATTATTTTCAGGCTTTGGCAATCATGGCGGCAAGTTGTAATTTGGGTACTGCCAACGATTTACTTTACTTTCGATGTGAGTTGTTTTGAATTAAAAATTTATGCTGTTTAGAAATTGATATATGTCCAGTTAAATAGATCCGACTTCTAACCTAAATTTCCTCATTTTTTCAAGTTCACTTAGAATTAATTTTTAAAACTCTGGTTTAGCTTTTGGTTTTAGCCACTTCATTCTTTGCTTTTATTAATGACAAAAAATGAGGCTATGCATATACAAATATATTTTTTAGATTTTCGCTTTAAATCATGCTTCTTGCGCCTATTTCATTTCTTTCTTTATGCGATATGATAGAGTTTATTCAACAACGTATGTGGTCGAGATCACTGCACTTTGCATTTGTTTGTTGAATTTTTTGGTATGTTTTTTCGAAGTAGCGAAATCTTCTTGCTGTGGCGCAAGGAGAAAGCCATTGAAATTTGCATCGCAGATGAATTCGTCACGTATGATTACCGATCAAAGTGAGATATTGATATATTTTAGTGCTTGTTAAAGATTTCTGTTTGGCAGGTGATCTTGTGCTAGTTTAAGAGACATAAAAAATCATTCTTAGGAAAGCATTTGGATTCGTTGAATATAAGCATTCCATAAACATGATGTCAGTCTAACATTTTGAATGAAACTAGTTTCGACTATTTTTTTGGAGAAAGAAGTCTGTGTTTAACAAGTGTTTTACTTCGTTTTCCAGGTGATTGTAGCATTTCATTATCTCCTCCATCAAATCGAAATTTTGTCGCGCAATGGCTTTCGGCTTTACATTTTGGCAACTGGACAACACAAACTCCGAAAAATGCATTTTCATCAAATTATAAAAGGCATAATTTGACTTGCTCTTCACTTGGATCATCGTTTAATAGGTTAGTTGTTTCCTGGAATTTTCATCCATTCCAAAAACACGTATAAGTGAATGAAGCTATAATTCTTGACTTCTGTCTTCTCTTGACAATAATCTAGAGTCTTGCTGTTTAGCATTTTTTTGAAAAAAATGCCAAATATGACAGAATTTACATCACATCATCAATTTTCATCCAGCAATTTCATTTTGTAAATTTCTACATTTAAAATATTTTGGTAACAAAAGCAGTGACATTTTTTAATAACTTCCGAACAAGTTTTAGTCGGAAATCAGGAAGTGCGTTTGACGATAGCTCCTTGGTCATGCATCCAGAATCGGTGGTTGACCACCATTCCTCATATGTAGAAAGACATTCAGTCCATTCTGTACCACTATCTGCAAAAGTTGGTTCAATAACATCCCTTCGCACTCGCCCAACATCTTCAATTCAGACAAATAAGCAGTTGGAAGAGTATCTTCAAAAAAGGTTGGGAACTATGAAATACGATTATGCTGCGGTATTAAAGCAAACACTCCAGATAAAAACCACTGGATGAACTGGGAGTTATGATGAGATTGAGAGATGTGACTTCTGTTTAAAGTGTTTGCTACTCAACATGTTAATATGCTTAACTTTTATCAAATTATAGTTGTGCCATGATCTTTTATTGAGAAAAATATGAAAACTTTAAGAAAGCCATTCTGACTACAATACATTTATTAAGAGTTTTTTATTTTTCCTGAGAATAAGGAGGTAAATAGATCCACTTTCATGCTTACATGATGAGAAAGTTTGAAAATTGAGCAATTGTATCCATAAACTACAAAGGACACTAGTTTAACGCAGTCGTAAAAAGCATAAGGTTTAGACAATTTTGTTTCGTTTGTTCTGTAAGCACATCATTTAGCTTCATCTACTTAGTGTACATCATGTTCATGTGGAAACTCTCCCAGTGGCCATATTTCTGTTGAAATTCCAATATTACGAAAAGATAATGCACTACAACATAGTCGTCTATTATGATAAGAAATTTCTTATTCTCTTGTAAAAAATCTTTTATAAGCGAGGGAGAATAAAGTTCAGATTTTTTCAGTCCAGGAAACAATGAATTATTTAAAAGTGCTGTAGCATCATTTCCAACATCGTTTGGTTCATTGTCATCTACCGAGTCTGATCGTTTCTTTGGTATTTCCAAGCATTTCCGTTTAGCATCTTCCAAAAAAAGCAGTTATGAAGTTGGAACTGCCATGTATGATGATGAACAAGGAAGAGTAGCAGGCGATGAAAATAGTGTTGTTTCGTTGGTAACAGGTGGTTACTTTATTATGCAGTATGTGTTGTAAGGTAGTATACTTTAGTTATGGAAACTGATGCGCATGTTTAGAATCTCAAATGGAAATTGTGAATTTTAAAGTATTTTAAATAAATTATACTCATGTTAAATGCGAAATTTTGGCGTGATTTATTGTCAGGATGGAGCAGTTTCTGTATTAATTTAATACAATTATAATGTAAATTAAAGAAATCAAAGATGTTTTAATACTTTTCATAGATTTAATAAAGTTAAACATACATAGTGCAAAAACACTGTCGCACTTAATTCACATTACCTCATTTCTAGCCAATTTGTAGTGTTTATTCAGGCAGTCGTATAATGGTAACTGACAAACGCATATCGTTATCGCCAATTCCACTAAATTTGATTGAAGTCGGCAATGAGTTAACCGATGAAGATGGCAAAGGTATGGCGAGTGTTGGAACTGACGTTACACGAAATACTGACAATGATAGCATCACATTTCGTGTGAATTATAACGCTGCAAAGCGATCACCAAAGGAAGGACAAGGTTTGTAAAATGCATTTGCCGAGAATTTCCAATATGTCATAAAACCAAAGTAGTTTGTTCTGTTCGGTAGTCGTGAGTATTCATTTCAGGAGATAGAATTCCCCAAGCTTCAGTTCTTGTTTCGGAAATATAACATTGTCTTTGAACTGAAAATTTGAAGGATGGAAACTTTACGCTTCCTTCAGCCGTACACACTTTGTTTGAATTTTTGTTTGAAAACCTTCCATACCCAACCGAGTTACAGGATTTACTCCACCGTTGCTTCGTCGATCAGAAAGTTGTGAACGGCGCCGCCATTCTAGCTTATCTCCACATTCACGTTCTGGCAACCAATTTTCTAACGTTGTTCATTTAAACGGAGTCGAAAGTAGTCCTACTGGCAAGCAGATACCAATCACTTCTTCGGAAATATTAAATCAGTAAAAGTTTTTGCTGTTCTAGGTTCTTTTGTTTTTTATTGTAACTAAAAGAAGGTCTTGAAAAAGCTGAAAGTTTTTATTTTCTTACAGATATAGAATGGACGCTGAAGACTTCGCTGTTGCTGAACGTAATTTACGGACCTGGATTTGTCGAACAATTTTACGTCCACTCATTGCAAAAGTTGATGAAATTAATTCTGTCTTTATAAAGGTACATTTTTTCTCAGTTTCAAAAATTCCTTCCAAATAGTACTAAATTAAGTACACGTGTTATCACCGTGAAATAATTAATAATTGTATTTCAGTCAGTCATTGCTTCAGAATCATGTAAATAGTTATCCGATATGCACAACTAGTAACTTATTGTTGGTCTCAAATTAAAGTTTAAATTTGCAAGGATATCGTATATACAGTGAAAACTGAGCCCGTACAGAACAATGAGCAGTATATATACTATCAATGCCAACTAATACAAAATTAGAAAATTTCAGTCCCATGCACATTTGCATCTGAAAATCGGTTACTCATCTGTAGAAGCGCTTCAAGCTGCTGCTGCATCAAAGAGTGATTTGCTGAAGTCAGCTCTGCCATACATTTTACCATATTTCAAAATACATGAAAAACAATCTTATTTGATAAAGAGATGTCGGGAATTGTGTGCCGATGTTTGTATGAGAAATTACAATTGGCAAGGCGGCGGACATGAACTTGTTGAAAGAAAAGAAGAAGGTTGCTGATCATTGGTTAAATTTTTTCTCCGTTTTGAGTTTACAGATTTCTTCGTTTTCGAATATGGAGAGATGATGGATTCAAGTGTAGTTGAATTTATGACATTTTGAAATTAGTTGGGTGTTCAGAAGCATTTTGATTTAAATGAAAAACGACTAGATTTGTATTTTAGGTGAACAGAGTTATTCACCAACTGAACGTGCATGGGGTCCGCATTTACCAACAGATGCTCAGCTTATTTGGTCGTGGTTTGCAGCTTATATGGATGCTCGGTAATTTAAATCTTAATAATTTCAATCTCTGTATTTCGTAACTATTGTTAAGCTCAGTGCTATATTTACAGCTTTATTTAAAAGCGTAAGGAATACTTCTTATACAAAAATAATGTAAGTACGCGAGATTATAAAAAAATTTTTTTACAGAATGGCGACGAATCCTATGGTGAGTGATATCGAAATGCCATTTTCGTCAGTTTTCTATTTAAAGAAGCCCGCAAAGCCGTCGGCATCACAGTGTATGAAGAAGTCTTTTTATATTTATCAGGTATTTGGAAAATTGTGCTTTTTACCATTCTGCTTACTATTTTTAATCCAGTTTAACCATTGATTCCGCGGTTCAACAATAAAGTTTTGAAACATTCATTGTATTGATTTATTAAACTTTCAGAGTAGCATTCATCCTCCACACTTTGAATTGGTACTAGATGGTGGTCGTGAACGTTTCGAAGTTGATCGTGGCACAAAAAATCTTTGGCGAACAATATTACTTTTCATACAGCATATTCGGTTGTTTAACGGAGGTCAGCTGGGTAATATAAAAATTGATGAAAATGGCATCAATCTTGCTTGCGTCTTAGAGTAGATGCAGTAGATGCTTTCTAACTGGTTGAATTCAGTAACTTTTCAGAAAAGAAAAGATTCATCTTCTTCTTAGGCTTCCAAATTATTCAGTACTTTCCAATTGGCTTGAATTTCCAGTGGTTGAGTAATTCATTCTTTATGCGATACATCCTGCAAATTTCATAATTCTTGAAATTTCGGTTGATTTGCACAGCAGTTTTAAATTGTTTCGTTTGCATACCTGAACCGATCAGACTGTCGGACTAGAAGAGTGATAATCTTTCAACATCCATTGTTTAGGCAGTTTCTTTCATGATTGTTGCGATCTCTATTTGATTTCTAGCATGCTTTTATATTTCATCTTGTCATTACCTTCTGTACTTTAATTTTCATTTTGAATTAAATTTCATGCTTTTAAAAAGCTTTCTACAATTTCATTTTTCCGTTTTTATTCACATCAACTTTTCGTCTGAATTGTTTTATATGGAGATTAAGAAACACCGAAAATTGCTCCGGAAAAGTATTCAGATCCTTCTGTAATTTTAGAATTTTATTCGCCGCTTTTTAAATAATAAATCTTCAGTTTGGAATTTTTTTTAGTGTTTCAAATTTTCAGCGGTTGTAAACATTTACCATTAATTTACAAAATAATGCTACTGCATATCTTTCTAACAGAACTTTGAAGGAGTGTCATATCTCCAATTATAATGTCTTCATACATGTTTTAGATTTATTTTAATTCGCTTTTGGAACTAAATTTTGTTTGAAAAAACTTTCTACTGTTTCATATTCATATTTCCATTTACATTGACTTTTCGTTAATGGAGAGAAGCTATGTCATGCAGTATAACAATGATATTTAAACGGAATGTATAGATGAAAGTTGTGGAGGAAAATAAATGATAGTTATAAATAAATAAGATTGAAGGACCTTGGTAGAAACTATTTAATAGCGGAAAACTGAGATCATAAAGAAAAGAGGTACAAGCAAGAAGAATTCATATCATTGACACACAAGTACAACATGACTGTATTTGATACTTAAGCTTCTATTAATAAAACAACCACTATTATTGGACCTTCTATTACTGCAAGATCTCTATAATTGTTACTGATCAGTAATTCAGTATTTCCTTTGACACTTATTGCTACTTCTACAACTGTACCATACTTGACATTTCGTACTAACATCATTATTATTTGTTATTACCGATGTTATCACGATTACTATTTCTCTAGCGTTTTTATTATTAGTATGTTTGACCACTATAATTGAACGAATAGTCATTGTTATCACACCATTTTGTTTTAACTATGGATGTCAATTTGCTATAAAGACATAAATATTATTGACAATTATAAACACTATAAACATTTCCTTTTGGATGGTTGAATTTGATAAGATAATTCCATCAGACTCCGTTGATTGTCTATCACTTTGAAATTCCTACAAAAAGTATAATCAATGGGCCGATTTATAATTGTGAAGGATATCTTGTAAAAATCTTTGAAATTTTTTAGGTACTCTAAAAATTTTTAAAAGAACGTCCGAAATCATAGCGTGTACAACAACGGAATTCGTAACTACAGAAAACTATCTACCTGACAAGGTTTTTTGGTTTGAAAACCTTCCTTTCGAAAGCGACAGCTGAAAAAAATGTTACAAATGATTACAATGCCATGTTGAGCTAGGCATTTCAATAATAGTGCCTAGATATTAACACTGCTTGATGATGATATTTTGATGCCCTCCTTACGAAGTCGGAAACGAATTAGCAAAACGCAGTGAGAATAATACAATGCCCAGAAATTATTCGATAATATAGCTGACACTAACCAACGTTTTTACTGACAAATTAGAATCAGGCATACCTGGATATTTGCACTGTCTAAAGTTTCGCAAAACGCTAGCAATCATATGCTGAAATCAAATATTTGAATTAATTCTCTTGAAGATTAATATATCGCTGTCAAGATGAAATGTATTGAAAAGGTAAAAATCAACTTTTTGATATTTTAAATAAAAGGAAGCAGATTCAACTTTTTTTTAGATTTTATTTCCTGTCATATGTAATGAAGGAATGGCATAGGAAAAGATACTTTAACATTCAGGAAGAGACTTTGAAGCGAAACTGATATTCTGTTTCTAAATTCATGAAAGGACAAAAGCGCTTTCCACTATATGGTATGTCAAACATGGAATGATGAGTACTTACCATTTTTTCAAAATTGATTAATCCAGCAAAATAGGTTTTATTGCCTTCGTGTATAAATGTTAAATCTTTGAGAAGCAGTGGGATAAATGGTACCATTGGTGCACTCATATTGGCTGTAAGCATCCGATAAGTACGATGATTACGGCATGGATCAAGAAGTTCTTCGAATTCTGCGTATTTTTGTTTCATTTTAGATGGAAGTTTCTGAAAATAATGATACTTATTTCCGAAATTCGATTAAGTGTTGCTATGCAAACATTATTTTTCTCAATATTTCAAATTTGAATCTTACATATTCATTTAAGGTTCCAAAATATAATTGTGAAAAAAATAGAAAAACAGTTCTTTTAACAAACTCACATCCCAAAGATGAGTAATCCGACTAACAGCAACATTACTGAGACCTAAGACAATCGCAAACAGTGACAGCAAATCCTTGTTCTCTTTTGCGCTGCAGAATTCATATAATTTATTTCAACCATTTACAGTTTATCAAAGTTAAGATATAATGCAAGTCAAAATCGAATTTAAAACAAAATTAAATTATGCATCGAACTAAAATATCAATCTCATTTAGGTATAAACGAAAAAAAGATGAATAAGTCTTTATAGAATTCAAAAACTATGTTATAATTCCTCATTTATCGATGAAACATTCATTATTTTATTGAAAATTATATACAACTAACTGTGCAGCAATTTTAATAAATTTTTTGAGAATGAAAAGACGTTTTGCACTGCTTTGAGCAAGCAAGACTTCAGTTGTAGTCCAAAATTGCACTTCGTTGAAACGACGCATTAGAAGATCTAAATTTGATGTTATTCGACTGGGAAACTGCTCTCGTCCAAATACCTAAAACAATTCGAAAATTTCAAAAGTCTTAAAATTAGCAGGTCTTCGGAATTGGAAAAGAATTAAAAATAAATTCTTCCGAAGAATTTAATGTGACAAATAATTCAAGGCCAAGGACTTGAGTGATAAGTTCGATATCATCCGTTGCTTCCAACAGCTGAGTATGAAAGATAAGCAATTGCTGGGCAATATCAATACTACTTAAATAATCCAACAATGAGAAATGCATTCTGTCCGATGGGTCACTTTGTTGCGGTACTGCAGCCTGAAATATCTTGAATTCTTTATTAATCACCGTCAAAGAATTAACAATGCTATATTTTCGCAAATAGAAATTGAATATGATGGAGTGAAATTAATAATGAATTACGATCCTTAATTAGACTCAATTTAGCTGTCTTTTTTTTTGAAAAACAGTTTACGTCAGCAATAGGAGTTACCAGAGTCTCGATTTCATCACTGTAAGCGATATATAAACGTCCATTTAGTGAAACCATTGTCGGAATACCAATATCATTCGGTGCAAAGATAATTCTTTCTGGAAATAACATCAAATCGTACATTTGAAAGTTTTTTTAAGTCGTTTAAAAAGTGCAATTTTTGAAAAATTAATCGAATAAAAGTTGGCAGTAACTCTAGCTCTTCGTATTTTTACTAAAAACTTTCACGAAGTTGAACTGAGCTTTGAAAGAAAGTGATGAATGTAAAATGCGCGATCCATTTTTTTTTTTAGCAATTTGAGCTTTAAATTTTTTTTTAAATCTTTAAATAAAATTTGCAATAATTTGTAAAATTTACCTCCATTGCTTTTCACTTCAACTAACTGCAATTCCTCGTTGCAACCACCGCAGTGCATTTTTGTTTTAGCCATTTCACAGATATCAGCAGCAGTTTTATCAAGTCTTACGCTTATTGTGAAAGAACTTGTATCGGATAAATAAATTACCTGGTTACCTGAAGAGATTAATTCTTAAATATATTTTTTTGCATAAAAATATCAATGCACGATAGATAATGTAATGATAATGTATCCATGGAATAACAAATGCTTTAGGCGATTTGCAAAAGCAAGCATTGCGGCATAAACAAGAGCGAATGTGAAGAAGGACACAGGAAAAAAATTGAACAAAAGTAACAAAAGAAACTAACAGGTATCAAATGGTAGTATGGGATTTGGTGCCGGAGCATGGCTACAGTAGACACCACAGTCAAGCACCACTGATGAATGCCTGTTAATCATTTGCATGGCACTTTCACGAAGCTGTCGAATTGCACACATTGGTTCCAGGTTTGATAACGTCTCTGGGAATTGTCGACTATCTTCCAGTATATAACAATACAATTCCTGAAATCTAATTTTATGGTTTTTATGATTGATTATTCATATCAGTGGTATCTGATTTCTTTCTTAACTTTTCATTTTTCCTTTCTATGTGACGTTATCAGGAAAAATTATTTCCAATTTGTACCTAACTCATTTAGAGAATAAACATTTGTTTGATCAAAAAGAATTGATTAACTGTTCTACTATTTGAGTCTTTTAATGATAAATCAACTCAACTATAACTCATAAAAGAGAAATGAACAGTGAACCTCAACGAAGCTGTTAGATGCAGGGTCAAGGAAGAACCGTAAGCCAAGAATTTGTATCCATAAATTGAGAAAGGCAACAACACGTCGTTTTGCAATAATTTTATGCTCATAATCGCCTGGCAGTGTACCATCCATTTTGACCTACAAAAAAAAAAAAAAAAAAAAAAAAAAGAAAACCAGGACAACTGACAATTCAGAAAAATCAAAAAGTTTTTTAGAGGATGTTTCAATAATGGATAAAAAGAAACTACAATTCAGATTTTTCAAAGGTTAATAATTTCAAAAAAAAAAAAAAAAAAAAAAAAAACTGTTGAAAGATTTATAGCAATTATGAGATTTGAAGGATTGAATGCACGTCAACAATAAAATATAAATTTGGAAAAAAACGACATTTTTGAAAAACATACGGTAGAACCACGCATATAATAATTTTTAAGATAACTGCATAAAATGTTCACGGGCATATGAATGATATGTGTAAGAATGAAATCTTCCAAAAATGTATCCACTAAGCCATCATCAGTTTGCGCATCAATTCGAGTTTCCAAGAGATATTCGACAATTTTCTCCGGCACGCCAGCCATCACAGAATAACTAAAATTTATTTATTTTTTACAATTTCCAAATTTTACTCCGCAGAAATTTTTAATAGATGGATAATTCTAATATAACTTTGCAATTTTCCATTGTTTACTTTAACTGATCTAGTTTGCTAGCTACGTCATACTCATCTATTTTTATAAAATTATTTACGGATATGATTTTTTACAATCTAAAGTGGAGCAGAGAAAAACAGTTAGATAAAAAAAACTAATCACAAATAGTCGTGCAGGCTTGTGCAGACTTTCAAAAACAAAAACAAGCAACTGTGATCCTTTGCAAAATAGTAGCAGGATTTTCTGAGCAAAAAAAGAAAGTTTTTTTCTTTAACCGGCCAAGTTTAGGCATCAACTGGAAACAAATTAACACATGCTCAAAAAATACTCGTAATTTCTTTTTTCAATATACTAAAAATTTGAACAGTTCAGATTTTGAAAAAAAGTGTTTTCCTGTAAATTATCAAAGCTTGACAAATATTCTTGCTTTGGACAAAAAGGAATCAAAAAAATTGATTTCAAAACGAAAAAAATGAATTTTCGAATTTTAGAGAATACAAACATTTCGTGATTACTTCAAATTACACGAAAGAAAAATACCAGACATGAATGTATCAAATCGGAAGTTCCCAGTGAACTCACCAATTTCATAAAAAAACTGTCGAAAAGTTACAAAAGATGAAATTAGATGTTGATGAAATGATGAATGGATGAGTAAATTAAACAGACTTGCAATCCCTTGTCCTCTTCTCCTATATTCTCACCAGTTCAACATTCAATAGTGATATTCGTAAATTATGAAAAGTTTAATGTTAATGAAAACAATTAGTTAATGCAAAGTGCAGTACAATTAAATATGAAATGAATCAGAATTATTTAAAACAAAAATAAGAATCATTAATTCACATATAAGAAAATCAACACTAACCAACATCTTGGCCTTATGTCTGTAGTCAAATCACCAGTAACATCTGTTGACTTGGCTGCTACGGAACCGTGATAAGTATTGTTAAACGTACGATACACGTTCATCGTTTCCAATACGAGCACATCCTGTCCGTGTTCTTTCAGCCGTACTGTGTTCTCTTCGACATCTCGTAAAATACTGCAAGTTCTATTTCATTTCATGCCTTAACTTATTTAATGCCTAATGAACAACTTTCAAGACAAAAAAGTAAAGAATTTTCAGAATCACAAGTTTGATTTATCATTATAAGTGTTATTGGTATTACACAGATCTTGTAAAAGACAATAATAGCATCATGTCCAAACTTAGTGTATTCTGTCTCGGATTGGAAAAACAAATTTCGTTTTCTTGAGAATATAGTAAGGTTCAAAAGTGTCACTAATAGTTAATATCACCATGTGGTTCATTTTTAATAAAAATGCAAAAGCGAAATCGTAGTTTCACTTTTGTGAAACATAATGATGACAGTAATTAGGTTAAATTTTTTTTCTTGATATTCTTTAAATAAACACAAGAAACAAGAAATAATTTCCTTGCTCCAATGACCTTTTGAATTCCTTATTTGACAAATATGGAAGGTTGAAATCTTCTGGATAATTCATACTGGATACTGGAGGAAAATATTTAGGGAAGCACTGAAAGTGTGTGAATGAGAAAACTAACTTATCAATAAAACAAAAAATGTACTTAAGTAGCGGACAGACCAAGAAATGAGTGATGCGTGGAAAGAAGACGAAACTGAAGAAGAAAACATAATAAATTATCCTGAAAGTACTACTAGTAGTAAACATTTTCGCAACTGAGCATCCCACAATATTATACTTAAGTAATCACTTGCTTCTTTCCTCGTTAAACCGCCTTCGAAATTTTTTTTACACGATGAAACAGTGACATCAACAGTTGTTAATTCTATTTGTTGAACTACTAATTGACTCATTACTAATATGAATTCTGATTTTGATTAGTTCCAGTTCTCAATAAATGATATACTAATCAGGAAGCAGTTCAAATTTATCGATGATTCAGAATAATAGTATTCTGATTAGTAAATTATAATATTAACAAATCAGTATTACTAAATTCCATTCTACAACCACCGTGTACTATAAAACAGTCAAAATACTCTGCCCCTACTCGTATCAGGTGATGTTATGATAATAGTTTTGCAATGACAGTCAATTAATCAATGGAGATGGTTGTCCCTAAACGTTTCAGCGATAAAAAATGAAATTTTAGCGATTTTAGCGATAAACAAGCAATACGTGTTCGAATGTAGAAGAAAGTACGCTCGACTGTTTATGCAATAAAGCTTATTTATCAACTGTCAGAAGCAGTTACTTATTAACAACAAACTAAATCAAACAAATAATAGTTGTGGCACGAAATAAGCAGTAAATATTTTTGAAGTTTTAAAAAAGACGAGAATGTATGCTACCACACTAAACACAAGTGACGGAAACACTACCAGCTTGTTCAGTATAATAATCCAAAAACATTTGTAAATTTGAATTAAATCATAGAAAAATTGTACAAAAAAACTCAGTCAATAGAATACAGCAAGATTTGGAATTTTTCGAAGTCGATGCCCTAAAAAGTGCATGAGATGATTCGAAGATCACAAAAAGAAAATTAAAATTATTAAAACTGAATGAAATTAAAATATTCTCCTGGACGAACTTATCTTTAAAAGTAATCAATTCAGCAGCAGAAAAAATTTTAATGAATGGAAAGAAATAGTAGAAGATAACACAGACATGAAATATAGAAAAAATAAAATGAAAATAAAAAGAACAAAATATGAAACACTTCCAAATGACTGCTACTCCAATTAACAGAGATACTACTCAAAAGCGTAATTGTTGCAGTGCTTTAATTTCATTATAATTGCTTATTGCCAATTATATAACGAATTGAAACAAAAAAAAGTAACCAGTTAGTTGGTAAAATTTTAGAAAAAAAATCTTCAAATTTAATAAATTCAAACCAGAGATTATTAAAAGAAATTTAATTCAAAGCAAATTTAAAAAAAAATTTACCCACGGATTCTTAACAATTCGAAAGTAAAGTTAACGCTAATTTTGAAATAAAATGCTGATAGCTTCATTAAGGCTTCAGTACTATTCCTTTTGAAAGAATAATTTTATTTGTAACACGGTGGTGAGCGAAGGGTCACTGTCAATAGAAAAAAGAGGAAGGTGAACGGAAATGGTATCTAACATGAGTGGAATGTACTGTTGACGTTGTCAAACGGAGATGATCATGTCAATGAATATGGGTTTGGAAAATGAAATATTTCATGCTGATTTTTTAAAAAGAAAAAATCTACGCGAAAAGGACCAAAAGAGAATTATCATGGAACCAAACATTCTTAACAAATATTTAAAGAATTCAATGATCTTGAGTTTTTACTAACCAGAATGAATTCGCAATTTTTAGGACTGTTGAATTCCGAAATTAAATACATATTTTTCTACTGATATAATGTAAACGAGATATCTACAAAGAATGTTTTGGAAAGCGAAATTCTCAAAACTAATCTTATCTGAGTTCTGTCATCGTTTTATATTGGAAATTTTCGAGAAAAAATATGGTTTAGACAAAATAAATGGTTATAATGAATAGCGGATTACATCTACGCCAATATCGCCAATACCAAACACAGATATTTCACCACAGAGTTTATTAAAGCTTGCCATTTCTTTCATTGAATTCGGAAATTTCGTTGGGAATTGTCAAATGCGATTAAAATCAACGAAACAAAACAATCGACCACCTACAGCAATTCGCCCCGTCTCTCTCTCCTATATCCTACGCGAAAGTGTCACAATTAGTTCACTTTTCTACTTTTATGATACTTATTCACTGAGAGAGCAAACCTACCGAAAATACGAACAGAATATGATTTTGGGAATTTTTGCATAAATCGAAAGCCTAAAAACCTTCATCCATAAAACACTAAAATGAACCAAACAGCGTAATCCGTGTCGTCTTTCTACAGCAATATTCAGTCTCAAAACTCTTCCTTAAGTAGAAAGCTTTTTTCAAATAATAATCTTGGAGATATTATTTGAAATCTAAATTGCTTGATTGAAATTTTGTTCAAATAGAAGGAATTCTCTCACTTATCTTAAAAATTTAGCAAACCTTCAGTATTGAAGTTCTAACTAACTACATCCTTAATTATTTTCAAGCAGAACTTTAAGAACTTACCGGTTGAAATCGTTTTTGTCTACACGTAAAAACTGTGATTTATCTTTTCGAAGAGCTACTGTGGCAGCGCGAGGTGCATCATTTACCAAAGCTAATTTACCGAAATCGTCACCTTCACGAAGAGTACAAACGACGCCCTGCATTGAGGAATTTTATGGTTCAATATCATCATAATTGCAATTTCTATCATTATTATCATATGACCACTATCCTAATGATTGCTGTCAAAATTATCAGTTTCTATCAATTTAGCTATCACTATCGCCTTCATTACAAAGAAAATGGAACCCAAAATTATTTCCAAGGAAAAGACGTAATAAAACAATGGTTGAGAAAGACATAATAACAGAAAGTGGAATTGTTTTATCATCTCTTAGCACTCGTTCTGTGATCCAAATAGGGAAATTTTTAAATCTAGTTTGAACATCTGTTGAATGAGCAAACAAATCATTGCTATTTTACAAAAACAACTATAGCTTCAAGAATTTCCTGTGAAAAATGTGAGCAAAAGTTTGAAAAGAATTACTCTAAAATATCAGTTTGAATGAAGTGGTAAGAAGTGAAAACTTCCTTAAAGTTTTCTTTTTGTCAAATTTTTTAATAAAATAACGTGAAACTTTATCAATTATCGCTACTATAACATGTATTATTTGAAATTTTTTGTTATCAATTCATTTCATTGATTTTCTGTTATTTCATAACTTCAACAACAACAAAAACACTTTTGTTAGAGCAACATTGAACGTTTTCTTCTTTTTTCTATAAATTTTATGTGCACCTTTTAAGATGTCAAGAATTACTAAAGCTTTCAGTGTAAGCAAAATTGCATGAAACAATAAATGAAAGATCATAGAGATTGGAAACACTTTGATGGAATTGCGAAATGAATGTCTAAAGTCTGTTGTATAATTTCTTTTAATTAAATTATAAAATAATACTAAAAATTTATCATTTCATTCAGAATTATATGCAAATATTGATTGTATGAACAAATACAATTGCATTTGACTCGATGAAAAAAAAAGGAAGTGAAGAGAAACAAAATTGATGAAGTGCAAGAGATGGTGAGAGTTGTAAATAAGAGTTGTCAGAAATCCTGAATAAATTATATCTTACATTAATGTTATAATGCTATTTTGAACATAATCTATGGCACTTCACAATATCCTGTCCATAAAAACCTCGATTTAGCTTATTTTTTTATCTCAAATTAGCATATTTTCCAAATCCGATTTAGTTCCAGGAAAAATTTAACTCTACTGAACCGCTATTTCATTTTAGCAATTTGGACAACTATTTTAGCAATGGAGAAAATAATTAACTGATTCATCGAAGAATCGTTAAAATCCAAATTTAAATCAAAAATATCAAGAAATAAAAAGTCTTAGCTACAAAGTTTCGGCATAAAAGACTTACTTTTCCGTGTATGATAACATCAACCGACCCTTTAAGGACAATATACCAGCAATTACCCACATCACCCTGTCGGAACAATACATGTCCGGCATGTTGGTGCTGTTCGAAGTAAACAACCGCGGCCAGTTCACGCTTCACCATTGTACTCAGATGTGTTAATGCTTTCACGTGTAACAATTCTTTGTAGACGTGATCTAGTTCTTGCAACGTCCGTTCCGATGACCTTAAAAGGCACTAAAATTAAATAAACCTCAATGAAATGTTTCCAAAAAAGATGCCTTTCATCATTACCACTTATCATTTCAGAATATGCCTTCATTTTGTTTCGTTTGTTTCATTCTTTTTCTTATCTTTCAGCACAAAAACAATTTAGCTTAAAAGATCAAACAAACGGTTTGCAGAGAATCATTCGAAATAGTGAATCAGGTCCGATGGTACTGAGGAAGGATATAGCCGCAGCAATATCACTAACGTGCGGTACCATTTTTTGCTCACTATCAAACATCACATCTGTTCTTAACCTGAAAGCTTTGGTTATATAAACTCCATTTATTTTTAGATTATAAATAATGAAGAAAGTATTTACATCTCATAACAACTTTTATAACTGCGATTAAATTTAGAAAAATCGCATAATTTTTTGAATAATCCATTAAATAATTATATCGCTGGACAAAAGAACTGACTAATGAAAACCAAATTCAAATTAAAATTATAGTGAAGAAAAGAAAAAATTAGCTTTGAAGTGTGATTCACAACGACAGTAAATTATTAAAATCTTGGACGTAAATATCTACAAGATATAAATCTCTTTTACCATATACATTTACATCTTAGCGTTTTCTAATTTGTATTTGATCACGGAATGTTGAATTTATTTGGTTGAGAAACAAAACTGCCTTAAGAAATATGTAGTACGGATTATTATTTTGCAATTAAATCAATGTCACCATAAACTGTAAGTACCTCATATGAACGTTACTTGTGGTACCGATAGTCCAATGATAAAACACATACTTGTCGGCAAATTGCAGTTCGTTACTTACTGAAAAGTAATAAATGCGCTCTTTCAAATTTGTATCACAAATCCCTTGATCAATATTTCTTTTTAAATCACGATAATTTTACTCTTGAAATTGCCACTCAGTCGTTTTTTGCTATCTATTTATTTGTTTTTTGTATGAATGCACTTTTCCTGATTTGAATAGCTTTATTTGATTTAGTATTAACTTTGCATCATCATTTTTTGTTTTGCTTTGCGTTTTCCTTGATTTAAAATGACAAATCTCCAAATGTATGCTTGAACTTCATTCATTCATAGAGGAACAATCAACTTTGGATTGAAACTTGCTAATTCAAGATCTCGAGTGATCTGAATATTGTTCTAAAAATAGCTAAATGAGAGCTTGATTAATGCAATCCTCACAGTCTGCCAGAATGAATTTCATTTTTGTATAACGAGCTACTTTACCGTTCTTGTGATATAGCTTAAGGTGTCAAGTATTACTTTACGTTTTACTATAATTGTTTTCAGCCGTGAGGTGGGGGTCAATGCAGCCAAGCACAAGAAAAACAAGAATGAAACCAAATTAGCTTACCATGTGCGATGTCACCATTTTCCAACAGTGTTTGCCACATACCAACCACTTGAAAACGTGTTAACGATATATTCTTGGAAGGATCCAGCATTTCCGTAGCAAGGTTACTCAACCAGTCAACCATTTCCGTTCCAATCATACATGATAAAAAAGACTAAAATAAATTCTATAGCGTTATTAATTTTGAATTTTTCAATAAATTTAAGATAACCAATGCACAAAGATTTAAATTTCGCGATAAAAGCAACCATATAAAGATAGAATTGTTGCATTGTTCTCTTTTTTTTCTATTTTTCATCCTTCTTTGTCTACACTCAAATTTTAGAAATGTATTTAAACTGTAAATTTAATTAATACGTTAAATTGTAAATTTAATTAATTAAGAATTAATTTGATAACAAATTAATTGAAAATAAAAGGTAAAAGAAAAGACAAATAATGAGGAAAATCGCTATTGGTATTGCATGATATTTTTTAAACGATTAATAAATGTCTAATCCAGAGTCTAATAGCTCACTTTTCAGTCTTAGACTTAAATTACTGAAAATTAGAATAGGAACATTTCTCAAGCATTTTTTCGTTAATGACACAATCTCATTTAATTTTTCCAATGTTTGTGATTCAGAAAGTTGAGGACGCAAATGAAAAAAAAAAAAAAAAAAAACCATTCCCAGCGGAATTGGATTACTAAGCCATTTATGTCATAATCAATTGTTGGATAAACTATGAATTTAACGGTTACTTTTCACTTATTGTTAAGTTGTATTAGGTTTGGTTGTATTAGACTTTTGTTCTCAACAGTGATTTTAATGAATTTCGATAATAAACATCTCTCTTCAAAATAATTGCTCATCTTTTTACCTTGAAATGCTTTTAAACGAAATGAGAAGATGCTTATGTCAGAAAATGAAACTTCTCATCCTCTATCAATTTCTTTTGGTTTCCTTTCTTCTTATTAATAAGCTGTATATTTGTTAAATCATTATAGAGCGCTTTAACATTTTAATTGCTTTCCTAGTTCTGTTTCTACAGTTCAGCTCATTTCACATCACTTTATTTTTATTTTGCTCAAAATCTAACAATAATACACTGCCATAAAGCATCTTCACACAATATCTCGAAAAATGAGTTGTTGAACTGTGGAAAAAATTCACCTGCGAATATCCTCTACGATCACTGATGAGATGTGCGTCACGCAAGTCCATAGTCCGTTTAAGGATATATCCTGCTTCGTGGATCCTTGATTCTAATGACTAGAAATTCTGAGACAAAGTTAACTTGATCGAAGTTTTTCAGACTTAATAATTTTTGTATAAAAAACTAATACTAATACGAAATCGTGATACTATTAGTGTGGTAAGTTCAATTAAATTTGATCTATTGATGTCTACAAAATAGTACCATCTGTTTTATAGATTATATTGGTCTCTCATCTTTTAATTGAGTTGACAGTTACTTTAATAAGACACTAGGACAATGAAATATTCAAATCTATGGCGATGCTGCTATCTCTACCCACAACAGAACTGTTGAGCTCAAAGGCGAATTTCAATCACACAGCACTTTGTTGTCAATATTAGCGGTGATTCCATCGGGATCACATCGTACATCACTCGCAGTGTGATCGTTACGCTGTCGCATTTCATAAAAATTGGACACCATTTTGCCATCTGTAGAATGATACCGTAAATTAGCTGAAATTAAACTTCAATTCAATTGAAGTTAATTTGAAATTTGCAATTTATGTCCAATGTTATTTTTTACATTGTATGATAGTATATCGTGAATGATCATTATGTTTTTTAAATGAAAACAATAATATGCGCCTAATTTCTCGGCTTATTCAATCATTTTCATAATGTTTGGCCATTGTTAATACGTGACAATTATTACTTTGAAAGCAAACAAATTTGACAGAATGATTTTTCAGTTCCCATATTTTCGTAGAACTTATTTGCTCCAGAATCCCTCTAAATCTCGATATTCTGTATGTTTTCATCTACTGATTCGACAATTCTCAAGAAGTTTCAATATTAATTCTTCTTTTAATTTCCAGTTCACTTTCATGAAAAAAATACCAGGTTGATTGAAATCTGTCGTTACATCACCTTCAAGCCTAATGCTATGCTTTTGCTTGTGCTCCTGCGAAACTAATGCCGCTGCACTGTGGTCTGCAAAATATGTCGAATATCCGCCTCTTAGAAAATGTTCGGTGGAACTAAATGGTGAAAAGATATAGCAGAATCAGGAAAAACACAATACTTATTACTCGAATCCATATCATTTATCTATTGCCGTAATGTATACTTCTCATACGATTACTTCAATATCTAATTAGTTGTTGCAGAAAATCTTGGTTGATGTACTTCAAGATCCACAACTCTTTAAAAGTTTTCCAGAAATAATTATCTTGAACTTAATAATTATTCACAAATTCACAAGTATTTCATAAAATAGTTGAAATACTCACTTAGTACATTTCCAAGCACTTTATGTTATTGGTTTAAAACAAATGAACGTAGGCTACAAATTTCTAACCACAATAAGTATTACACTTAATTTGACAGAATTAACATTTGTATTTCCTCTAATTTTGACTTAATAATTTAAACTTAGATTTTAATATAAATTTTAATTAATTATTTACTGAAAACGTTTTTGTGCAACTGGACAAGATCCCACAATATGTAGAAATTTTTGTAGCCTAAAAGGCTATAAATATCGTTCAGGAATGTCCTGTTAAACAATCAATCCGCGACAATCAAATGACCAAGTAATCTTAATAGTCCAGATAATTAAATATTAGCAAGTTTTCAGCATACTCTCTAGAAGATAGAAATCTGGAAATCAATTAAACTATACTTTTTTGAAAAAGATTTTAGGAAAGAAATCCTTTTTCCTATGAACTCATTTTTCTGATTAAGAAAATATTTATTGTTAAATGATTCATTCCGATTCACCTATTTCATATTATATGAAAGCTCTAGCTATCAAAAAACCACGACATCTTCATTTCTGTTATTTCATTTCAAACAAAAAGACTATGCTGAACGATCACAATTCTATTTTTAACCTTGATATCGACAAAGGATATCAAATGAATAATAAAACTAAGGATTGGTAGACCTGAACATTTCAGTCTATTCGGTGATTCAAGAACAATCATACTTTACCTATAACACCATCTCTTAATTTCGGTGCTTAGATCTTTCGGACGATGCATACTTCGAAAGAATATAATGAATGCTGAGACATAGCACATAAATTTTCACGTAAATTATGCATAAAAAACAGAAATTCATGGTGTTTTGGATGATGAAAAAATTTTTTGGTTGGAAATAAAATTTTTACAAAGTGGAAAGAACGAACCAATGTGATCAGAGATAAGATCCTGCATGACAACAATATGTGGTTTCAAACTGTCCGCGTGCTCCTGTAATAAGGTTATTTGTTATGAATACAATCAGAAAAAAATTGCCGAAAAGTATGAAATGAATAGAGTTGTAAGGCAATTTGCTAAATATCACTGCTTTTAAAGAATCGTACGCTATCAAACAACTGAATTACATTAATAATTTAGACATTAACGTCCCTTTAATGGGCGGAATAGTGAAAGAGTATATTTTCAAAGTACTTTATCTAACTTTTCACAAAAATTCCATTAAATTATTCTTGTGAAAGTATGAAAAGATGTTCTAGGAAGGGAAAGGAAAGGAAGAGAAAAGAATTAAGAAAGAAAATTATCGGCTAGAAATTAAATGGAAATGAAAAATACTTTGCTACCTGCTTATTATGAATCCTTTCCAATAACTAAGTGCAGTAAAGAGAAAGAGATAGAAATAATGAGAAAAAGCTAAGCAAATAAATGGGACAAAATAAATCTGATAGGATGTATGCATGCTGTCCTGGAAATATAGATAAAATTCGAAATTTAAGAAGTGCAAATAATTTTCATAGAAACGGATAGATATTCATTATATAAAGTTCAAAGGAAATCAATACAAAATATTTAGTGTTGAGATGATGTTTCTGAACAGTAATAAGAGAAAGATAGAAAAAAAATCTTAGAAATATTTGAATATTTTTAAAGATGGTTCGAAAAAAAAAAACTACAATGAAACTATAAGCAAAAGGAAGAGAAATGAAAAAGGAAGAAAGAAGTTTTAACCAATTTTATGCGCTTTTAAACATTAATGTTTTTTCTTTTTGGCGCAGAAAAAAAGACTTTGGCAATGAACCATTTGAGCAGTTAAGTATTTTAAACCTGCAACAAAATTATACACAAAAATTATTTGCCGAAAAAGAATCCTAATAATGCAGTGATCATGCTACCAAGTTTGTATTGCTAATTTCAGAATTTCTTAATTTAAAAAGACAATAATTATCAATAATTATCTCTCGCTTGAACAAATTTGGCCAATCTTAGTTCTAGATGAAAGATTTAGAGGCATTGCAGCTGTATGGATAAATGGCTACTTATCAAGTAATAGCATATTAGTACTTTAGCAATGCACTTAGTTAAAGTCACTTCAGAAAGGTTCCAATAAATTATGCAAATTACTCTAAAATATTGCGTATATAACTCTTTTAATATATCCAGATTTTTCAAAAATATACCACAAGATACCTAAAGAGTCGAAATGATCCAGATGACATCATGCTTCAAAATAAGAGCCTCAAAGTTTATGGAATCCACTTTTCAATGAAATCTTTGCACTTCCAGCAGCAGTTTTGCATTTCAAAATTTATGAGAAAACATATTTCCCCAAATAAAGATATTGCTAAAGAAGAATGGAAAGATATGATGTAACACAAACTGGCAGGTTATCTAACCGGAACTGCAAAAAAAAAGTAAAGTAAAACTCATTCAGATTTTTTCCTTTAGTATTTCCTCGTAAAAGCGATCATTGCAAAATTAAAAATAAGACAACAGGAGCAAATCAACCACTTAGTTTTTTTTTTTTTTTTTTTTTTTTTTTTACAATCATTGATAAGATAAGAAGCATTTCCAGTAGGAATAATTAAAGGAAAAGTTATGCAAAGAAGCTCAACATAATTGCTTAATGTTTTCATTTTATTAATTAGTTAATAATATTAATTAACTACTGATAAAATTAACAATAAAATAAATAACACAAACATTATAAATGGTAATGAAATGATTTTGAGTAATGGTGACAATTTCAGCTGAACGAATAACACGTGCTGAGCAAGAATGCTGTGAAATTGATAATTCACCGAAAAGCGCAATTGGTTGCAACGTTTCAATTATACGCTTATTCTGAAAATTGATATCATCATGATAGCTTTCTTCTCATTTTATTTTTTTCCTTTTTTTTTTTCATATATTTCATTTTCAATAATTTTCATGAAAGAACACAGTTGCAAGGCAACGACCCATTTTGATAATATAAGCCTTAGGGAGAGAATGAAAAGATACGAAAGATAGAAAATAAGATTTGAAATTTATATATAATATGTATGTTTGTTTTAAATTTTCCTCTCTCTCTCTCTCTCTCTCTCTTTATCAATTACTGTTATTGCCTTAATGAGGAATTTAATTTGAAAGAAAAATTTGATGCTTGTTAACAATCATTGCATATTTAATGAATTTATATATATATGTAATTTATTTAATCATTGCATACTTAATGAATTTTTTATATATATTATACTTTCAATGATAGCTAAAAGATACTTTCATATATTGTCCATTAGATAGTAGAGAGCAAAATACATGAAAAATTTTTTATGCTAGATTAAAGTATAAAATTACTTAAACGCTACTTATTTAATACTAAGTATGGGAACAAATTTGAAAAGCAACAAGTAAGTAAAGTCCAATCATATCAATTGGACTAACTAGCGAGTGAATTGCAATCACTCAGCTGGAAGTGATATTGCTTGACTTTGTCCAGGATATAGTATCCGTTAGAGTCGAATAGTAATTACTCTTCTAGCTTGATTTTTGGCTTACTTTCATATATTTCATAAATTGGATGCGGTAGTTCAAAGTTCATTGTGCTAGAGTTCCAGAGAATTTATTTGACAACGGCTATTTAAAATTAATGTTAATGTCTTCAAAAGAAATTTATATCACCTAAATAATTGCATTTCAATTTAAATAATATATGCATTATGCTATTCAAGCTTATTTTATAGCACATCTAAATGTTATCTATTCAAGAATGTATCCAATTCAGTAAGATCAAAGATAAGACAAGATGGAAGAGCGTTACGTGAAAAGGAAATAAATTAAAGGCTTGCTCGCAACTATTTGGAAGAAAATTGAAAAAATTCTAAAAAAATTTCTTTGAATATAGATTAGAAATAACATTCATCATTTGGTATTACTTTATTTCAAGGTTCGATTATTTTAAATTATGCGATTGGGATTTCTCTTACTTTAACATGCTGACATAATAAGATTTGAAGTGACAAACGTTTCCTTTTTGTAAATTATCACTCACTTCTTCCGTTAATTTCATACAAATATAATAATGAATAAATGTATTTATGTTCAATCATTCGTTAAAATTTCTGTTTCAAAATGTTTTATCCGTAAAAAAGACGAGAGATTGAAAGAAAAAACAAACAAACTTCAGCAGTGGAGAGGAAAAGTTGAACTTCACCGGATAGTAGCAAATACCAGTGAAAAATCTGATCACCACGTTGAAACACTGCAAAACGCAAGAGAAGGATTTTTCTATTTTTATACTTTCGCTCTTAGTTATTTGATTATTCAATGACAGCTTCATTGATTTTTCAAATTGAAGAGAAAAAAATGCTTGAAAAAAAATGATAAGCTTAATATCTCTGAGATTTCTTGCATCTTGTATGTAAGTGTATTCCTCTCCTCCTCAGTCTCTCTTATTTCATTAAGTAAATTATTTTTATTACAAGCAATACAGTTATTTTTGTAAGTAGTTTTCAGAGTTTGAATTCAATAGAATTAATTTGGGCCAATTTCAACTCGTACTATTTCTCATCTTATTATCATTGCTCTCAATTTTAATTCATTTTATTCAATAATTACAATTTCTCCAATTGCAGTAAAATATTTTTCCTTTTCCCATACAATAGCTCAATATTAGAAAAAGTAAATCACAGACTCTGATGATTGTAACAATCAGTTTTTTATACAATTTATAAACCCGAAAAAAACAAAATGTTTTGTTCGACAAGCTGTAAACATTGCGTAAAAAACATTCAAAACAAAATACTAGAAATCACTCAAAATTTTTTTGGAAAGCCTGGCGACCATACTTTCTAATCACATCCAAGTTTTCCTTTTTTAAATCCAAAAGTGAAGAAAAAGAAGACATCATTTTATTCGATGGATCACTTTTTAACTAAAAAAAGACTTTTTCTCCTTCAATTAGCAGAATATTTATTTTTCTCTAAGACTTATTTGATAAAATGTGCCACTAAATGTGGAAGTTTGATAATTCGGACAAGCTATGTCTACCTCGCAAAGGACCCTAAATATATCGTCTTGCCAAACAATTTTTAAAAATTGTCTGAAAGACGGAATTTATATCGTCTTGCCAAACAATTTTTAAAAATTGTCTGAAATTCTCTATAGCGTTACTTGAAATAGTGTTATTATGCTATATGGAGAAGTGAAAAAATATGTTTCTCTTAAGAGCAAATAATTTCCCACATAAATTTTCAAACGAAATGAATAGACTATGCCAAAGAAATCGATGAAAAGCCCTCTGTAGAGGTTAAAAAACTAAAATAACTCTTTTATCTATCGCACTTCATTAATTTTATTTGATAATTATTAAGATTGGCAATTCTTTTTGTTTTTTCAATCTACAAGTATCATCCAGAATCAGAATTCATTTCATTGCTATCAAAAATGTATTGTAAAAACTTTTAGTTCCATAGGGAATACACAATATTTTTGCTATTGCTAACTGATTTGATTTTTGATCTTAAGCATTTCATACTTATCATTTGTTGATAATGAGAATAGCTTCATGACTAAAATGTTATAATGTAGAGTAGAGTGAATAATTAAATTCGTGAATTCAAAAATTTTGAAATTAATTTAGAAAAACTTAAGTAGAGAAATTGTTACACAAGACTCCATTAGCAATTTGTTTCGGTTTAAAATCGCTTTTGCTGAGTATATTGAAAAGTAATGCATCAGATAATTGTTTTAAATGGCTTTGTCGTTGGATACGAGCAACGAGATGATCCATGCTGAAATTTAAATTATTAGTAAATTTCAAAGTCTAAAAAAGAACCACAAAATTTGTAAAATTTTAAGTGAGAAAAAACATATTATTACTAAAATTTAGAAGCCTTGAAGTACTGGACCAGCCAATTGGAGTCTAAGCTCTTGAAATGAACACCGCTTTCCCTTCTCGTTCTTACTGATTGCTAAATTAAACTTGAAGTGGACCTTATGTCTCTTCTTTTCTAAGTGTGACGTCCTTGATCTCATTTTAATTTGACCTTTCGCAATTTTTCCTTAAATCATTCTTTAAATTACCTTCTAATGCTTGGTGATAAGTAATGCAGAAATAAATAAATATTAAAGCTTAAGCATCAAATTATGAAAATTTAATCCGAAAACAGTAAGTCTTGGTCATTTTCTTTTTAAAATTGCTGATGCAATCCTTTTTTACTAAGAATAATGCTTATCAGCATAAAAAACCAGTGATATGATTTCAAAACAAATATGTCTATTGTTTCAGGAATCTATTCAAAATAATTGTTTCCAAGCCTACAGATATTGTTTACTTCGCAGAGCTTCCAAAAAACCTAGAACTTTCCATAAGATCTGCTTCTGAGTATTTCAAAACTTTCAACAGGAAACTGGAAAGAAATCATTAATAAATTTTAAGATCTTGAATGATTCCATGAATAGATAAAATATCAGCATTATTATTGCAGAAACTTTCGCTGCGTTTTTTTATTAACGTAGTTTCCCGAAAAGTAACCTTGATGTAGGCTTTTTATTTTGGAAACCGGCTATACGACCTACGTAATTTCAATCATCCCATTGCTTTCTTTCCTCCGTCACCTGGAATAAATAGAAGCCTGAAACTTGAGAAAAAGGCGTTCAAAGAATTTATTTCATTTTTGGCTCATTTTATTGAGATTGGAAACAATTCTTTCATGACAGCCTCAACAAACTTTTTATGAGATACGAATGAAGCATGAAAGATGAATTATTTAATAATTTTTTGGGATGACAAAGAGATAAGAACCGAGTGATGGACTTTAATTAGAGAAATAACTAAGTATGCCGAAAAGGAAGACATGCTCGTTACAACGATAGCACTACTGTCCTCTGAAATCAATTCATCGGTTTTAATTTGATTGAAATGTCTATGCCTATACTGTAAATACTTCTGTTATTCACTTATCTATTTTGATAGCTTGAAAATACATCTGATATCGAGAATTTCATGATTCCAATGAAATCAAAATATAATAATATGGATATATGATGAAAAAAATTTACCAAAATAGCAACAAACTTTTGACGTCAAAATATGGCAAAACTTTCAAAAGAATTATTTTTCTAAGGCAAATATTTCAACTGACAACGACAATCAGTTCTCCATAGGGAGTAAATATTTCAAGACAGCACACCGCCTAACAAATGATTTTACTAGTTTTATTAAAAAAAAAAAAAAAAAAATAAATTGTTACATAAAAATTAAAAACAAGTCATTGAAATACTGGAAGTGTCAGAAATCTGGAGAGAAAAAAAAATTTAAATTACTAAGTAAATAAGAAAGATTTTTGTATCAGCCAACTATTCATATCTTTTCTTTTGAACACTAACAATAGTAAAGAATTGCAAGAAGGAAGCAGGTATGCTTTCTATCTACATTTCATATGGCATTCTCGAAGTTCGTGAATGAAGCAAAACCTTCAAAAAGACAAAAATTATAAAATTGCTTGATGCGTTTCCAAACTTTAGGAAAAACATTCTCACTGATAGTTTTTTTCTGTGCAACAAATAAACTGTTAGATATATTCTAGACTAATTAACAATATTGGCGTTTAAAATTTAAAAAACTTCCACTACAGTGAACAGATTTGGCGGGAGTAGAAGACTTGTCAAAAATTTCTGTCCCACTTAAACTTGCAAAAGAGCTATTCGGTAATGTGTAAAGGGAAACAGAAGACAAATACACGGACTATTTAGGTCTTAATTTACAGGTCTAAAATTAATAATAAATTGCACATGGAGATTTAGAGTTTTCTCTTTCTATAATCACTTCATCTATTGCTAAGAACTAAATAAAAATGTCTGTAGAGATGATGAAAACTTCGAACTTTAATCTTTCGTTGGTCATTTATACGCATCTAATTTTTTGAAATACTACAATCTTTTTTTAAAATAATCACTGATAAATATGATCGATTAGCTTACAATTACTGATTTATAAACTTGAATGTTATTTTTGATGAAGAATTGATTAGAGTTAGTTAAGCACATTTTTATTCATCATGAATTGTTTGTTAAATAAATTATAACTATTTAAGGGAAAGAAATAGCAGAATGCCAGAAATGAGATGTATTCAGAGAGAAAGCAGTGGAAAAAGATAGTAAAATTATTAAGCAATAAAATAATTTAAATATTATTATTAATAACTGAGAAAAGATCTAACTATAATCCCTATTAATTAAAGTTATAATTAAACAAAATAAAATCATGCAAGATTCAATTGTGAACATATATCTTATTGGGATAATAAAAATGAGTCATGTTTTAAATCTAAATCTGGTTATGAGTAATTTAACTAACAAAGTAATATCAAGCATAGTGCATTAAATGGATTGATGGCACACACACACACACACACACATACTACACACACAACATACACAAATACACATACAACATACACAAATACACACACAACATACATCACATACACAAATACACACACAACATACACAGATACACACACAACATACACAGATACACACATAACATACATCACATACACAGATACACACACAACATACACAACATACACAGATACACACACACACACACACACACACGAGCATACCACGTGTATTCTATTTGTGTATGTGTGCGCCTGTCTGTGTTTACTGGAATATGCAGACAATTTGAGACCTACATAGATGGCCATAATAGGATTTTGCAAGGATGAGAAATGATGCGATTGCCGACAATAAAAGACATAGTTACGAGAGGAAGAAGCATATTTTGGTGACAAAGAAATGAATAAAAACAAACTGAGAAGATGGAAAGAAAGAAGCAAACATTTTTAGGACTAATTTCCTTTTTAGGCTTAGCCAAAAGAGTTATCTAAAACCAAAAATAAAAGTGATGAGAAATCTGACTACTTTCATGATTCTGTTAACACACTCTTAGATTTTTCTTTGAAATGAAAAAAAATGATTGCAAAAATTAAAAAAAACATTTTTGATATTTGTTTTAATTTAAAAAAAAAATTTTCCATTTAATTTTCTTCAATTTCTAAAAACTAAATTTCATTATGAGAATTCAATTTTCAGTAATAATTTCCAATAATTAAAAATTACAGTTACAATTGTCCCTTTTTCAAATCTTTGTCATAAAACAAAATAAAAGGCAACAATCATTTCGGCATTTTTTTCATTCTAAAATAAATTTTTTGTTGCAAATTTTAGGATTATTTTAAAAACATATTTTTCTATAATATTTTATAATAGAAATTATGATGTTAGACTACATTAAAAACTATACCTGAAAGGTTCAATACTATTCATTTAGCTTTAAGCCTGTTTATAGTAAGAATGCAAATGACCTGCAAAATGTAAGGCATTTTATATGCTTCATGCAACTAATACCTCTTAGGCAGAAACATTCTCTTAGCTAGCATTTAAGTTACTTGGATCATTGTTTTTTTTTGAGTGAATAATTTGCCATAATTGATAGATCATTGTCCATTTTTATTGATTTAAGAAAACAGCTGGGGGACAAATGCTAATAACAATCGTATAGGAAGGTCATAGTTATGAGAAGAATCAAATTTAATTCGCCCATTGATTTATAGTTTTTAAAATAATTTTATATCAAACATTTTTCGAAAGTTTAAGTTCGAGATAAGAATCGGAAAAATTGGGCCCAAATTATCAGCAAAGCTTTCCATTGGTCACTAATATTTGAATACTTCGCTAATTATTAATTATCCATTAATGATAAAAATCATCAAAATTTGTCAAACTATGATTGGTTTTAAGTGTCAAAGAAACTGAAGTGTCCAAGTTAATAATGACTAATAACGCTTTAGCTCTTGGCTTTCATAACCTGTCAGATGTTCAGCGGATTTTTTCAACTTAAATTTCAAGCATACAATATTTGATCAATTCTACCTTATTTCACTCCTTTCCAAGTTTGTTTTTCTGTTAAATTTTATAATTTACAGAAAAAAATGCCTTGGCAAATTTCATGCGCATTTTACATATCTTGTCATAGGCTTTTTTTATTAGCGCATGCAGCAGATGCATCTTTAAATTTTCTTAAATTTTCTCAGGTATTCATCACAATCAATTTCAAAACTTCAAATTCGAAAAAATTTCTTCATAAATTGCAACAGTCCACGCTATTTGCCTTGTTAATATAAACGTTTTTCGAGAATGCAAAATGTACCCTTGCCATTACCGCTATTACTTTATTTCAGTTTGCAACACTATTTTCTCCTCTTTCAAAAATTAACAACTTAAAATTTGACTGTGTTATAGTAGAAATGACTGTGTAGACACATACGTCATTTCTTTTTGTCACAAAACATAAATAATGTTTCTCCATTTAGTTTCAACTTTTTTTGTGCCATTTTCTTTTATACATTTCTCAAGTTATTATCATGTATTAATCGCTGAAATTTTTCTCATGCAAATTTCATGCAAATTTTATATATCAAATGATTACAAAAATTTTAATTAAGTTAACTTTTGCTTTAATGTCGTTTCGATATGCTGAATATGATTTTTTAATAAGTATTCAGGGAGAATTCTCTAATAAATATCTATGGCCATGCTGCAATACAATTTTAAGAGTAGAAGGATTCCTCAAACTTCACAGAAGGAAATATTTAAAGTTATTATTGCATTGCCGAAAGTTCGACGCATACTTTTGCAAAATTGATGGTTTTGGGGCTCTTGAAAGATTCAAAAAAAAAAAAGAAAAATTAAACAGATTTAAATTCCTGATAAATGAGTCATCGCTAGGAGAACATGTTCATTGCTCATTTTTCCATTTAATACTTCCCATCTAAATTGATAAATCAAAGAGATGCAAATAAGTGAATGGAAATTCCATAACTATATTGCATCTCATAAAGGTGAAGCCCACATTTTTCAAATTTCAATTCAATGTGAAGATATTTGAAAAATTACTTCTGGTTAAACTGGAATATATGAATTATAGCAACAAGAAACGAGAGAAAGAGAACAGAAATGATTTATTTTGGCTGATTTGCATGATTGTAAAGAAATTTCAATTTCTATATTTTGAAACACGATTTTAAAGAAATTTCAATTTCTACTGGTTAATCAAAACTTATTGATATTGTTCATTTCTAACTGTTAAATCTACTCCGGTATTCAGCACTAATCGAGCATAGCAAATCGAACATGGCCGAGCAACCAACCAGACTTTTGTTGTCAAACATTTATCGTAAACATTCAACAATTAGTGGTTAATGAAGGGAACACTTTTTTATATTGCAGAAACTAACTGTCAATTTACCAAGCACACATCTTTTCGGCTACCATTGCTTACAATCTTATAGAGATTTCTTTTGAGCTAAAATGAAAATTAATCTTGTTTTAATTTAAAATTAAATTTTTTCGACTAGAATGAATGAAAATTTTGAGCATCATGAGATATCACTCGTATTTTTTGTGAAATTATTCATTAGTAGTGTGATTAAACAAAAGATTGCATTAA
Source organism: Mansonella perstans (assembly GCA_037074765.1). Lineage (NCBI taxonomy): Eukaryota > Metazoa > Nematoda > Chromadorea > Rhabditida > Onchocercidae > Mansonella > Mansonella perstans. The sequence continues at coordinate 174,512 of JBAMDO010000111.1, forward strand.
AATAATTCAATTATGGAACTAATCATTGAGATAGCTGGAAATAAAATCAACATAAACTTGACAAGATTATTTTTCTGTACAGAACATAAACTTGATAAGATTGGAATTTTAATTGAATGTAAAGAAAAAAATTAAAACTAACCGAACTGAATCTTTTTATAAATGACAAAATACTAAAGTAAATATCTTGTTCTTCATTTCATTTTAATCGAAGTACAATGTAATCATTAATCAAAGTACCCTTACTCACTGATTATCAGCACTATGGTAATGAAAGGTGATAGGAATAGATAGGACAAATTTAGGAAGGGTGTCTGTGTATCTTTGTACGATTCATCGCTAATAGCAAAATTTTAATCATCCAACTTTTTAGTGATTAATGAAGAAATACCTTTATGTATTGCAAGAAACAATCCTAGAATTTATGTCCTGCAGGATGTACCAAAATTTTTGGCACGTCCTACAATGATGAAAATTTAATGTATCCACATTACTGCCATGTTTGACAGCGCAAATTTCTTTTCTCTTCTGAGTAGAAGAAATGTTCATTGTGGTTATTTCTTATTAATAACAGTTAGCTTTCTTTCTGCACAGCGAAAATGATCATGCTGATTTCGGAATGCAGTAGCAATTCCACTATTCATTACAAATTAAAATTTTTTACAACACATTGGTCACTTTCATCGATTAATTTCTCAGTAATCTAACTCAAACTAATTAAAACGGGTCTTCATCTTCCTCATCCCTCTCAGCTTCTTTTCTCGTCTTTTTTCATTATCATTCGCGCCATCAGTTCATGAATACTTCAGAATAGCACTTTTTCGACATTGATCTTTCTTATATGAAACTCTTTAGGAACTACTTCAATTCTCTGGTTCGTCCACGTTATTTACGTTGTCCTTGCTCATCCTTCAGATCTTTTAGACATAGTCGGAGAGACTGCAAACTGCATGTGATACCTTCCAATTATATCAGGTTCATTTATAAATGTATATATAAGTTTCAGTTAGTACTACTCAGTAAGATATATTGCTTATTCCAACTCATTTTGCCAAATACTTGCCTATCAATTCTTCACCTGAAAAATTCCGAATCTCAAAAATTCGTACCAAATTATAAAACATATTAATTTTGTTTCAGATCTGCAACCACCTCGCAAATAAATTCCAAATCGGCTACGATAGCCAATAATAAATGAAATGAAGCGCTGTTGAATGCTTGGACAAATACAATCAGTTAAAAATCCATTCATTTGAATCATTTTCTTGATTCCTACGAAAAACATTTTTCATCGGACAACTGTGGGAATATTTTGTAGCAGAATGTTATCCCATAAATAAGAATACTTTTTTTTTTTAGTTTTAAGAATTTCAAAAAAGTGGTTTAAAAATATGATATTGATGAAAATTTTCTCAGCAGGTCCTTATTCATCGGATCTTTAACTAAAACAGAAATTTGATAATGGTTTACTGCCTTTCTCTCCCCTGCTGTGTTTAAAACGTTTGGACGATTCACAAAAATAAGGTCGTCGCCATTACTTCGATGTTATTATGGGTTGGCTTACCATATTTCCTAGGATATTGTCATATTTGCGTGATATGAGTGATAATGAGAGAAATGCAGCTGATTTGCGTGATATGAGTGATGATAAGAGAAATGCAGCTGACTTGCGTAAAAAAGATGAACGTAGCATACAACCATAATGAATCAGAGAGAGATTGTCAAGAATTCTCAGTGAGGAAATGAAGATAACTCGGGTGGAAATCGTGAAGAAACTGTGATGGCAATATTAGAGTTAAGAAAAGAAGGTTGTTCATATTAATTGAATGAATTGTAACTGCAGCATCTTAGTGTTGTTGTTTGTCATGTCGAATATTTCGTTTCAAATAAAATTGTTCAAAAATTCATACTGTTCGTTATTATAGCTCATTTTCATTGAGTCAAATAGTTGCAATAGGATGATTTAACATTTTCCCATGATGTACCTACTACATAATCAGTTTTAGAACAAGCAGTTTATATGATAATCATATGATAAATTTATTCAATACTGTTAAGACTTTTGAAAGCTATTATTTCGATCATTGATTAGCTATAGCTCAATTATATCCATCTTCCGTTCTCTCTCTCTCTTTGGAATAAAAATTGTTTATTGAGATTGAAATAAGTATTTAAGTCTTAAATACTTCTAAGTTTCAACTTATGCCAAAGTTAACTTCAAATTATCATTGTGAATTTTTTCATTTTACAAAACGATAAAAGAAAGTGGGAAATGTTGGGAAATTATGAAGATGTTTAACTTAGCAGTATGAAATTGCTAAGGAAAGACCTTAAAGAAAAGAGTAAAGTTTAGTACGATTTCAATCTGAAGATAAGCTAATCACTAATTCCAGTATAAACAGCCTAAGGCATATGCCTTAAAAAAAAAATGCTCAAAATTGCAAAGAACACTTTCAGGTCGATTAGACGGATTGTCCCATTGTCCGCTGCAACCTTAGTCACAGTCATTAAAGCGAAGCAGAGCAGATGGTAAGTTGTGCCTATAAGTCGATGGTATCTTTTTTATTGCCTGACCATACTGATAGGAAGCTGAGATGCACATACATTATACACACGTACACATACATATATAACATACGCATACATACATACACGTACAGATGTACATACATATACGTGCACATATACACGTATACATACATATATACAGGTACACATACATATACATGCACATATACACGTATACATATACACACGTACACATGTACATACATATACATGCACATATACACGTGTACATACATATATATACGTACACATATACACCCACATACATGTACACACACACGTATACATACATACATATACGTACATACATACACGTATATACATACATAGATATACATACAAATATAAGTACATAGTCTATGACAGGCAATTTGCACAATGCACGAGCACAGTCATCAGCTCGCACTATGAGTCATGCATATATTTATATGTTATAACAATGCATTTGGTCAGGGAAAGACAGGTTATTCCAGTCGATAAGATTCGATCGGAATTTGGAGTGTATTGTGTCTGTCATTCGGGGTGTGCTGTGTCTGTCATTCGGGGTGTGCTGTGTCTGTCATTCGGGGTGTGCTGTGTCTGTCATTCGGG